>BSBN01001273.1:600000-1007979 GCA_027924645.1 Cunninghamia lanceolata
TACAAAACTCAAAGAACTATTAACTCCCTCTAAAGCTCTAAAACTTCAAGACACCAAAACCTGCAAAACTCACAAAGAAGTTTCTAAATGCCCATGGGAGCTGACCTCCCAACCATAGACTTGAAACAAGTCACCCCCGAGCTTGGAGGTCACCCATGCAACTGAGTTCATACTACAACAAGGATTTAACACCAAAATCACACACACAAAACATAGATACACCCTCCCAAAGATTGCACACAACTAATCCATATAACTTGGATTTTGGGGGTAGGAGAGTGGACTACTCTCAAATCAAGGGGGAAACCCAAATCACCAAAAATACAATAATTCTCAAAGATCACAAGGCCTCATGCCTTAATAACACAAAAATTCAAAATATCAAGGCACTCTTGCCTTCACCAAATATCTCAAATGTCACAAAAATTCCAAGGCACTCTTGCTTTCACCAAAATCTCAATTACTTCACAATGCACTCCCATGGCCAACCACACCTCCAAAATATAGTGAGGTTACCCCCGAGGAGGTTCACTCCTCTCCCACCTGAAAACAAGATGAGCTCTTCTCAATGGAAAGCATCATCAAACACCCAAAATGGAACCCACACATCACATACACCAAAACTCAAAATACACAAAGCAATCATCACATAAATGAAGGTAAGTACATAAGGAAGGCATATAGTCTTGGGTGCTTACCTTATAAGCCCAATTTTGGCAAGAGTTTGATGGAGAGATCCCAAGTTTCCTTCCAATCTCCTTGCATCCAAAATTCTCCAACTCTAGCTATCTCCCCAAATCAATAATTACCAAAAAAACCAAAGAATGAAGAACCCTCTCCATCTCTCAAAGATAGAGTTTAATAGGCTACACCAAAGAGCCTTGAGGAATGAGAAGGTGACACATGTCACCTTCTCCTTCCTCCTCACAACCCACTCACACATGTTACACTCCCATCCCACAAGCCTCACACTCTCCCACAAATGCTCTCACACATGTGTGAGAGTATAGTGGAGAGAGGAAATCCCACATAGAGGACTCCATAAGGATAAGAAGAAAACACATGTCATCCTCCTATCCAACAAGGCAAACCCATTCCCTCAAAGATGCTCTCACACGTGTGAGAGCATAGGAATGAGGTCTCTCACACTTGAAGGCCTTGGAAGCTTCCTAAGCCTTCAAGATAAGGGAGACCTTATCCTAGGGAAGTGGAATTGGTCATGGTGGAATCTTGACTTGTCCACCACCTCACCCAACTTCAAATTTCGTCACTTAACTTTAGGGTCAAGTTAAGGTGACCAAAGGAAGGTTAAACAAAGGTTTCACATGTTCAAATTGGTCCTAGACCCTAGGGGTATGACCTAGGGTTATTATTTGACCAAAATAAACACCAAGGGGTCCATAAATTCACATAAAAAGACCCAATAAATAAAAAGCACCAAAATAGTGCAACTCAACATTACAATTCACAACACATCAATAAATCAATTAAAAAGGGTAAACCCTAATCAAAATAATCATCAATTATAGACATTACAAAACAACACACTCCATCACAATTGACCTTGGTTCCTCTTGGGACTAGGTTGGCTAAACATGGATATCACATAGGGTTACTGGAATGACCTCTGATTTTCCATGGGCATGGAAAATTACCTGCACACTTCCACAAATGGATCAATAGCACATGTTCATCATAGCCAAAGCAAAAGGAAATGCACACACACACACACCCAATCACATAATCATAGATATTTTCAATTATAACACATGCTATCATTTATATAATTCATAATTCAATCGCATTTTCCTAACATCAAATTAGGATCAAAACTACATAATATTTCATCAATGTACTCATCAATTAACATTTTAATTGCTTCAAAATTAACCTTGTATTAAACATCATAGAATCAACTGTAATCTAACATGTATAACTATAACATCATCACAACATAATCCATAAATCAATCAAGGCGTTAGGTAAGTCCATGAATGACTGAATCTACGCGGGTCAACAACTCCAAATTTGTCCACATGATAAGATAATTTGAACAATAAGTTTCATAAATAAAGCAAGAAGTACAACACACTGTAGCCTCACACTACGACACTAAAGGTTCCAGTTCAAGCACAATAGGCGACATTCTAAAAATCCCAGCTAGGGCATGCATCACCTACACATACCCAACTAACACAATCCACCTTATGTGAAAGATCCACAACAACACTACACTATCTCGAAGATAGGGTCATACTCCCATAGACCAAACCCTTAGCTAGGTGAAGCAAAACAATATGGTCTAAAGGTGCAACTAATCCAGTCGCACAAGGGTGGGCCTCACATATAGGACTTGGGAGGTTTTTATTTCATCCTCTGACACTTCAGCTTCTAAGACACATGTTTTGATATCTCTTTGATCATTTTTATGCATTTAGATTCTGGGTTTCAGTCATTTTCTATCTGTTATAAGCTGATTATTTTAGAAATAGGGTTTTGTGCATACTTGACCTAGGGTTTGATAAAAAGGCTTGGTTAAATCTGATCTTTCCATAGAAAATAAGAGTACAAGATCTGTAACTCAATCCACCTCCCTTTGGTAGTGATTTGGCTTGGTTTTGTCCTTGAATGTTATTGTGGAAGAGGGTTTGATCTAGTGTGCATGCTAGTCTTCTTCATCATCTTTTCCACACTTAACATTTTGTTGAACCCATAGGTTCAAACATTTGCATCTTGCTGAGTGTTGAATTTAGATATTACATTGATTCATAACATACTTATCATTATTAATTGAAATATCTTGCATAATTTTGGAAAAAGTGAAAAAAAGTAAGCATTCTAGGCTTAAAAAAAGCCATAGTTTTGCATTGTTTTCATTATATATGATAGAGAGATTTAAATTTATGATGTTTACATCACATCTGATCCATATTACAATATACAATCATTTCATGGTGTTGTAACTTGCATTTGAATATCTCATTTGCAAGGGTTGTCTTGAAAAAGTTGCATTTTTTTCATAACCTAGTCAATTTAAAAAGCTAAGGTTTGTAGTCAAAATCTTATTTCAGATTTTGCTGCTATCTTAAACATTCATTAAAATCTAATTTTGCATTGAAGTGTTACTTCATTTTCTATATTTCATCTCAAAATCAAAGTTCTTGCAATTCCACATTGTGTATTTCAACATTAAGAACTTTAGCATCTTTCTCACACTTCTTTGCACAAAGTCTTAAAATCATTTACACTACCTTTTTGTGCAACACTCTTCACACCTTTCTCACTTTGTTTGTAGTGAAATTAGTGTGTTTTTATTTTAAAAAACCTGATTTCCTCAAACTAGTGCCTTAGTGTGCAATAGTCTCACATACATGGCATCTAATCAAAACAAAGGTGGTGTGGTTCCTCTCTTTTCTAATAAGAAAAGGAAGGCTCCTGAACCTATCATATTATTCATAATGTATGAGGTCACAATTACAGATATTTATGGCCCTCTTTACATTACAACATGAATAAGTGGGAATCCTACAAGAGCGGTTTGTTGAATTACACCAGACAATTGAGAGGGGGGGTGAATCAGTTGTAACAAAAAACTTAGCTTCATATGAACATCAAACCATCAACAACTTAATTGCTTATAATTAGAATTAACCATGAAAGCATGAAACCATAAACTTAATCACAAACACACATCCAACACAATAGACACCATAATTTTACATGGAAAACCCTAACAGGGAAAAACCACGGTGGGTGTTAGCCCACATAAATATATGAATTATAACAATACCAAAAAATAGAGGCTCACTGCCTAGATTTCTCACTGCAAAGAAAGGCTCACTACCAAAGGGTGGCTCACTGCCAAAGGATGGCTCACTGCCAAGGGGTGGCTCATTGCCAAAGTGGTGAACTAATTAAGTAGCATCTACTCCATGCCAGGATTCAGTTCCATTAAAGCACAATATAACTTCTCTGCTCTTCTCTTTCACACATTTGCACTTATCTCTTCATATTCGTACTCACACTTTTTCACAACTCTATTACATGCTTTTATACAATTCATCAACCTTGGAATGTACAGCAAGGTTGGCATTACATTCATCAACCATTGGAACATTCTCCAAGGTTAGCATTACAAAACATACACAGAAATAGGTCTAGACCTATTATAGAATTTAGCTAAGGAAAGATGTAGAGAAGTATGATGAACATGCCATGCCTTAGCTGGGACTCAAATGCAATCCTCCATGCCACAACACGCTTCAACAATCTTTAATGCATCTTCGCAAATAGTGAAATCAATCAAGTTGACCAAGAATGGAGTTAACACTAGGTCTTCTAAGAACATTCTTCTTTCACGATCCAAACTTTTCTTTGCAAACCAAACTAAAGGAAGGAACACGATCATGAGACATCCACAAGCACATTGTAATCACTAGGAACATCCGCATGATATCTAACCACTTTGTCAAGAAGATTATTCAAACCAGAGCATAAGAACAACACTGCCAGCTACTGTCATAAAGAAATGATAGCTTGCGGATTGCCAAATCACGAACCATTGGAGTTGAAAGCACTTAACATCATCTCAGACTTAACTCTAGAACCGCAGATGAAAATACTTCAATGCAGAGGAATTTGAAGCATAATACTTTCTCCCTGTCTTTGCCAAACATACAGAAAAAGCTATTTTCAATCTGGTGAACATAACTCACTCAATTCTTCATACCAGAGGCTCAAACTCAGAACATAGCATCTTCAGATGGACTTCTAAATAAATTCCAATCTGTAGATAAATATATTTATCCTACAGGAAATGCGGAGCAATCTCTTGGACTATTCTTCTATATGTAATACACTGTTTCCACTACAACTCATTGTTTCTACTGGAGAAGCTAATTTTCTCAATATCCTCAACATCAAGATTACTTACATAAGTAAATACAAAGCATCTTACTCATTACAAGAAAACAACAAGATAGGAGCATAGTTGACACCAATGACAACATAGATATGTTGACATCAATGACAACACCAATTAGGCATATACTTGCAACAATCTCCCCTTTTGTCATTGAAGGCAACATATGATGTGAAAAACTGTAAAGACCACCATGACACGATTCTCCCCCTTTCTCTTTACACATCTGCACTTCTTTTCTGCTTTTGAGTTTTTCACATGATTTCTCTCCCCCTTTGACATCAATGGCAAAGGGCACATACTTGCACTCTACTGCTCTAATCAAATTTGAACTTCTGTAACCAACTCTTTTATCATCATTCATCTACTCCCCCTGAGAGGTAGCTCTCAGAACATCAATCTAGATCAAAGAGTGAATCTTTGGGCACCACTGGACTGATGCATTCCTTTACATCTTAGTTCAGAGCTAGAGGGGTAATGACCCCTAATTTTTCATTGAGATACTCAAAAGTATCTTTAGGTAGAGGCTTAGTGAAAATATCTACAATCTGATCCTTTGTGGACACATATTCCAACTTAACTTCATTCTCTGTCACCTTTTCCCTCAAAAAGTGATACCTTATAGATATATGCTTTGTTCTTGAGTGCATCACTAGATTCTTGGAAATATTTATGGCACTCGTATTGTCACACAAGATTGCAATTGGATCTTCATAAACAACTCTTATATCCTTCAAAGTTTGCTTCATCCATAACACTTGAGTACAAGAACATGCTACTGCAATATACTCTACTTCTGTAGTTGACAATGAGATTGAATCTTGTTTCTTGCTCAGCCATGAAATCGATCTATTTTCGAAGAAGAAAGCACCTCCACTTGTACTTTTTCTGTCATCAACATCTCCTGCCCAATCAACATCTGTATAAGCACTAAGAGTAAAATCATTATCCTTTGGATACCATAAGCCATGATCTGGAGTGCCTTTTAAATACCTTAGGATTCTCTTTACTGCCATCACATTTTATTCTCTTGGATCAACTTGAAATCTTACAACAAGACAAACTACATGCATAATTAATGCAGAGGTGTTAGGTCTCCAATGGTAATCTAACAAGATCAAAAGATTCAAATAACTTGTGACTTCAACCAATAAGGCTTCTCTAGTCTTCTCCTTCCCTTAAACTCCACCAAAGGGCTCAAATTTGGATTCCAACTTCTTAGATGAATTCTTATACCTTCTAGGGTCTCAACCTACCCCAACCAACAAGATTCAATAGGTTTCATGCACCTTTCTGACCGGTTCTTGACAACTCCCCTTAACCAGGCCTAATCCTTGTAGCCCTGTTTAGCGACTAATTTGCACTTTTCTCCAAACTTTCCCAAATCCTTCCAAAAAATAATGACTGATCTAAGTACCCTCTATTGAGTTCTATAACATACTTCAAAATAATATACTATTGTTTTGGGCGAAATATGACTGTCCTAACAACCCGACTGTCTTCCTAACAACCCGACTGTCTTCCTACAGGGCCTAATCCACCCACTTTACAAAGGAACCCTATTAAATACTTATCCCCCTCACTCCAAACCTAAAAAAAGTCTTAGGAAAGGATTAAAAATAAAGGATTTTCAAGGTTTCAACCAGTGGTTTGCTCATTTGCATGTTTAAATACAAAACCCCCCTTTCTAGGCCTCAAAACTTAGGGCTTGCTAGATCTCCCACTTCCAATCACTTCTAGACCTCATTCAAAGGTCTAACACCATGTCCTTGACCATATTAACCCTCAGCAAACATAAAACCATCACCTTATTAAGGCCGATCTCCTGCTGCTATAATTGAGCCACCATTTCAATGCTCTTTCCACATGCAATCTTTGACTTTCAACGGTGATCACCTGCCCATTTGCACTCCTCCTACTTTGTTAGGGTTAGAAATCATATTATACATACAATCAAGGACCTATTCAATGAGTATCAAGATCCTACATCCATGGGAAGGTCCTATGAGGCATTGAAACCTCTCAAAATGCACAGGACAACCTGCTGTTCTTTGTAACAGTCAATACAAACAGCAATGAAACCACTTACAAGAACCTCCTCAGAGAATAAAATGAAGTCTAATATTATTAACTGAGGTCCTAAGACATTTACCAACACTCAATAATCAAAAAGACCAACAGAAACAAGAAGGAGATACAAGATAAAACTGAATTTTATTGTTATTTACAGCCTGCCGTACAATCCAGGTTTCCAATATGACTCCTCTATGCCATCTCACACCTTGGGAAGGCTTATATAACTTTGTCCTAACTCCCACAACCAATTCCCAAATGTTGGAGATGTTTAAACTTCTAAAACTGATGATTCTTGACTTTCCCGCCCAAATGCATTATTCAAAAATTTAAATATTAAACTTTGTTTTAAGTGACGTTTACTCTACCAAATCATTATGGTTCATCATGGTTGATCTTCTTAGGATCATTATACCTTATTCCTAGCCTTAGACACTTCTAATTGACTCTTATTTGACCCTAGAGGCACTATTGGCCCACTTACATTATTTTTTGGTCCTAGGGTCCTTACCAGGACCCTCAAGACATTTGATTATTACATCATTTTGCCCATTACAATATGCCATAATTGGTTCTAGGATGTTCCATTTGATTTGATTTGATCCATGGGCTTCTCCTTTGATCATTTGTGTCTTCTTGCTCCGGGGTGTTCTCTTAGGTGCTCCTGCACCAATAATATCAGGTCTAGTTTGAGTTAGATAGAGTTATCCTCCAATCATGGATCTGTACTTTTTCTGATTAGTCTTGGATGATTCATCAATTTTACTCAATTTGTAGCTAGTCACTATAGGGGTACATACCGATTTAGAGTCTTCCATCCCAAACTTCTTTAACAACTCTTTTACATACTTAGACTGAGATATGAAGATTCCTTTATCTGATTGATTGATTTGCAAACCTAGAAAGAAATTCATCACACCAGACATAAACATCTCAAACTCTTTTTGCATTTCACCAACAAATTTCATACACATACCTTCATTTCCACCAAATATGATATCATCAACAAAGACTTCAACAATCAAAATTTGATCACCATTAATCTTGAAATAAAGATTACTGTTAGCAGTTCCTTTACTGAATCATAACTACAATAGGTACTTATCCAACCTTGCATACCATTCCTTGGGAGCTTGCTTGAGTCCATATAATGATTTCTCCAACCTGCACTACCATATCACCTTGATTTGATAGTTGGAATCCTTCCGCTTGCTCAATGTAGACTTCCTCTTCTAACTCCCCATTTAGGAATGTAGACTTCACATCCATCTGATACACTTTGAAATTGTTGTGAGCTGCAAATGCCAGAAACATTCTGATTGCTTCAATCCAAGCTACTGGAGCAAGAGTCTCTTCAAAATCTATCCCTTCAATTTGAGAATATCCTTTGCACACAAGCCTTGCTTTATTCCTTACAACTTCTCCATTTTCATTCAGCTTATTCCTGAAGACCCATTTGGTTCCAATGATATTTTTGTCAGTAGGTCTAGGAACTAATTCCCAAGTTCATTCTTCTCTATCTGCATTAGTTCTTCTTCCATTGCCTTAACCCAATTTTCATCATTGCAGGCTTCATTCACATTTTTTGGTTCAATTGTAGAGAGCAGACAATAATTCACCTATTCTTCTGCAGCTCTTTTCCTTATCAGCACTCCTTTCTCTTTGTTTCCAATAATTTGATTTTCAGAGTGATTGATTCTTACATACTTGGGAGTCTTGGCAATTTCCAGAGCCTTTTCTTCTTCACTTTGATTGTCTTCTTGTTCAATTTTTTCTTCATGAGTTATATCAGCAGGTTCATCTGACTCATAGCCGCTCTGAACTAATGTTTTTCCTTTTCCTTCATCCACTTTCACATTTACACTTTCCACAATCTTCTTCAACCTTTTGTTGTAGCACCGGTAGGCCTTACTCTTGGTAGAGTATCCAAGGAAGATTCCTTCATCACATCTTGCATCATTTCCCTAGGTCTTCATCTCTTCTGATATAGCATTTGCTTCCAAATACTTTGAAGTAACTTACTATTGGAATTCTTCCATACCACAATTCATAGGGGGTTTTAATGCCATTACCTTTCACTTGAACTCTATTTTGAATGTAGACAATAGTATGTATAGCTTCTTTCCAGAAGACTTCCGGCAGGCCTCCTTCATCATTATTCTGAGGGCTTCTTGAACTGTCCTGTTCTTCCTTTCCACAACTCCATTTTGCTAAGGAGTTCTAGGTGCAGACAACTATCTTTTTATTCCTTGCTATTCACAGAAAATGTTGAATTCATTTGATGTGAGCTCACCTCCTCTATCAGACCTCAAGCATTTGATTTTCAGTTCTATTTCATTTTAAACCATTGCTTTAAAGGATTTGAACTTCTCTAGGGCTTCTGATTTGTCTCATAGAAAAGTAACCCAAGTCATTCTAGAATAATCAGCAATAAGCAACATGAAGTACTTGTCACCTTGCAGACTTCTTATCCTTGTAGGACCACATAGATCTGTATGAACTGGATCCAGCAAACCGGCAAAAAATTGCTCTTTACTCTTGAAACTTATTTTTGCCTGTTTCCCCAACTGACATTCCTTGCAAATAGTATTGGAGGGTTTTACAAGTTTTGGTAGATCTCTTACAGTCTGACCTGAACTTATCTTTACCAGATTATCAAAATTTATATGACACAACCTTCTATGCCACATCCAACTTTCATCTGCTTGGGCTAATAAATAGTAATCATTAGTTCCTCTTAATTGATAGATGTTACCTCTGGTCTTCTTACTAGTAGCAATCACAGTTCCAGAGCTTTTTATTATCTTGCATCCATTATCTTTGAATCTCAGATCATAGCCTTTGTCACACATCTGACCAACACTCAAAGGATTATGCTTTAAACCCTTCACATAGAGAACATTGTCAGTGTTATGCTTTCCATCTAATGAAATAGATACTTTTCCACAAATCTTACCAACTGCATTGTCTCCAAACCTAACCAATCCTCCATCATATTTTTCCAAACTTACAAACTTACTTTTGTCACCGGTCATGTGATGTGAGCATCCACTATCAATAATCCATTCATCCTTATCTTTCTCAACCTGAACAACCAAAGCACTTTCTTCCACTAGTTTTTCTTCCTTCACACAACTAGTAGGATTAGTAGAGACAAGTTCTTCTTTAATAGCAATAAAGAAGCATTCATTTGCACTAGTACTAGCATCATCAGATTCATCATTTGTCACACCTTCATTATCAAAATCTCTAACATAGTAGCATTTCTTTGGAGCTCTAGGTCTGTTCTCAAATCTTTTTCTATTCCTTTCAATTCTTTCAGGACATCTAGAAGCATAATGACCTACTTTACCACAAGAGAAACATTTAAAAGGTAATTTGCCTTTGAACTTACCAAAACCTCTTTATAGTCTGTCAACAAAGTTGGCTTCAATTTCATGAAGCTCATCATTAGGTTCTAACTTGTACTTTTCTGCTTTGGAGATCTTTTCTAAAGTACTGGCTTTGAAAGCAGTTTCTACTTTTGGTAGAGCATCACCAAACTCGCTCATTTCAAAAGCAGTAATCTTACCAAGCAACTGATCCTTATTAATATTTTTCACAGTCATTATTTCTTCAATTGCAGCTACCTTGTGAGCATAGGATTTAGGTAATAACCTAAGAATTTTCATCACAACTTCAGTTTCATCAACAATTCCTCCCATACCTTTGATTCCAGTAACAATTTCATCAACCATTTGCATGAAGGATGTTATGTTTTCATCTTCTCCCATTTTAAGACTTTCATATTTGGTTTTCAGTCCTTGCAATTTGGCACTCTTTACATAATCATCTCCTTCATACAGATTACTCAGCTTATCCCAGACTTCTATAGCATACTCATAATCCATGACCTTTATTAAATCAGAGTCAGTCAATGCACTCAACAAAGTATCTCTAGCTTTTATATTTACCTCATATTCTTTGACTTCATCTTCAGTTGTCAGACCATTCTCGGGCATGGTATATTCAGTCTGTGTTGCTTGCCATACCTTATAACCAATACAAAGCAAATGAATTTTCATGCAAATCTTCCAAGTTACATAATTTGTCCCATCAAACTGTGGAGCCTCCTTCTTGTAAGACATCCTGGATCTACCTCAAGCTGTTAAGCTTAGCACCAAGGAACCTTGCTCTGATACCAATTGTTGAAATACACCAGACAACTGAGAGGGGGGAGGTGAATCAGTTGTCACAAAAACTTAGCTTCATATGAATATCAAACCATCAACAACTTAATTGCTTATAATCAGATTTAACCATGAAAGCATGAAACCATAAACTTAATCACAAACACATCCAATAGAGTAGACACCAGAATTTTACGTGGAAACCCTAACAGCGAAAAACCACGGTGGGTGTTAGACCACATAAATATATGAGTTATAACAATACCAAAAAATAGAGGTTCACTGCCTACAGGGCTCACTGCCCAGATTGCTCACTGCAAAGAAAGGCTCACCGCTAAAGGGTGGCTCATTGCCAAGGGGTGGCTCACTACCAAAGTGGTGAACTGATTAAGTAGCATCTACTCCATGCCAGAATTTAGTTCCATTGAAATACAATATAACTTCTCTGCTTTGCTCTTTCACACCTTCACAGTTATCTCTTCATATTCATACTCACACACACTTTTTCTCAACTCTATTACATGCTTTTATACAATTCATCAACCTTGGAATGTACATCAAGGTCGGCATTACATTCATCAACCATTGGAACATTCTCCAAGGTCGGCATTACAAAACATACATAGAAATAGGTCTAGACATATTAGAGAATTTAGCTAAGGAAAGATGTAGAGAAGTATGATGAACATGCCACGCCTTAGCTGGGACTCAAACACAATCTTCCACACCACAACACGCTTCAACAATCTTTAATGCATCTCCACAAATAATAAAATCAATCAAGTCAGCCAAGACTAGAGTTAACACTAGGTCTTCTAAGAACATTCTTCTTTCATGATCCAAAATTTTCTTTGCGAACCAAACTAAAGGTAGGAACATGATTAGGAGACATCCACAAGAACATTGTAATCACTAGGAACATCCGCACGATCTCTAACCACTCTGTCAAGAAGATTCTTCAAATCGGAGCACAAGAACAACATTGTCAGTTACTGTCATAAAGAAAGGATAGCTTGCAGACCGCCAAATGAAGAACCATTGGAGTTGAAAACACTTAACATCATCTCAGACTTAACTCTAGAACCACAGATCAAAATACTTTAATGCAGAGGAATACAGAGCATAATACTTTCTCCCTATCTTTGCCAAACATACAAAAAAAGTTGTTTTCACTCTAGTGAACATAACTCTCTCAATTCTTCATATCGGAGGCTCAAACTTGGAACATAGAATCTTCAAATGGACTTCTAAATAACTTCCAATCTGTAGACAAATATATTCATCCTACAGGAAATGCAGAGCAATCTCTTGGATTGTTCTTCTATATGCAATACACTATTTCCACTGCAAATCACTGTTTCTACTGGAGAAGCTAATTTTCTCAATATCCTCAACATCAAGATTACTTACATAAGTAAATACAAAGCATCTTACTCATTACAAGAAAACAACAAGATAGGAGTACAATTGACACCAATGACAACATAGATATGTTGACATCAATGACAACACCGATTAGGCACATACTTGCAACACAGTTCTTATTGATCCTAATTGTTTGACAAATGTGATAACCAAAGAATTCTTATACATGGATGATTTGGCACAAGACACTTACAACCCAACAGATATAATGATTGAGGCACATAATGGGTACTTCCTTTCAATAATAGGGAATATCACACTTTGCATCAATGTGGTGGAAAAATCCTTAGAACAACCATTTGTCATCATTCCCACCTTGTACCTATTTCGTCTGAAGTTAGGCCATCCGTGGCTCAAGTCCATGAAAGCAGTCCCTTCTACCATTCATAAGTGTTTAAAATTCCCTCACAAAGGTAGAGTGCATGTTGTCCACCAAAGTGGATGGAAACCTTTGGTCACTCGTGGAAACTTCAATTTGGACTACTTTTGGTCGCAACCTACTGAACCAAATCAACTAAGAGAAGATCAATTTTTTCTAGAATATCAAAAATATAAGGCAAAACTAATAGCTCAATTATCACATGGAAAGAACTCTCCTGGACCCTCTCAGTCCCTTGAGGCTACAATTCCTCCTACTGAACAAATAAAGAGTGAAAAGCAACCCGAGCTGAAGGAATTCCCTCGCCCAAGAGGTAAAGGAATTTTTGCCAAGGTTCCTCCTCCGCCATCCTTACAAGGATTAGGAGACAAACTTAAATAGTGAAGCATTTCATCACAAAAGATCACTTTTGTGTTGGCTTCCTCTTTTAAAACATTCATGAACGAAGAAATTCCTTTCGCATATCACTAACAAGACAAGAAGGAACCGAAATGCAAGAGAAAGAAGGAGAAAATGACAAGCTTTAGCTTGACAAGTATCACCTCAAGAAGAAACATCCCACTGACAAAAAATGAATCAAAAGAAGAGCTAAAGGATGAAAAGTCTAAGGAAGAGGTTTCAAGTTGGGCAATAGTATCCTATGTACCTATTTCCTCTTGCATTCAAGATTGGGAGGAAGATGATTTGCTCAAAGACAACCGCTAGTGCGGTTGCATTATATCATAGGTAAGTATTTCTCACCCTTTTAGCCACCTTTGATGTAGCACCTCTTTGAGTTGCTCTCATGGGTGGCCTCGTATTATGTGTTGTATTATGTTCCCCCGTGTTGTGTTAAATATTGTTTAGGTCTCCTTGGATGACCCTTGATACTCTTCTTACAAGGTCAAGGATACAAGGAGACCGCCTCTGTTGTGATACTTCTATTTGTTTCTCTATTCTTCTTTTCCTCTCTCTCTTAGTGTAATTGTTGTGTGTGGTGCCTTAGAGGCACATCATTGTGGAGGATGTCTTGGGGGCATTTTCCCATGTTGTGAACCTAAGCCACTGTTTTCTTCTCTCATTTTTCACATTTTTATTCTTCAGTGGCTCACCTAGTTGGTGGATGACAATAACAAAAAAATACTGATAAGGACCATGTGTCCCTACAACAAGAATAAAAATGGACCTAGTCCATATATGAAGATGGGGTTGAAATGTTACTGACACTTGACTAGTAGAATCACCTTGTGTTGTGATCATGTATCATGTTGTGAAGATTCTTGTAACAATCCTTTGCAATAATCTAAATTTGCTTCTAGGCACTTTGGAATGTTTTGTATCTCACCTTGTAGCCACACTCAGTTCTGAGATACCTACAGTATTACCTCACGGCTATACTCAGTTCTGAATCTACAAGTGTAGCCTTGGTCTATTAAGTGATATGATAAATAATGCCTATGTAAGTTCCATGAGATGATTTGGTTATTATCTTAGCTTAGATTTTCTAACCAAAGCTTATATATTGTTGATTATGTTAGCAAATGATATTGATGTGTTTGTGGGAACATTTGGTGATCGCAAGCATATGTCACCTTTGGGGCATGGGCTTTACGAAATCTCTTGTTCCCTTGTGTGTTTTCACTTTACCTTAGACGTGATTGATACCGGCAAGTGGGATCAACCACTTTAAGGTGGGGGCATATGTCGTGGTAAATGCTTGGATATTTTAGATATTGTGATAAAGCATGTTTGTGTATGCTTCCTTTTCATTGTAAGGCATCTCCGTGATGCAGGTGGGGTTGTGTACTTTGTTTTTTTTTGTTTTGCATATACCTCCTTTTCATGGTAAGGCGTCTGTGTCATTCATGTGGAGTTGTATACTTTGTGCATGATTCCTTTTCACCGTAAGGCTTCTACGAATGCAGGCGAGGTTACATTTTGAAATCCCTTTTGTAGAAGGCGGGATTGTGTCTTCCCTTGAGCGGTTGTACATCCTTTAAAAAAAGAGAGTCCTCTATGGAGGTGGGGTTGGATCTTGAGTTATTCACCCTTAAGCTTGTCTTTGGCGGTTGTGGTAGCGTAGCTCAACCATCATGTGTATTTGGCGTGTCTTAGATAGTGGAGCATAGTGATAAGATCCTCCCTGTCGCCTGTGTCTATTGTGTTTAAGATATATAGTGTGTTGATGACATACTCGACGACACTCGTGTATTCTATGTGTTTTTCGTGTGTCTTCCTTTTATGTTTTGCATGTTTTAGTGGTGGCGTGTAGCGATGAGTTCCCCCATGCCGTGTGTCTTGTGTGTTTTGTGGTGGTGCGTAGCGATGAGATCCGACGTTGTGTGTTTTGTGTGCCTTTGATGGTGGTGCATAGTAATGAGCTCCCCCCATCACCTAGTTAGGGTTACAAAATTGTTTAATCATGTCTTCTCTTCATGTATGCCTTGTGTATTGCGTGAGTGTACTCATGTTTTCTTCGTGTATTGCGTGTTTTACTATCTTCTTCATGTATTGCATGCTTCCTTACTGTATTCATTGTGTCTTGTGTGATTGTTAAGCATTTTCTTATGTTTGCCTAAGCTTGGGGGCTAGAAATGCTTCTTCCAAACTTAGGGTGTGTCTTCGCTCTAGTGTTTGATGTGCTTCGACCGTACTTTAATGCATGTACTAATCGTAAGATCATACACACATTAAAGTGGGGGCTAAATGTTATGGAGTAACAAGTGGACACTTGCCTTTTTACCTTCGTATTTAGCTCTTAGGTCCCTGTGATTACATTATGCATTATAATGATCATCTTGAAGAAGATTGCCCAACACCCATGATAATTTGGGACCTTGGGACCTCACTAAGCTTATCTCAGACTAAAAAGGAGCCCTTGGACTTGGGCACCAACTGCCCAAGTCCTCCTTAATTGGTTGGGGTAATTTAGTGGCATGTTGGCATGGGACCTTTCAAAAGGTTCCTCTTTGTCAACTCTTGTGATTTAATTTGATGAATGTTAGTGGGAAATAATATATAAGTGAGTTTTTGAATTCATTATGAACCTAGATGGATATAGCAAACTTATGATCTTGGAGCAAAGAGTATTTAAAGCATTCATTATGTTTTTAGAGCATATTTGTGTTTGTATTGTGTGTGTTATTGCAGGTTTGGAGACATCATCCATGTGTCCTTATGAGTTGAAGGATCTTCATTCTCCTAAGGGATTCACCTCATAGGTGTTATCATTGTTATTTGAATCATTCTATCATCATTTTGTTTAGCCTCTACCCTACTAGGGCATGCTCTCTTATCTATCAATAGTGTTGGAAGGCTTGAATGCCATTCTGGGGTTTGACTAATGCAAATCCCTAAATACCATAACCCCCCAAACCCTCTCTTGTCATCTTGTGTGTAGGTTACATGTACAAGATTCAGAAAAAGTGAAGGTACAGGAAGACTGTGTAGGAATTAGGGTTTCAGGACCCAAGAAAAGTTTAGGAATATTCCTTTATAAAGACTTGGGTGGTTGGCAACCTAGTCTTCTGGGCCTTTCTGACTCCAGATTTGGCATCTAAGCATCATTTACAACATTTTCTTAGTTCAAACCTTTGGAAGATTCTCACTTCCAGGACTTGGTCGCTTCCTATTTTGTCCTCTAACACTTTAGCTTCTGAGACACGGATTCTGATCTCTTTGATCATCTTTATGCATTTACATTTTGGGTTTCAGTCATTTTCTGGCTGTTATAAGATGATTATCTTAAAACTAGGGTTTTATGCATACTTGACCTAGGGTTTGATAAAAATGCTTGGTTAAATCTGATCTTTCCATAGTAAATAAGAGGACAAGATTTGTAGCTAATTCCACCTCCCTTTGGTAGTGATTTGGCTTGGTCTTGTACTTGAATGTTATTGTGGAAGAGGGTTTGATCCAGTGTGCATGTTAGTTTTCTTCATCATCTTTTCCACACTTAACAACTCTAAGTCTAGTTGAACCTTGTAATATAGTGTTGTTGTTTCCTACTTTTTTTCTTCCTCCACATCATTGTTCTAGACTTTACATTTTATAATTTTTTACATCTTCATTTAGGTTCATATCCCATCTAGTCATCCATTCGTGATTTTGCTTAACCCATGTGTTCTTCTTTCTAGGCAGTTTTTCATCTCTTGCAACCCTAGGCCATGTATAAATCTTCATGCTTTCTATCTTTTTCAAGTAACATAGTAATCTAGTCATAGTGGTTCATTATAAAGGGAAAGTTCCTATCTCTACAAGGATAATTTCATAGGGGATTGAAGCCTTCATTCTAAATTTTTGTGATTAGATGCTTTTGGATCCTTTCTATGTGTTTCAATTTCAAACTCGACATTCCACTAGTCCATACCTTAACCATATAACACAACCAGTGTGACAAGTAAACCAAATACAACATCGATGGTCTTCCAATCACATAACTCTGCAATCTTGCATCTTTTTTGAAGTTCATAAAAAGCTCTTTGACCTCCTTGTATCCTTTTTATCCTACATGTGTCCCATCTAAGTTTGTTATGAAATTTGAAGCCAAGATACTTCTATTCTAACACCACTTCAAGAGATTTTTCTTTAAATTGAAAATAAAAAATTGTCTTCTTCCTTTTCAAAGAGAAAATCACAATTTTGGTTTTATTGATAATTATCTACATCCCTACATCTTTTAAAAAAAAACTCTAAATCCATAAGTTGTCCTTAAACCCTTTGTTGTCTTTGTCATTAGAATTGACACAAAGTAAGAGTTTCACCACATAGTTGGCCAAGTGGACTCCCTCCCCTCTGAATTTGTTTATCTAATCTTCTAGCTTGTTAATGTATAGACAAATAAAGTTAGGGATAGAGGGTACAACCTTGTTTGATGCCTATTTCACTTCTAAAATCTTCAAGCAACCCTGCTCGTGTTTGTATTTTAGCATTGACTTGCTCATACAATCTATGAATTATTGCCCTATAATGTGTTGGCACTCCTAGGTCTTTTTTTGGCTCCACGGATTGCTTTTTGTTATTATATCAAATACCTTCTTGAAGTCCACAAATCAACAATATACACTCTCATTTTTGTCCCAAAATTTCTCAACTAGATGTTTGAGCATGACACAATGACCAATAGTTGAATGTTTGGGTCTAAAATCTACTTGCCCCTTTGCTCTATTTCCTTGTTTCTCTACCTAACTACTAATCACATGTTCTATCATACTCCCAAAAAACTTTGCAAGGAAAGAATTTACCATAATAGTCTGATAATTTGAGGGATTATTTACATCTCCACTTTTAAACAAAGGTACATGGTTAGACTAGTTGTCCACTCCATCAGGAAACCATTTTGAATGGCCTAATTGAAGATTGTTTTGATTTGAGATGCCAGGATTTTAGCTCCCCACTTTAGATACTAGACTTGAAGGTTGTTTATGTGTTGAGGTTTACCCATTGCTAGCTTTTTAGTCCCTTGTATTATGTCTTCCATTGTGAATAGCTCTTATTGACAATGATTGTAGGAAGTGCATCTTTTTAATTTTCATGTTTATACAACTATCTTGAAAACTACAACCATTAACTTAATATTATATTGTTCTATGTTTGTATCTTTTCCTTGCAAATCTCCCTCCAAAATCTCTTTGGCTCGTATTTCCCTAGATAAACCAGCTCCTTCCCTTAGGTTCTCGTATATTCTTCTTTTTTTTTTCTCACCAATTGTTCATACATTTATTTGGTTTTCCTTTGTTCTACCAGCCAGTTTCTTTGGCAACCTCTATGCCATCTTGCATTCTCCATCACACCATAAGTTTGTCAGAAAGCTATTTCTTTTCTTCTTTTTGAGTTTAGCTCTTTTGCATGTGTTTAGAGCTTCTTGAATGGTGTGCATTAGCTTCTCATTCTTAATAAAATCTATACAAATGTTGGGTGCACCCTTGTTGTCCTCTTCATATGTAACAACCCTCAACAAAACATAAAAACAAATCCTTTTTCTTTATCTACTACAAGATTGACTTTCTACAACTGACATAGTTGACTTTATAAGTAGTTTATAAATTTGTTAAGTATCATAGTAAAGACTTATGTGTATCTTAACTCATGAAGAAGGTCCATTAACATAAATTATTACTAAAATTTTAGGTTTCGTAACTAGCTCTTTCCAAAAACATAATTTGATTCACTCATTCAAGGACTTCATACACACTAAAGTTACCTTTAATGTGGTTGCATATTAATGCAAGTTTCTTCTTCAACTTTAGATTCTTCATTTCAAACTTCAGGACAAAATGTTCATGCATTATCCATAAGTCAAATTCCAAAGTCATTCCATAATGATGTAGTTTCATTTGTATGTTGCATTAAAAGAATATATATCTATCTATTAATTCTATTTGGTTTCTAAAGTAGCCAATATAACTCAATAAGTATCTTAATCTTAGAAAATTCCACCTTAATATAACAATATGTCTACTAGTTCACGATAATAACTCCATAATTTAATAACTAACATAAACTTCCATGTAATAATAATAAATTACTAATATCAATTTTTGCATTATTAATAAACAACAATTTATACATTTGGCCAAACTATTTTATAAAGTTTATACATAAGTAGTAGTGCTAAAATTTGTCGAAGCATTTCTTCAACTTGGGAACAACAACCCCATATAATAAGATCAGTTAAATCTTAGCATATCAAATGCACAATGGACCTTGTAATTAGAAAGAATCTTGTAACCTTACATCCAAACAAGCTTCTTGTATTCATTTCCCTATTGTTGATGGTTGGAGGGGTTGGTTGAGAATGAGCCAATCCATATAGTGGCCATTACCACCCAACCATTAAGCATTCAGAAAATAGTCCACATAAACTTATCATACAAATAAGGATGTTGAGAAGACTTGGTACGACACATGACCAAATAACTCAAATAACTACATTGCACATACTTGACAAGAACAATAGATAATTTACAACATACACCATCTAGCAAAAAAAACAAAAAAGTCATCATGTAATTACACATACTCCATCATAGAAGTCATTTGAAAAATAGTAATTAGATAATTTAAATATCAACGTCTATCATAGGCTTGAACCTACATATGAATGTCATTCACAATTTTTATTTTTCTTCTGTTTGAGATAACCAAACATGAACAACTATCACAATATGTTCTAAATCAATTTATCATCATTGATAATAATGATAGGTGAGTCACTCGCGTTAAATATTATGTAACATCATAATTTTATTTCCTACATATGGATATTTAAACTCCCTGTTATTATAGTCAAGCATGCAATCAAAGTCATTGTCACAATGTAACTCCACAAATAGAATGACAACTGATGAGTGCCAAGTAGGACCCATGAAATACATCTTTTTACCTCTCTTTTTCTCCTTCCTGGTCCCATCTTTCTTAATGTCTACACCCGAATAGGCTAGCAAGATTGTTCTAGATAATGATTAATTGAAGATAAATTACTTAAGATCATAATTTCTGATTAAAGGACTAATGTGCATGGAATTGATGGAAAAATGCAAAAAAACTTCTCTCTTTTTGAATCAACAGGTATAGATGCTTAGAACGATAATTTTGTGCATCTCTGGAGGTAGTCTTCAATGATCTCCAGAGACAATACCAGAATACCATGACACCAGAAGTTTTGAAGTAAAGAGAAAAGCCTTTCCAGAGCTGGACGGGAGTCTGGAGCATCTCCAGAGCTGAACAAGAAGGCCACAATGGTATCTCCAAAGCTACAGACATATCTCTGGAGCTACAGACATATCTCCGGAGCTATAGACATAGCTCTGAAACTGCAGACAGGGACATATATCTCCGGCGCCTCTTGGGAGTAGGGCATATTTCCAGCATAAGCTGCAGATTAGGTACTTTCAGCAGTGATCGTGATACCCCTCATTTCACTCAAATCATCACTTGAGTGGTGAAGGGTCATCTTTAGTTAATTGCTGGAGTTTTTTATCTTTTTAAAGTTTTTGCATGAGTTACTAATAAAACTTATTCAATATCCATATTTTCAGGGCCTCACTACCCAAATGTATTAAGACTCAAACTTAGAATTCAGAGTGGACTTCTATTCCACTCAATCTACTTTTATTGCATGGTTATTTTTCCATAGTTAGACAACTAGTATAATAAAGAGATGGATGTCATCTCATAGAAGAATTGGTAGATAAGATAAGTGATATGTCATCACTCATTTTATATATACTTATAGAAACAACAGAAAATATACACAATGATTAGATTATTCTGATTCTCGGTAATCTCAGTTTCTTTGATATCAATATTTTTCATGAATGCAAAGCGAATGGAATTGGACCAAATTTAGTTGTGATCTTATTCTTTTGTGCTGATTCCCTACTATAGCCTTTAGTCCCAAGGGTGTGGAGCAAGGGCCCACTCTCACCACCAAGGCAGAAGGCTAGTACCATTGTTTTGTTATTTCAGATTTTGTTGTGAAAAGTATTTACTGATTTTGATAGATAGATGCATGTTGCTATTTTTAAGATTTCTTTAAGTAACTTTTTGTTTAATTCTATTTTCAACATTCCTTAAATTCATTTCATAAGTAGACAGATCAATCTCTTCAAATTAGTAGAAGTATTTAAGATTAGCTAGGAAAAACTGGTAACTATAGAATCCCTAATTACAGATAGCTGAGGACACAACCCCTAGATTTTGACATCTGAAATATGATTAAATGATGAGGTACAATGACACCTTGTCAAATTTGGCACCGTTGCCAGGGATATCTTGTGTTAATTAGGGAAACTTAGCTAAAATAGTTTTTAGGATAGATCTGTATGGTTAGAGCTAGAGATTCAAAAGGAAGATATATAAAGCAGACACCCCATCAACAAGCCATAGGGGAAAGCAGTGGGGTGGCACAAGATCTTGTTTAAGAGAGAAAACTAGAACCTACTTTGGAAGATGCACCTCAAATCAATAATCCCTTAGATCCCCCAAATCTTCCACTCGCCGATTATATCTAGGAATTACAACAAAAGTTTCAGGCAGATCCTTTGATAGAACCTAATTTCCTAGAACCTCAGGGAGAAGAACCAGTACTAAACATGGACAATGATAATCATGAAGAAGAGGAAAATCAGGCTCCAAGAACTTTTTCATATCCTATTGTTTTGGCTGTTAGAGACAATGCTCCTATGAAGAATATCTCACCAACACATTTGCCAAATTTTAGAGGACTTTCTTCTGAGGATCCAAATCAGTTTTTGTTTGAATTCAAAGTAGTCTACTAAACTTATGATTATGGATCAGATAACCAAAAACTCAAACTGTTCCCTTCAACCCTGAAAGATTCTGCGATGAGATGGTTTATGGGTTTACCCCATAATTCTATCCATTCTTGGGATCAGATGGAAATAGAATTTTTGGGAAAATACCAAGATTACTGTAGATCCAGTAATAAAAATGAAGAATTGTTTAAAATTAGGCAAGGAGAGGAAGAGACCTTAGAGGACTATGTGGACAGGTTTAATTTCGCCTTGAGAAGGTATGGCAACCCAGTAGATCACTCCTTGGCCAAAACCCTGTTTGTAAAAGGATTGGATAAAGAATCAAAAAAGGCACTGGATCTAATGGGAAAAGGAAATATCAACAAAATGGATATACCTGCTATAGAAGAACTTTGCAGGAACTATTCTAGAACCCAAGATGGAGTGAGATCATCCAAAACTTTTAAAGGGAAAAATGAAATAGGACTCTAAAAATAGATATTCTAGTCCAATTAAATACCACATTGGATGGAATTTAAGCAAAAACTAGAACAACTGATCAAAACAGAACTGAACCACTCTCCATCTATTGTCCTAGGTGTAGAAACAAACATCTGTTGAGAGAATGCCCTTTGGACAAATTAGAGATTTGTTAGATCTATGATAGGGAACATCCTTCCAGTCAATGTAGTCAACTTCTAGCCTTGAAAAGATTAAGCAAAAAGAATGCTGTAATGGAAGAAGAATTGAACTATGTGGGACAAAAACAAGCTAGGAATTTTCCTTATAATCAGTATCCAAACCAGCCTTCTTACAAGGGTCCTTCTAATTGGAGAAATAATCAATGGAATCCAACTTGGCATGGGCCTCAGAATAATCTTCCTTGGGGACAACAAGATTGGCCAAGTCAACATTGGCAAAACCAAAATTGGCAAAATCAGCACTAGGGAAATCAACAGTGGCCACCACAGTTTGGATCACAAAACATGCAACCTCAATGGGGTTCTCAATAGGGATATAATCAACAATACCAGGGACAACCTAGACATTTCCAACCTCAACAACAAGCTTTACTAACTGGACTCTCCAACACACAAGGTCAATCACAAAATGAACCAGTTAGCCAACCACCTTTACTAGCTCAGCGTATACCAAACCCATGAAATAAATAGGGAGCAGCTGTTTACATGACAAAACAAGAAAACATGACTGATATTAATGCTATATATTCAAATAATCTCCAACTGCGTTATGGGAAAGCATTCCCAAGACCATCTCCTCCAACTATAGTTGAAATAACCAATGATGAGGAACTTGAAAATTCGTCCACTCAACTCCCGGAGGAGATTACTAACAAAAAAGTGATAAAGGAATCATCCTTGGATAACTTCGGAGTTGCTCCTAAAAGACCGACTTCGGAGAACATTCCTAAACACAATTCTAACAAGAGCTCTAGAGATGCTCCGGAGATGGAAAAACTAGCACCATACCTAGAATGGCTTAAACAGTATGCTCCCCAGAAAAAGATCTTATAAAAACAAGTCCAAACCAACCTGGAATCAGAACTTTTACAAGAAATCAAGCAACTAAACATCAAAATTCCTCTTCTCCAAGCAATCAGAGATGTACCAGAACTAAATCAGTTCATTAAACAGTATTGTATCAAAACACAGGGTAGGAAGAAAAACTTTCCTTCCACAATACAGGTGGAAGGAAAAGTAGTAGATCTGCTGATAGGAGAAATGCTCCTCCCAAAATATGGAGACCCTAGAAATCCTGTCATAACTATTTTCATCTCAGGGGTAGAAATTTCAAATGTTCTGGTTGATTTGGGAGCAGCAATTAATGTGATGACAGTTCACACAATGGACAAATTAGCTCTATCAGGTATCTAATCCACAACTACAATCCTTCAACTTGCTGACCAATCAGTAGCTATCCCAAAAGGAGTAATAACTGATGTACCAGTTGTAATAGAATCATGGGAATTTCCAATAGACTTCCTGATATTAAAAATAAGAAACCAAAGAAATGCTTACCCACTGATTTTAGGAAGACCATGGTTGGCTACAACAACAACATCTATTGATTGTCAAACTGGGGATATGGTCATTTCTAATGGGGTATATTTAAAGAAAATATCTCTGTATCCTTCAGCTAAACCATCAATACAATATACAGGAAGAGTATGGGTGGATGAACCAGAGAACAAAGACAACAGTGCCTCAGTAGCTATGGTAACCATCAAGGAACATCTGGGGGAGTTAGAAGAAGAAATCTACTATGATACAACATAAGACATTACTCACATCCTAATCAATAAGGATGTGATGGAGCTCGCCCAAGATTCTAGGAGAGAACTTCTTACTTCTTCTCATTGTACCCTCGCCAACATCATTCCTTGTGGGGAAACCTTTTACAGAGACTTAGCCACTTTCCACATGTTGCTTCCACATTCTTGTCCTCTCAATACCATGACTCCAATGTATAGATTAACTACATCTATGGATCAAATCACAAAGCAAGTCATGATTTTACCAGGGAAAACACTTAATATCAATACTCAGTTAACAACAAATCAGGAAGGAAAACGTATCCAACTTCTGATTTCCCATTCAACAGCTTTTGCTTGGGAATACCAAGATATGAAGGGAATACCTCCCGAGATCTGTACCCATCATATATACACTGAGGATATTAAACCTGTCAGACAACCCCAGAGAAGATTGAATCCTGCTTTAAAAGACATTGTTAAAACTGAAATAGAAAAATTACTACAAGCAGGGTTTATATATCCAATCTTAGATAGTCAATGGGTCTCACCCCTTGTCATAGTGCCTAAAAAGAATGGGAAATGGAGGGTGTGTATTGACTATAGGGAGCTCAACAAAGCTACAAAAAGGACTACTTTCCCTTACCATTCATTGACCAAGTGCTGGACAACCTCTCTAGGAGGAGTATTTTTCTTTTCTAGATGGATTCAGTGGGTATAACCAAATTCAAGTGGCACCTGAAGACCAGGACAAGATCACCTTCACCTGCTCTTGGGGGACTTTTGCTTACAAAGTTCTTCCCTTTGGACTATGCAATGCCCCGACTACATTTCAGAGACTTGTTTTAGCTATTTTCACTGAACTAGCTAATGAATGCATGGAGTTCTATATGGATGACTTTACTGTGTATGGGGATAATTTTGAAAAATCTCTCACAAACCTTGAGAAAGTACTAAAATGCTGTGAGAAAAATCAATTATCCCTTAGCCATGAAAAGTGCTTCATGATGGTGGAGGAAGGAACGGTTTTGGGACACCACATTTTAGCAAAGGGGATCAAAGTGGATCAAAACAAGATAGAAGTGATCACACAGTTGCCTTCACCCAAAAATTAGACAGATGTTAGACATTTTCTGGGTCATGCAGGCTACTATAGGATATTCAAAGAAAATTTCAGCAGAATAGCTACCCCCCTGTTTACCCTGCTTAACAAAGACACAGAATTTCTATGGACAGAAGATTGTCAATCAACATTTGAAACCTTGAAAGAGAAGCTTACCATCACACCAATTTTGAGAGGACCTAATTGGACTTTACCATTTCACATACAGAGTGATGCTTCAAATGAGTCCATTGGGGCAGTTTTAGGACAAAAGGAGGAAGGAGAGAGTATGGGTGCCATTTATTACATCAGTAAAAACCTTACCTCTACAGAAAGAAATTACACCACAACTGAAAAAGAATTTTTGGCAGTCATCTATGCTATAAATAAATTCAGGCATTACATCACTGGATATAAAATATTTGTACACACTAATCATGCAACCATCAAGTACCTAGTAGTAGTGGGTGCAAGGATTATCAGGTGGTTATTGCTGTTGTAGGAATTTGATATTACCATAGTTGATAATCCAGGTAAGTTTAATTTGGTTGCTGATTTTTTGTCAAGATTGCATACAGGAGGAGAAAACCAACCAGTGGAAGACAAGTTCCCAGATGAACATCTTTTTTCTATCTCCTCTATTGTACCTTAGTTTGCTGACATAGCTAATCTTTTAGCTATAGGCTTGTATCCATCCCATTTTACCTCAAAACAAAAAAAAATGTTTAGTTAAAGAAAGTTTATCTTACAAATGGTTGAATGGTTTACTATTTAAATGTGGTCCTAATTTCATTCTACGCAGGTGTTTAAAAGCTGATGAGATTTTTGATGTGTTAAGAGCATGTCATGATGAACCATCTGGTGGCCATTACTCCTCCCACTAGACAATCCACAAGATCCTCGGAGTTGGTTACTATTGGCCCTCTCTTCATAAAGATACAAAGAAGTATGTGCAGCACTGTGACCAGTGCCAAAGGATGGGACAACCAACCTTTACCCAGGAGATGTTACTGATCATCAAGTCATGATGGAACCATTTGAGCAGTGGGTTTAGACTTTGTGGGACCAATTTCTCCACCATCATCAGGCAAGGAGTACATTCTAGTAGGCACAAACTATTTTACTAAATGGGCTGAGGTTCAAGCATTACAATTTGCACGAGAAGAAAAAGTTGTTGATTTCCTTTAGAATAAGATTTTCTTAAGGTTTGGAGCCCCAAGATCAATAGTTTCAGACAGAGGACCTCAGTTTACTTCACAGGTAATCAGAGAATTCACAGATTTATATCAAGTCAAGCACATAAAATCTTCACCTTACCATCCTCAAGCCAATGGGTAGGTAGAAGTAACTAATAGGGAACTTGAAAATATTTTGACAAGGACAGTAGCAATGAACATAAAAGATTGGGCTAACATATTACTTGAAGTAGTTTGGGCTTATAATACCACTTGGAAGTCCACAACAAAGTTCTCACCATATGAATTGGTTTATGGGAAAAAACCTATTTTGTCTATAGAATTTGAATTCTAGACACTTAAAACTATATTGGATATTGGTCTACCATTGTCTATAACTCAATAGAACATAATTCTTCAGCTCAATGAGTTGGATGAAATTCAGACAGAGGCCATTCAACAAAAAAAACTGGTTCAGTATCAAAGGAAGTAATGGCAAGACCAACACATTAAAAGGAGGACATTTTAGCAAGGTGATTGGGTTCTTCTTTATGATTCTAAATTCAAAGAGTTCAAAAGAAAATTACAAACTCATTGGATGGGTCCTTATCAAATAAAGGAAGTTTTTGAAAATGGAACAGTATTATTGGAACCTATTGATGGAGGCACATACACATTCTTAGTAAATGGTCACTGAATCAAACTCTATAAAAGACCATCTACTAAAGAAGAGTTTCTTAATGATTTGTGTTTTGATATAGGGGATACCCCCTCTGTCATAGTGTTGGACTAAAAAAAAAAAGGGGAAAAAAAGGAAGGTTGAAAACCAGCAAATGGCGGCCTTATAAAAAAAGAAGAAGAGAGAATGATAGAAAACCAGTAAATGGCTATCTTTCTCAACCAAGGGAGTTGAAAACTAGAAAATGGCGGTTCCCTTCTTCAGGATAGTTGAAAATAATCGAGCTATGGAGGTGATCAGGTGCCGGGAGTTAGTCAAACACACCTCTAGTGCATCACAAACTAGGAGCACTTCCGGCGCTTCACAAACTAGGAGCACCTCCGACGCTCCATCAATAAAGAGTCATTTACAAAAAAGGGGGAGGGGATCCACCTCTCTAGGCAATAAAGTGAAAACATCAAATGATGAGGTCATCATGACTCATCCTCTACTTTATGATAGGAATAAAATAAAATCAGCATGTATTTCATTTGCAGGGGTATTTACAAAGATGACGCTGACGTCATCCAAGGAACATGGATTCTCAAACCACTTAGCGGAATGATTACAAGTTGCATACCAATGAAGTAGTTGGCATCATCTCAAGCTACCAAAAGCTACTCATGTGCCACGTCGCGTGCAGTCTCATAAAATGCCACAACATCTCTAGAAAAATTTTAAGGGTTTCAAGAAGATATCATGGATGAATTCCTAAGAAATCTAAGGGATAATCAAATAGCTACCAGAGGAGTTTGAATCAATCTCTCCTCAACCACTATCAGTCATATTTTTGGGCTGCCTGAACAAGGTGAGAGGTTTTATCATCTGAAAACCTTATATACTGATTTGTTTAAGAATTTCTTTGTTGAAGGTGAACCTGCAATACAACTGCATTCAAATAAAAATGAAGTAAAAGGAATTCTTAGGTCCACACTTCCAAACCCTTAGCAATCTATAGCTACCTGGCTGATGAAATATTTCACTTGTGATGGTCAATTCTCTTTAGTTTTAGGACCAATAATGAAAATCCTAATTTTTCTAAGGCATGGGAATGGACACCCTGAATTTAGCATAAACATTCCCAATTTCCTGTATTCTGCCATCAGGGCAACTGTAGAAAAATATCAGCAAAACAAGGGTCCTATGAAACATCATGGCCTCATTTTTCTAGTAGTTAAACACCACTTCCTGTCTCAAGCCAATGGGGAAGAATTATGGCAAAATTTTCTTGAACAAAATCCCCAGGACAGAGAACCAGAGAGGGGACAGAAAAAAGGTGAGGGTTCCTCTACCCACCAAGAAGAAGAAATAGAGCCTTCAACCTCCTCCATAGCTGTTCAAAGAGGAAAGAAGTCCTCACAGGAGGCAACTTCATCTGCAGCCCCTGTTCCTGATAAAAAGAAGAAAGGCAAAGAAATTAGAGAGTCTGCTCCTGAACAAACCCATACAAGACTCAATCAGTTAGGAGAAAGATGACTCTAATTGAGGAATATTTCCCTAAGGAATTAACAGGGGAGAGGTTAGGATAGAAAATAGAGAAAACCTGGGCTAAAGAAACATCTCATGATTTAGATGAGATCCCTCTAGTCAGGAAGAGAACATAAAGAGAAGTTTCCCCAGCGCCATTTGTTCGTCTGGGGTCAAGTCCAATTTCAAAACCATCACATGCTCTGGGAATAGAACACAGACAAACTCTTACTATTTCCTCAGATTATGAGGCTGAGAGACCTGCTCCAGAGGCACCTGCCCCACCTATGCTACGGAGAAGCAAAAGGAAAAGACAACTCTCGTAGGTTGAGAAAGATACTGCTCTCCTAGTTGAGGTACTCCTGGGTTTTAGAACATATGAGGAGAAGGCTGGGCCTTCATTGGTGCCAACAGAAGTAGAGGAACCCCAAGAGGACCCTTAGGACAGGGAGTCTGCAGGAAAAGATGAAATAGGGCAAATGGGTGCTGTTGACGGTGCAAGGAAGATGGCCATGGAAAACCCTAATGTTCAGCAAACAAAAGCAGAAGTGGAAACTTTCCCTCACCCCTCTGATCAAGAGGATGTGGAGATTTCAAAAGAATAGCAAATGTTAGAAGAAATTGGCAACCTAAAGAGACTACTCTAGGGGAAGAATCAGATTATTACTAACCTCAAGAAGGTCAGGATGGAGGTATAAATGGAGCAAAAACAAGTCAATGAAAATCTACAAATAGAGCTCTAGAGTAAAAACTAGATCATCTAGGAGAAGGAAGCAGAATTGGAGGCCCATAAAACTGAGGCAGTCAAACTGTTGGAAGAAAAGGAGATAGAGGCAGCACAGAGTGTTTCTAAGCTCACCATGGCTAGAGACAATGGCCTCATAATAATGGCAACATTAATTGAGAAAATACATAACCAAGATAGATAGTTGACTTGGGCCAACAACAAACTAGATGATCAAGAGGAATATATTCAAGAGTTGCCTGGCCCAAGGGCAACCAATGAACATGAGATACAAACAGATCCATATGTGGGTCCAATCCCCATTGACATTCCTAAGGCCCTGTTCCATTGGGAGAAAAAATGTAGAGAATATGAGGCTTCCAAGCCTATGTTACAATTACAAAGGGCAGTCACTGCCAAGACAAAAAGAATAGAAACTCTGGAAGGAAAAATCATTGAGATGGCCTCCCTTTCTTCTGAAATTCTATCTTGCAGGCCTCCAAGTGCTAGCTATTCTATGTTCTTACAGGAAAGAGTCCTGCAAAGGAAATTCTCTTTGGTCCTGTCTGACCTGGTTGAGAATACAGAGACAATAGAAAGATTCATGACAGCATATACAAGGAGTAATGATGAAGACAAGAATTTCCTATGTGAATTATATCTACATGGTTTCTGTGTTAACAATATAACTTTCATTCTTAATTATTTTGTGGGGGAATGCCAGCTTAAAGCATTTATATCCCTAATGAGGAATCATCAGATTTGGAATGAACGAATGGAAGACCATCTCAAGAAAGATACAGAAACAAATCTCTTCATCAAGAAGGAGTGTCTCAATCCCAATGCTTTTAAGACCCAATTCAGGTCCTATATCTATCACCCTAAGAGTCAGAACAAAATTTTGCCATTATACCTAAAAAGTTTGCAAGAGTGCTCCATCAATTTTGGTCTTTTCATGAATAGTTCAACAAATCTAGTACTTGCCATAGCAAATAAAAGATGGAATGTTTTGACCTCAGAGCAGAAAATGAGAGAGATGGCCACCCCTGCAAACTTAAGATTATTTATGAGAAAAGCAAAGTTAATAGCCAAAATGATGGATAAGCATAAGCAGGAATGGATAGGTGGACAATTCAGGCCCCCTCTCATAATTGAACCACTCCCTGTCTAGGCTGAGCAGATGGAAGATGAGAAATTGTAGGACTGGTTGAAGTAGGTTGATCAATACAAAGGCAATGGTAATACCAACCGCACCACTTGGTCTATCTATGCACAAGATTATAGCTTGACTGACAGGCTACTTCACCAGAATAAATCCAGATTGAGAGAAGCAAGAGGACCTGGCAAACCTTAGGTATGGGGGGATGATGAGTGCCAAGTAGCACCCATGAAATACATCTTTTTCCCTCTCTTTTTCTCCTTCCTGATCCCATCTTTCTTAATGCCTACACCCGAATAGGCTAAAAAGATTGTTCTAGATAATGATTAATTGAAGATAAATTACTTAAGATCATAATTTTTGATTAAAGGACTAATGTGCATGGAATTGATGGAAAAACGCAGAAAAACTTCTCTCTTTTTGAATCAACAGGTATAGATTCTCGGAACGACAATTTTGTGCATCTCCGGAGGTAGTCTTCAATGATCTCCAAAGACAATACCAGAATACCACAACACCAAAAGTTTTGAAGTAAAGAGAAAGCCTCTTCGGAACTAGACGGGAGTCTGGAGCATCTCCAGAGCTGAACAAGAAGGCCACAATGGTATCTCCGGAGCTACAGGCATATCTCCGGAGCTGCAAACAGGGACAGATATCTTTGGTGCCTCCTGAGAGCAGGGCATATTTCCAGCATAAGCTGCCGATCAGGCACTTTTAGCAGTGATCATGATACCCCTCATTTCAGTCAAATCATCACCTGAGTGGTGAAGGGTCATCTTTAGTTAATTGCTGGAGTTTTTATCTTTTTAAAGTTTTTGCATGAGTTACTGATAAAACTTATTAAATATCCATATTTTTAGGGCCTCACTGCCCAAATGTATTAAGACTCAAACTTAGAATTCAGCGTGGACTTCTGTTCAACTCAATCTACTTTTATTGCATGGTTATTTTTCCATAGTTAGACAGCTAGTATAATAAAGAGCTGGATGTCATCTCATAGAAGAACTGGTAGCTAAGATAAGTGATATGCCATCACTCATTTTATATATACTTATAGAAACAACATAAAATATATACAATGATTGGATTATTCTGATTCTTGGTAATCTCAGTTTCTTTGATATCAATATTTTTCATGAATGCAAAGCGAATGGAATTGGACCGAATTTAGTTGTGATCTTATTCTTTTGTGCTGATTCCCTACTGTAGCCTTCAGCCCCAAGGGTGTGAAGCAAGGGCCCACTCTCACCACCAAGGCAGAAGGCTAGTACCACTATTTTGTTATTTCAGATTTTGTTGTGAAAAGTATTTACTGATTTTGATAGATAGATGCATGTTGCTATTTTTAATATTGCTTTAAGTAACTTTTTGTTTAATTATGTTTTCAACATTCCTTAAATTCATTCCGTAAGTAGACAGATCAATCTCTTCAAATTAGTATAAGTCATTAAGATTAGCTAGGAAAAACTGGTAACTGTAGAATCCCTAATTGTAGATAGCCGAGGACACAGCCCCTGGATTTTGACATCTAAAATATGATTAAATATGAGGTACAATGACACTTTGTCAACAACACCTGGGATAATGATGTGTGTTAGTTATAATACATTTTGACTTTGTCAAAAAATGTATAACTATTATACATCATCACAACAATAAATATTCCTTAATATTATATATTACCACAAAAATACACATATCTTAGATAAATAACCTTCATTCACTAAGTTTAAAAAAAACACAAGTGAAGCCCCTTTTCACATCCAAGTTCAACATGCTGACACAATCGTGTCAAACCATCTAACATATTTACAAATCTTAATGTTAGCCTAGAGTATTCAAAAGGGACTCAAAACTTTATGGTAGTAAGCCAAATTATACTAATCCCATATGGTTAATATAACTCGATAATCTTGTGTATGTAAGAAAATTCCATTGTTTAATTTAAAACAATAAACCTACACCACCTTCAAGAAATCTAAACTAAATGCAAATAAGCAAAACACAATGTAGTGATATCACCTAGTTCATGTGATTTCTTGGTGTCATTGTGGATTGATCCTCGAAGTATGCAACTACACTATAGAAAGCTGCCATGAATGTTCACGATGCTATGCAAATGAAGATAGTTTCGATGCTATATGATTGAGGATTATGAAAATGAGAGAAGATGAGAGTATTTATAGACTTAGAGGAAATATGATCAATGGTGGAGGATGAAAGGAAAGATCAATGGCTGAGAATGATCGAGAGGAGAGGATGAACGTGCACGCGCCATGTGTCTCTAAAAAAATATATTTTTGAAAAAGGCTTAGTGGGGTTTGAAGAGGATAAGATTCTTCTCTCAAAATAGCATGCTTTTTAACTATTTTGAGAGTTGGATGAGTTATGGATTGATTTTTGAATTCTTTTTGACTTTTTTCCCACACATTTGAGTTTTCCCTATTTTTAGGGGAGAAAAAGCACGTTCACACATTTATAGGAGAAAGTGGAGGAGTGGGATAAGAGTGGAGGGAAAAAATGAATTAAATAAATAAAATTTATTTAATTCATGTGCAAGAAGGAAATAAATAAAATATTTTAATTTTATTTATTTATTGATGGAGAGAAAGTGGGAATGATTAAATAATTAAAATTATTTAATCATAGATGAAAAATAGAGGAATAAAGACAATTAATTAAATAAAGACAATTTATTTAATTAATAGAGGAATAATGAAATGATTAAATAGTTAAAAATTATTTAACCTTAAATAGAAAGAATAAGAATAATGAAGATTAATTAAATAAATAAAATTTATTTAATTAATTAAGAAGAAAATGATTTAATTAATTATGAGTATGTTAGACAGAAATGATGTATGCGATACAATATGAGTTTAATGCATAAATAATGAATGGGTCAATTTTGGGTGTCTACATTTTGTCCCTCTTTGAGACAATGTTCGTTAGGGTGTTGTTTCAAAGAAGATATGATGCATTGGATAAATAGGCTATGCCCCAATGAAACTAGCGGATGATGCCCCCTCGAGAGGAAAACCAGGTTGCCAGCAAAAGGCTGGGTTGACTCGCGATAAGATGACAGAAGGATGAAAAGCTAGGGTTCATGGGAAGAAAACAGGGATTGGGTGGGTGAAAGATGGGATGAAACATGAGAATTAGGGTTTGGTTCAGAAGAAAAGGATTAGGGTGATGTATGTCTAACACACTTGTTTTGTAGGAGGAGGATGGAGATCATGAGGATGATGGTCAGAAGAGAAGATGATGAAACTGTTGATCAGACAAGTGAACGATTTAATTAATTATGAGTATGTCAAACATAAATGATGTATGCGATACAATATGAGTTTAATGCATAAATAATGAAATGGGTCAATTTTGGGCATCTACATTTTGCCCCTCTTTGAGATAATGTTCATTAGGGCATTGTTTTAAAGAAGATATGATGTGTTGGATAAATAGGCTATGCCCCAGTGAAAATGGCGGATGATGCCCTCTCGAGAGGAAAATCAGGCTACTAGCAAAAGGTTGGGTTGACTCACGATAAGATGACAGAAGGATGAAAAACTAGGGTTCATGGGAAGAAAATAGGGATTGGGTGGGTGAAAGAGGGGATGAAACAGAAGAATTAGGGTTTGGTTTAGAAGAAAAGGATTAGGGTGATGTATGTTTAACACATTTGTTTTGTAAGAGGAAGATGGAGATCATGAGGATGATGGCCAGAAGAGAAGATGATGAAACCGTTGATCAGACAAGTGAAGAATGGATGGTGAAGGCAACTTTAGATGGTTGCATATAAAATTAGAGATTTGCAATCCTAATGTTTGATATAACATATGGATATTATGCACTAGGATATAAAGACCAAGGTGTCATGTATCCAATGTGCCACAGGCTAATACATCCTTGCCAAGATACACGATATGAATATTAGTTGTAGTGATACCGATGTGATACAAATGCAAGATAAAAAGATAACACACACAAGCAAGCAAGCAAGCATGCACAAATGATTCAAAAATAAACAAGGTATTGCCCCTGTCAAGATGTAAACCAATGATTAAGTGATTGATTAATTGATTGATGATGATGATAGTGTTGTTATGGCGGGGAAGGATATATCCCTAGATAAGCACAAGGATGCGAGAACGATATATCCCATTGATGATGATGATGATTGATTGATGATTGATTGGGTTTACAACAAGGCTATGATCAAGACCAAGGATGCAATTGGATAATTTGACAAGATTGATTAACTTGGTTGGTATGGATTGATGATAACTTGCATTTGAATTTATTAAATGGATGATTGATGATGTAGGAGAAGTGATGGATTGATGATTTGAGAAAGTGAGTTGTTTGGAATGAAGTGATGATTGATTGATCGGAAGAATTATTTTGAAGGATTGATGATGATGATTCGATTTGATTTTGATTGATTGGATTTGAGATTGATTATAGAAGAAATAATATATATATGAAGATTAGAAGAATGGTGAAAGATGGAAGAGGTGTATTGCTTTGTGCATGAATTTGGGTATTTCCTTTGTATCCTAGATTGCCTACATACCCCGTGTCCATGGGATCAAGGCACTTAACTTTAGAGATGATACGTAGTTCTGATAGTGTTTTATTGATGATGATGATGGAAGGTGGATGGATTGATTGATCAGGTTATGGATTGATGAAGATTGATTTGCTTTGATTTGATAGGTTTGATTGGATTTGTTTTGATGGGCGTGATGTGATTTGTTTTGATGATTGGATGAAGTGATTGATTTGATGAGGTGATGAATGGGTTGATTTGGAAGCAGTGATTTGATGGATTGATTTTCTTGTTTGGATTTTTGTTGGATATTTGATTTTTTTTATATTTTTGGGAATATTTAATTTTTATGGAATTTTTTCAGGACTTTATATGATTTTTTAAAATATTTTTTCAAGACTTTTTTATGATTTTTTTTAATTTTTTGGATATTATGGGATGACATTGGATTGTTTCTTGTATAGCCTTTATGCTAGATACCAATGACGAGGGAGGGCCAAGTCTAGTTGCAAGGATGGAAATGGAATTGGATGTATGGATAGAAGGATGTGAGATAGGGAATGGATGTATGCGTAAAAGAGGAAGGATGTGATCTCCAAAGGCTATTTTGCATAGGAATAACATGCCCCATTCTAGATAGTATGCTTAGGATTTTTTTATGACAAAGCTCATGACAATAGGATAAAAATAGGATTAGGCTTATGAAATGGGATGATGATAGGATGGATTGGTTTGGAAAGGATGGAGTACATCAAGAGATAACTACAACAAGTTTCAACATTTTGCCCCCAATCTTTATCAAGATCAAGATGAGGAAGGGAGGATGAATGGATGCAATAAGATAGGTATATGTATTATGGATAAGGATGGTAAGATAGGATAGAATAAGATGTGAAATGATAAGTTGAAACATGATAGGAGGATGAGACAAGGTGCCCCCAAGTGTAGGTGACATAGAATATCAACTTACACATGACACCTATTTTCCAGGTTTTCATCATGGTACTTATCCAAGGCACCTGTTTACTAGGTTTTCACCGTTGGACGAAGGGATTTATCTTTACTTTTTTTTTGACTTTTCTTGATTTTTTGATTTTTGGGATTTTTGGATAGGAGAAGGATAGGAGGGACTCAAGTGTCTAGTTCCATGAAAGGTGATAGTCCCGCTAGATGGATGTTGTCACATGGACCATGTCAAATGTCATTATGCTCATAGATGTTGGTAAGGGATGACATGAAAGAGGTAGATGGAGTAGGTAGATAATGGATTATGATGTGGATTATGGGTGGAAGGATAGTGGATTATGATGTGAATTACGTAGGACTTATGCAAGAGGATGGGTGAAAGGCTTAAGTAAAAGCATGGACCATAGGGATATGATGGGAGAGATATGCCGGATAATAGTTGAAGGAAGGGAAAATGGAAGTATGTAGAAATGTTATGGGATGTAAGGGAATCATGACCAACAGTTGCACACACCATGATAAACATTGAAGCTTTTGATGGGAAGGTGGTGTAGGGAGCAATGGTGTTGTTCACTTTGGAGATGGTCGATTTAGTGATTTAGGTACCCACATGGACTTAGTATTTTTATGACTTTTTCTTTTCATGTGGGATGGAGGAATTTGAGACTTTTGGATGGAATGGGGATTTTGGATGGGAGTGGCTAGTTGGGATTTTTGAGAGGTGGATGCTGCATTTGACTTGACGGCTTTTTGCTTAGGGACCCATACCATCTTTGCTTGTGGAGGTATGGGTTTGGATATATACAACTTTTGTGCAGCTTTTGAGGTAATTACTTGTTGCTTGGGGACCCACACCTTTTTCATTTTTGCTTTGATCTATGTGGGTGTATGCAACTTTTGAGATGGATTTTTCTTTGATTCTTTGCTTTTGTGTTCTAAGGCATGAGGAACCTTAGGGATTTTTTCTTTATAAGCGGAGGCATCCAAATTTTTGCTTTGGAATCCCATGGAGTGAGTGGAAGGACAGGAAGCTTCAAGTTTAGACAATATGTGCATTTGCTGGTCATGATTGGGATTTTTAGAAGATTTATGGGTGGATGGATAAGGTGTTGGAAGTAGTGGAGGTAGATTCAATGGAGGGATATTAGGAGTTGGAAGAAGTGGAGGTAAAGTGGATGGTGGAAGGTGTATGGTCTCATGCTTTTGACATTTATAAGATGATGGAGGTGGAATGGCAACATATGTCTTAGGAGTATGATGGGATTTATGGTGGAAAGTGGTGGATTTAGGAGGCATGGAGGAAGTACCAACATCTTTAGATTGTTGACCTTGAGGTGTGTATACAAGGCCATGTGAGCATGGAGAGACTTTGACATGGATACCCTGTTCAAGAAGGCCTAAGCCTTTACCTTGATAGTTCATGTTTTGAAGCATGTGGTGGACAATGGGACTAGGTGTAGGTGGAACACTAGACATGAGTTCCTTATTGGATGAAGAAGGTGAAGTAGCGGATAATGGTTGTTGGTGTTCTAAGGAGGAACACTCATGGGTAAAAGTGGATAGACCAAGTGGATATGATGGTGGATTTGAAATGTGGTTGATGGTGGATGTGAAAGGATCATTAAGATCTTGCTTATGTGCATGTAGATCCAAGCTATCAGTTTGATCTTCTATGCTTATGTGTTCTTCGGAGGCATGTGTCTCATCATGGGAAGTGGAAGCTTGCACATTAGGGTTAGATGGAGGATGGATAGGAGCAATTTGGATATCTTGATCATGGATGGGTATGGGATTATGAATAAGATCAAGGTGCTCATGGATAGCTTCTTTATAGGTGATATAATCTTGATCATGGAAAAGGTAAATGTTAGGGATGGGTAAAATGGAAAGGATTTGATCTTGATTTGAATGAAGGCTTGATATTTCCACATGATTAGTATCATACTCTTGACATACCTCTTGGTTTTGGATGGAAGTGGAAGTGGGAGGCTCTTGGATGAGTTTGATGGGTTCTTGGTATTCATCCATAAGAGAGTATGATGGCATTTGACTTAGGCTCATGATAGAAGGCTCTTCAATTGGCTCAATATCTTGTGGGTCACATGATGGGCTTGAAGGGCTAGGCATGTTATGTGAAGGCTCGTTACTAGGTGCTAAGATAGGTGTTTGACATGGGGATGAGTTGTTCCTAGCTAGTAGCCAATGGATCACATCCTTCATTAGGGTATGTGTGAATGGACAATATAGGGGGTGGACAATAAGAGTGGATGGTGTGGTAGGTTTAGGATGAGGACTTGCTGAATGGTTTGGATTGGGATTAGATGGGTTAAGACTTGGGCTAGATGGAAGAATAAGGGGATTGGATGGATTAAACATATTAGGGTTTGGATCGGATGGGGGGATAGTAAGGTTGGATGGATTAAGACTTGGATTCGGGTTAGAATTAGATGGGGGTGACACATAGGAGATAGGACTAGTAGGCTCATTGATTGGCATGTGATTGGATGGTGATGGAGGATGCTCATAGGATGCATTATCTAGGTTGGTATCTCCCTTGTTAAAGGATATCAAATCTTTCTCCAAAGATTGACTTAAGGACACTTGATTTATATACAAAGGGCCACTTGGAGTAGGATTAGGTGACACATAGGTATCTCCTTCGTCAAAAGATATTAGGTATTGCTCCAAAAGTGGACTTAAGGATGTTTGATTTATGTATAATGGGCTACTTGGACTTGTATGTACCTCTTGTGAGAACGCCTGTTTATCTTGGCCATGGGTTTGATGATGAGATGGCATGTTGGAAGAAGGGATTGGATAAATTGATATGGTATTGACATGATGTGTAGATGGGTTAGGTTGGCATGATGGTGAATGTGACACATAGGATTGAGATAGAATGAGTTGGAGGTTTGGATGGCGTTGTGATGTGATAAATGTTGTTGAATGTTTTGATGTTGAAATTGTTGATGTTGTTGTTGAATGGGTTTTGGTTGAAGGTGTTGGTGTTGTGTTGGATGAGGGATCACATAAGATAATGGTTGTGGATATATGGATTGATATGGATAAGGGTTGGAATTAGAAGATGTGTGATAGGTTGATGAAGGGGTAACATGACATGTAGATAGATGAGGTTGATATGATGGTATAGATGACACATAGGATTGATGTGGCATTGGTTGATGATGTGCCTGTTGGATTTGACAAGTGGTCAAGAGGTGTTGGATTTGTGCTAAGAGGTGTTGCATATGCGGGGATTGGCTTACTTGAAGTTTTGGGATCATGACATGGATCCTCTAAATGATCTGTTGGTCTATAGGTTTTGGCATTTGGTGAAGTATGTGAATGATCTCTTGTGTTAGGTCCTCTAATAGTGACATGGTGTCAAGTGTTTGACTAGGATGATGATGATTTAGAATGAATCGAGAAGAATGATAGTTTGACTTGGGGAATATCAAACACAAAGTAAATGCATAAACGCACACACCAAGCACAATGTTCAAATTTCCTTTCAAGATTAAATGTTATGGTTGAGCAAACACTTGCAAACACAACAACAAGTCCTAATGATTAATCAGGTAGGATATGGCTGATAGGTTGTAAGTTAGGCTGCACAAGGGTTAACTAAGGGTGTCCCTGATATACACAAGATATGAGGGGCCCAAATCTGTGAACTTTAGCTCGTTGAAGGGATGTGGCATAAGCATAAGTGAATACCACTTCACCTTGTGTCCGAAATCACCCGAGGCCATAAGGCTGTCCCAATGACTACGTAGCTAGATTGAGGTACAACTTTCACTCTCCCCCCTTTGATATACCCCACCAGAACACGTGGTTGAGGTTGTCCCTAGGGGTGATGAAATCCCCTAGTAGGCCTCCTAGATAGGGTTTGACAAATCGCAGTTATTAATTAACCCTTAGAAATGAAATGTGTGATTTAAGAAGACAATGCAGGTACTTGTTTGTTTTAGGATCCCAAAGCCAAATGTGTAGGAAGACACTTGTTAATTTTAACCTAATTTCAATAATGTGATAGCAAACAAGATTGATTTTAAGCCCAAATCAAAGTGTGGAAGCAAGCAATGTTTAGAGGTATGAGATGGATTGATTTCACCTAATTTTTTTTCTTTTTTAAATCTGCTATGTATACTGATGCTCCTGTTGTTCTAACTCCTTAGATGCCCCTAAAAATCACCAAGACAAGAAGAAAATTGAACTTGCAAGCAAAAAGGGGGATTAGGTCAAAAAGATGTGATCTGTTAAACATCTGAGATAGATGACCTAATACAAAAACATAGATTGGATAGATAGAAAATTCAGATGATTCTAAGCAATTTTAAAAAAAATTGTTGAAATCTGATAAGTTTTGCTCCAGTTATGCTCGTTTGAAGTTTTAAAAGAAGCTAGAATTTAACTATAAAATTACTTGATGAAATGATGAAATTACCTGAAAATGTTGATGCCACTGCAAATTTTGTTCTCTCATATTTCCAACGAGTGTTTGCTTGCAAAAATCTGATACCGTACGCCCCCGTTAAGATGAAAAGAAAAAGACACCCCCTTATGGCATGAAGATTAAGACATGGTTGACTTATCTGTTTGAAAGTTGACTAGTTTTGCAAATTTTTTTGATGATATGTGCTATTTATACCGTGTGATTACAGTTTTGGGTTGTTAGTTTGAATAAAAACTCCCCCCCCTTTGAGAATTTTAAGACCCAAAGCATAAAAACCCTAGACTATAAATGCTGACCTTAGATGTCAAGTGTTTAGTGTTAATGTCGACCAAGGCAAAAGTAAACTTCAACCGGTCGTTTTAAGATATAGTGGTGGTCAAAACCTAACCTGATGACTTAGAGGGTGGTTGCCATGGCCATGTGACTAAGATTTAAAGGTTTGAAGGCGGTTCTAAGATTTTGACAGGGACAAAACAATGGTGGTCGAAGATTGATGGTCGAGACTAAGGTTTAAGCCTCGATGGTGGGTGAGTTGAAGCGGTCAGGGATTAGATGCCAACCTAAGGTTTAAACGTTGGCCTTTGAGTTGAATATTGACCGTAGGCTTTGATGTCGACCCAAGACTTAAAACTGACTGTGATGGAAGATTTCATGGATGGCGACCTAAGGCTATATTGAAGGTTTATGAAATGTCGACGGCTGATGATGGCTCTACAGAAGGTTGCTATATGGTGGCAACTACAACTTTTAGAGGGTGGCGACTTGGCATATATATAGTGGCGACTTGGTATGTAAAGACAACGACAAGGATTTAAAGCCAGGCGACTGGGGTTTCGAATGGTTGCGACTGGTATTTGATAGTCCAAACCTATGAATGGAGTCGACTGTGATGAAATGGGTGGAGATAGCTCTGTAGAAGTGGCGATAGGACCTTGAAGGGAGGTGACGAGGCTACGGGAGGATCTTGACTAAAGATAAAGGGTGAAGGAGTCAATATACCAATGCAGTCGATAGAGACCTTAAGCCTTTACAAACAAGATTACACCTACAACGTTTTTACCTGTATACTCTTCAAATTAACAAGGTTAAGCCCCAAATTGATGAAGTGCCAGATTTGCTACTATCTGCACAGATATGTATGGTACGGATCCGTACTATAGGGTCTATGGAGTAAAAAAAATTCAAAAATTTACAAAAAAAATTACAGTGATGAAACCCTAGCAAATTTATAGTCAAAAAGCATGGAATCAACCTCTTAGATATGATGGTGATGTCAGATTCAGCCCAGGAGGTCACTTGTGACAAATCACATGCAAAACTTACAACCAAGGGTTAGAAAGCACAAATTTTTATAACAAAAATTTGCAAAAATGATCAAACGAAGTGAGTCCCACCGGGCATGCCAAAATGTGTACGTAGGAAAATTCTATTGTTCAAATTAAAACAATAAACCTACAGTACCTTCAAGAAATCTAAACTAAATGCAAATAAGCAAAACAAAATGCAGTGATATCACCTAGTTCATGTGATTTCTTGGTGTCATTGTGGATTGATCCTTGAAGTATGCAACTACACTAACGAAAGCTGCCATGGATGCTCAAGATGCTATGCAAATGAAGATAGTTTCGACGCTATATGATTGAGGATTATGAAAATGAGAGAAGATGAGAGTATTTATAGACTTAGAGGAAATATGATCAATGGTGGAGGATGAAAGGAAAGATCAATGACTGAGAATGATCGAGAGGAGAGGATGAACATGCACACGCCATGTGTCTCTAAAAAAAGTTATTTTTGAAAAAGGCTTAGTGGGGTTTGAAGAGGATAATATTCTTCTCTCAAAATAGCACACTTTTTAACTATTTTGAGAGTTGGATGAGTTATGGATTGATTTTTGAATTCTTTTTAATTTTTTTCCCACACATTTGAGTTTTCCCTATTTTTAGGGGCAAAAAAGCACGTTCACACATTTATAGGAGAAAGTGGAGGAGTGGGATAAGACTGGAGGGAAAAAATGAATTAAATAAATAAAATTTATTTAACTCATGTGCAAGTGAGAAATAAATAAAATATTTTAATTTTATTTATTTATTGATGGAGAGAAAGTGGGAATGATTAAATAATTAAAATTATTTAATCATAGATGAAAAATAGAGGAATAAAGACAATTAATTAAATAAAGACAATCTATTTAATTAATAGATGAATAATGAAATGATTAAATAATTAAAAATTATTTAACCATAAACAAAAAGAATAAGAATAATTAAGATTAATAATTAAATAAAATTTATTTAATTAATTAGGAAGAAAACAATTTAATTAATTATGAGTACGTCAGACATAAATGATGTATGTGATGCAATATAAGTTTAATGCATAAATAATGAAATGAGTCAATTTTGGGTGTCTACAAATCTTGATAGGGTTTTCAATATTCATTTGAGCCTATCCACTGCCACAAAAGCTCAACATTGATATCATTTTTATTAACTCAAAATATTTTGAAGAGTTTACTCATAGCTGCTATAGCCAAATGAAGCTCAAATTCTTGATTACAACATATTTAATAGATACTATAACCAGTAAAAGCACCAAAGGTGCTATCAAATGGCCGAAAGGCACAAATATTTATAGGCCTATCACCAAATAATATATTTATATTTTGATATGCACAATGTAGCTATTCTTTGTATGTTTTGGTCATTTTGATATGCACAGTGTAACTATTCTTTGTAATGTATCATCATGATTTGATTAGTTGATCCTTTTTATTATAAAGCATAGTTTTAAAAGGATGGAAAAAATACTTGCAATTCAACTCTCTTATATTAAAATAATACGTTTTGAAGTATGCCTTAGAAATATGTGTTTGATGAATGTTGTAAAAGATCTTACATGAACTATACAATGTAGATTTATGATACCATTCTTGCATCCTATAGAATTTGAGATATCCTAATTCTAACCCTAACCTTAACCCTAAGCCTAATTTTAACCCTAACCCTAATTCTAACCCTAACTCTAACCATAATTCTAATTTTAATCCTAACTATAAATCTAACCCTAACCCTAACCCTAACAATAATCTTAATGAATGTGTGAATCAATGTTGGCATTCACTTTATGTGCATGCACGTCTATGTGTGTGTGTGTGTGTGAAAAGTTAATTTTGGCACATTTTTTCTAAGTGGATGTGTGTACGTGTGAAAAGATAATTTTGGCATTCACTTTGTTTGAAGTGCATGTGTTTGTTTGAACTAACTTTGACGTTCACTATGTGTGTGGATTTGGATGTTAACTTTGACATTCATTGTGTGTATGAATGAATGTTGGCATTCACTCTATGTGTGTGTGTGTGTGTGTGTGTGTGTGTGTGAAAAGTTAATTTTGGCATTCACTTTGTCTAAAGTGGATATGTGCACGTGTGTGAAAAGTTAATTTTTGCATTCACTTTGTTTAAAGTGCATGTGTGTGTTGTTTGAACCCTAACCCTAACAAAAATACTTTGGCATTCACTTTATGTGAAGGATATGTACAAAAGTACTTTGATGTTCACTTTATGTGAAGGATATGTGCAAAAAGGTGCTATCAAATGGTCGATATGCACATATATAAATAGCCCTATCTATCAAACATTGCATGAATAACTTTTAAAAAACATATATGTATGAAGTGTGTGTTTGAACAAACTATGTGTGAAGTGATTGAATTAACTTTGTGTGAAGAGTATGTTTTAACTTTGGCATTCACTTTGTGTGTGTGTTTGTACTTTGACATATTTGAAATTGAGTATTTACTTCATGTGTGGTTGAACTAACTTTATGCATGAAGAATGTTTGAAATTTTTGTTGTGTGTTTGTACTTTGACACAGTAGATAACCCTATGGGGATTTGAACTTGGTTCTCCATGATGAGAACACAAAATTTTAACCAATTAAACTCTACTCCTTGGACTAAAATACAAATTTAATTTATATTACATGTGAAGTAACCATTACTATGGATTTCATAGTCCTAAACTGTTGCATAGCTACTTGAATCAGAGTTTAGAGGAGAATTTTGGGGAAAGCTCGAGGAGAATTGAAGTGGAAATCTAAAATTAAGAATAACGAAGATCAAGTATACTATCTAGAGATCTTCATCTAAAATGCCTGTGAGAATTCATCTCATATCCACATTTGTAGGTTGATATACAAAATCTGGAAACCTTTTTGTAATTACTTTGTTGACATGCTTCATTTTCCTACAAAATAAATACATGGGTTTATTGATGAGTCGAAGAAATATAAACAACCTGCATTGTGAAGCAATTTTTATACCCACACAATGTAGAACCGTTCTATTTGGTTGTAATGCTGATGCACTTGTTATGCCGCCAACATACTCAATGACCATTGATTTGATGGCCATGGCACTTAATCTACAAATTCCAATGCAAGATATAGATGTGAAAGCAATCTTTGTCTCACATTTCCTTGCTCAGTGACCCATCTCTCCTCCTGCAAGTTTGTTCTTTATCAAATGTATCTCACCAAATAGTAATGCATCTCTTTTGAGATATACGAGTTGTATTTTAAAAGGTTTGTTATTGTAGTGTTGGTATTCCTTCATTTTTTTACTCTAACCATACATGACTCCACACCAAGAATAGTGTATTTCAATATTTTAATCTTGAAGCTATGAGATTATTTCCCTATAATCAATAGGGCAAAATTGGTTGTTGAGTCTTATCCACATTTTAGTCCCTTGCTTTTTGTTCCCACAGAATTGTACCATATCAATGTGCTTTTTCTCTTCTCATCAACCTATTTTTTCTGATTTCAAAGAAATTACTAGTTTACATTTTAAAGTTTTGAATGCTTTGCATTCTTCAATTAAAAAATTTCTTACCTTTTTGTTATACAGGACATCTCTAATCATCTTACCTTCTGGAAATTTATTTTATTTCTATATAATTCTGTAGAGATTCAATACAGATTTTCTAGATGATATGTATGCATATGTAAGACAATGTGTTATTCCAGTCTATGTTTTTGATTGAATTGTGAATTACTATTATTATTGTGAACATGTAACTGTCTCTGGTAGATATAGTTCTAACTTACAATTCAGGGCATGTACTATAAATGTCATTTACTAAATATTTTATATATGTTAAAGATTCTAGAATGTAAAACATATACCATATGAACAGGTCTAGTGTCCAGGATGCAAAGGCTAATTTGCAGTTAGACACAGAGAAAACTACTTGTCCCAATAACAATGGTCTCAATTATTTTCAAGGTCAAAATGTGAAAGGTGTGAAATTTGGTTTGGTTTTTATTTTTTGAGTTGTTTTTGAATTAAGTCCCCATGCATGCATGGATTGCATAGAAAATAAGAGATACAAACGTGTTCACATCAAATTGGCTAGAAATTTTGTTCTCTGATTTAGACAAGGAGCCTCTTTATTTTGAGATTGACAAGAAGCACATGGCGATATTTGTTGAGAAGGAGAGAAACTTGCCCACTCCTAGTAGGAAATATGTGGTGTAACACCATATATGTGTGTGTATGCATGTGTGCACATCTGTCTTATATTTTCTTTTTGTGAGTGATGCATTACAAATCTTTTGCAAATATATCACTTGATGTCTAGGATTCTAGGCTACTAGACTAGTTGTCTTTCTTCAACTTCTTCCTGACATAATTTCTTTTTGTTGGTTGATGCTAGGAGGTGCATAATGGCTTAATGGTTGCAAGAAGATGTTTTGATAAATGTCAGTTGATGATCAATTTGTTTCTAATAGTAGTTGCAATTGTGATTATAGTTTTTATTATTGTGGCAGACATTGAATCAACTTAACTAATTCTTTCATTCATTGTAATTAAGTTTTTACTTTCTCTTCTAGTTCTGGGTATTTGTATGTAAGCATGTTAGGACTAATGGGTGATATAATGGTCACTACATTGAAGGATCTTATTGACTTTCATTTACACTCATTGATGTATCATAGTTTTCAGATGTATCGCTGAAAGATGTATATATTAGGTTTTCTATTTAAATAAAAAATGTATCAAACCATGATGGTTATGGTGATCTTGCTTTTCCAAGTTATTTGATTTACAAGGATATTTAAAGTTGTATGACATTGGAAAGGAATGGGATATATGTGTGCTTCCAGGCATGTCTACATATTTAAACCAACAATTAAGAGTGCTTCTAGGACACAAGAACTAAACCATGCCATATTAATGCAGAGTCTAGGATATACTATTTATGCTCTAATATGGTGAATCTATGCAGCCTCACCAATCACAAGGATTGTCTTGTTTCCTTATTATTCTTATTCTGTATGTGTATTCTATTGTCAAATGACAAATACTTACAGACATGATTGAAAGAAAATGATGGTCATGAGTCGTTGCATACTTCACAGCTAAATTGTTGCACATGTATGTGTTATATATATAGACACACACACACATATGTATATATATGTGTGTGTGTGTGTATACATATATACACACACATATATGTATACACATACATACATACATACATATATCTATGTATGTATGTATGTATACTATAAATATATGTATATGTATATGTATATGTATACATATATTTACATACATATACACACCATACATATACATACATATATACATATATACATACATACATACATACATACATACATACACACACACACACACACACACACACACATATATATATATTTGTGTGTGTGTATTTCTGTACAAAAAAATTGTCAAATAATAAAACAAGATTTAAGAACTTCAAATGATAACTCATCTATGAGCTCATCAATATGTGGGATGGGGGTATCTGTTCTTTATCGTCTTCTTGTTCAGGGCCCTATAGTCAATACACATCCTCAATGTCCCATCTTTTTTCTTCACCAACACTACCACATAAGCAAAAGGGCTCTTACTTGGCCTAATGTACCCCATCTTGAGAAGCTCTTAGATAGCCTTCTCGATCTCATCCTTCAACCTCTTCGGATGCCTATAGGGAGTAAAAATGACTGGCTTGGCTCCCTCATCTAACTCTATCACATGCTCAATGCCCCTCTTAGGAGTCCTCCCAGGTGGAATGTTGCTAAACACTTTGTTGTGCTTGGACAACAAAGCCTAAATATATAGGTGGAAACTCTGCTTCTACCACTCTGTAATTGTGGGCATAATCAAGCACTCTATTGTCCACTCTACCTGATCATGTCTATGAAGACTCTCCATCCTCCTAAGAGACACCACACATAAACCACTATCTGACATTCCTTTAAGCACATGCTTCCTCCCATCTACCTCAAAATTCATCTCCATGGTACACAAGTTGAGGTAAAATTTTCCAATAGCATGAAGCCATCTCATGCCAAGAACCACATCTATCTCCCCCATGCTCACAACATAATAATCAACCTAGAATTCATAATCACTCGACTGAATAGTCAAGGTAGGAATCCTCCTCTTATAGGTGATGACAAAACCATTTGCTACTCTCACCTTGAATCCTTCAAATTCTTCTGCCTTGAGTCCCCTTTTAGAAACTAGCCCCTCATCAATAATGTTATGAGTGAATCCTATGTCAAGAAGGGTAACTACTCTCTGTCCCCCAAGAACTCCTCGAATCCTGAATGAACCCTCTTTCTGGATGCTAGAAAGTTGGGCTATGGGTCTATCATCTGTCTGTTCCTCAGACTCATCTGAAGAGTTCTCCCTCTCTGAATCCCCTGAATTGGCATGCTAATCTGCATCTTTATCTGCTGATTCTTTCATTGAAAAGTATTCTATCTGTTTAGCCTTGGCTTAGGCTGCACACTTGTGCGATGGATCCCAAGGCTCCCTGCAGTGAAAACATAATTTCTTTTGCCTTAGTTCATTGAGCTGATCATTATCTAGTCTCATGGGTCCCTTCTTAGGTGGATTAGAATCTCTCTGAAATGGTTTCTTGTTCTTGTCTTTCTTATACAAGAAACCCTTAGTCTAAAATTTGTTCCTTGAAGTAGAAGATTCCATATCTCTTTCTTTCTTCAGTGCATCATGCAAAGAAGGTCGATTAGGCCTTAATCCAACCTCTCAAGGGATCGGATAGACCATTGATGAATATAATAGTCAACCTCCTTTCATAAATATCAGTCACCATCACAGATAACCTTTAAAAATTAGAAATATAAGTATCAATAGACCCCCACTACATAAGTTGTGCCCATTCCTTGAAATGCAATTCGGGATCCTTCTTGTCAAAACGATCAATCAACTTCTCGGTAAACTCTGCATAAGACTCAATCTGATCGTGGCCCAATGTAATCATCCCGTGTCTCCACTAGTCATGAGCATTCCCATCCAAATGTAATGTTTCATACTTAATAGCCTCATCCTCAGACATAGGATTGAGCTGAAAGTAAGTATCCAATCTGTGTACCCACTCTCTAACTATAGTCTTCTTAGACCCATCAAAATATGGAATAGCCAACTTGCCAACCTTCCGTTGCAACTCATGATTATGTGGTCTCCCACCTCCATGAGGTCTATGCCTAAGTCTCAAGTCCATGTAATCATGAAAGGACATTTTGGCCTGAAATTCCATTCTGAAATTCCTCCAATCATCTAGAATATGATCCTATAACTCATATTGTGTGGGTTCTTCTTCAATCTGTGGGTTGATCCTTAGTGGAAAACTAGGCATGAGGGGCCTAGAGTTGGTTGCTGTAGCTCTTGCATGCTGATTTGTAGGCCTATTATTTATTGAACCATCCCCATTTCCATTGTTCCTTTCGTGCCCATTATTACTACCATTGTTTCTCCCATTGTTACTTGCATTGTTCCCACCATTGTTACCTGCATTGTTCCTACCATTGTTACCTACATTGTTCCCACCGTTATTATTATTTCCCAACATCTGTTGATTCATTAATGCCACCATCTGAGGTAAACTCTACTGTAATTCTTCCTGCCCTCTAGCAAGATCATTTAGAATCTTCCCAGTGCTTAATTCCTGTGGTTCTTTATCATCCATGTTGACACTTGCAAATCTATTTGTTTCTGTTTGATTTCTAAATTTGGTATTAGACTTATTTCTCCTCAAATTATGATGATGAGTAAAACGCTGCATTACTCATTCCACTGTCATATCTTTATTTTCAATAAACCCTCTAGGATGGAAGGATACTTCTTCTTTGATACCACTGTAATGTTCCACCCCAGATTTTTGATTTTCTTTTATTTTTTTAGTTTTGGAATATTTATAGAAGAAGACGGATATGCAGAAGTTGTTTTTTCACAATAGATATAGTTGCAATACATACAAAGCTGAAATAACCCTTCTAAATAATATTTCCAAAATACCCACATTTCACAATGAATTGAAAGTACAAATGCTTATCAAAATTAGAGATTCCCAAATTAGGAAAAGTCATTTAAATGAATAAATAAGCATACCCATTTGTTGATTTGTACATTACAGGTCTGATATGAAATTTACAGCAAATAAACCCTAGTTTAAAGCCCAAGATGGACCAAACTCTAGCTATTCTAGCTCCAAAGTGAAAACCAGCATGACCAAAAGCTAGATGCCTCCAATGGTGAAGAGAAAATCCTAAAACCCTAGGCATTTTAGCCTTTATGGGGTCATGCCTCACCTTGGGTTTGTATAGCCTGTGTTGGGGAATGAAAAAACAACATCAAATAATGAAAACCTCCTCAAATCTACCCACAAACTCCTCCCAAAGACCTAGAAATTGACAATAATCCTCACACCAAGATAGAGAGGAATAACACTCTAAAAATGAAGCTAAACCAACCAAAAAATAGTATGGCCTACCCTAGGGATGGTACGACCAACAAGGGAGCAATACGCTGTTCACAAAACTCATTCAAACTACTCCATTTCATTATGAACTCTACCCATCATCCTTATTCAGAAATATGCAATAAAACTCTTGTTATAAGCTCCAAAAATTCACAACAATATGCACCAGTATAGCCTTTGTATGAAGCTATCAGTAAACAACCTTGGGATGTCTCTCAATCCTAAAATTGTTGTTGTTCATGAGGGATTTTGTCCTCACAAACCAAGAAGAACCAACGTTCAACCACAAACCTGTAGAAAATCAAATATCAAGCATAACCTCCAAAATGAGCTCCAAAGCCCATGTTCTTTAATTTTGAAGTTTTTTCTTCTAGACTAGTTTTAGCTATGGCAATAGATAGATGGATAAATAGATATTGTGGATGCACTATATAGATAGATAAATATTCAAAAAGATGGATAGTGCAACATGTACTCTTGATGAATGAGTGAGGCAAAACCAATGGATGGATATGTATTTTGTTCATTTTCTGCTTCATTCATAGTTTTGATAGGTTATGTTCTAATTTGGGACTAGTCTTGTAAGATGGCATTAGATAGAGATATGTTTATGTTACACTTTAATCATAATTTGCAGTCTTTCAAAGTACTGGATGTATCATAGATGGATGGATAGCTAAATAGATAGATACACAGAGAGATGGATAATACAACATATGCTTTTGATGAATCAATGGAATGATGTAATGGATAAATAGAGATGTTCTTTTTATAGTGATTATCTACTTCCATTAATATTCTTTGTAGTTTAAAGATATGTGCATAATAAACTAATTAGTTTCGATTAGAAAAGTTAGAAAATATAGCGTCCGATCATGAAATGGCAAAAAAAGGGGTTTTCTACGAACAAGCAGCAGTTCTCAAGCTGAACAGAGAATTTCAATGGAGGCATTCTTCCCATTCTCATAGGAGCTAATGCCATTCCATTGGGGGTGGGAAAGTAGATCAGAAGGAAGTTCCCCAACCCTTAAAATGGGCTTTTTTGCAAAACAAGGGCACAAAGGGGTTTGGATGATATGGGCAACACAATGCAGCAAGCAGAAGAACTAGGGCACAAGAAAACTTGAGGCCAAGGGGTAGCAAATATTTTGAGCTTCCCATAGAATCAATAACTCCATTGATGGATCGCTTGAAGAATAGGGCCCTACTATCAAAATGGTGTGACGAAGGATGCCCTAATCAGGAGATCATGGAATGGTGGAGATGATCCTTCAAGGATAGGGTAAGTGCTCACTATCTCCCTAATTCCTTTTTTCTTATTGAATGTATTGATAGAAATCTCAAACATGAAATCCTATATGGTAACCCAATCCTCTTCAATGGATCAAGTTTCCATTGTATAAACTGGATGCCAAACTTCGATCCATGGAAGTATGTTATCAGGAAGATCCCAACATGGATTACTCTAGAGGGTCTCCTGGCAGAGTATTGAAGTATGGAAGCCCTAATAAAAATTAGAGATGTATTGGGTTCTTGTCTAGGTATTGATGAAGATTTTCTGAATGGAAAAGAAGGCTCAGAATCGAGCATCTTAGTGGAAATTGATGTGGATGTCGGGATCTATGGAGAATTGGAAATCCTTACAACTTTCGGTAGATGGTGCCAAAGAGTTGTTAAGAGTCCATGTTAGAATATTCAAAAATGTCTCTTTAGGAGAGCCACAGGGGAAGGATGATGAGGTTTGGGAGTTTTGGAAAAATGGTAGTCACAGATTTCTCATCTGAAGAATGGGAATGCTAGAGCGAATCCAACGCAAGAGGATGAGCAAAGGGGAAGTAAGTCTAGTTCGATAGTCTAGAGCCATGGTGAGTCATAAAACAATAAGGAGAATCTCAAGCCTGTTGAGTTCTACAAAAGTAATCCTAGATCAAGGAAGGGGATTTAATCCCTCTTCCCCTTGAGAACCCATCATTGACCTCGCCACCAGAAGAAGGGCTAATTTAGCTATTAAAAAATACTAAAATACTTCGAAGAGACATCAATCAACAATTGGAAGGTTTGGGGTTCGAAGGTAACATTAATTTGGAAGCAATATCTCTAAGATGGTAGGGCATGAAAATGAAGTTAGGAGTTCAGAGCCTAAGAGAGTCATGTCAAGAGAAGTAGAGAGTCCTAGGGATGATGAGGAGCTTTCAAAGCTAAGCTTAGTTTGTGAAATTCTTTGGATCTTTGGTAAAGAGAACAACATGAGTGGACAGGGGTAGCTCTCTAATCTAGAAGAGGAAAGTAAAAATCAAGCTCTTCTTTAGGAACTTTTGGAGGAAGGAGAGTTAGAGGCATAAGAAAATGATCTCTTGTTCCCAGACACTAGTTCAAAGACAGAGTAGGTCAAGTTAGGTACCTAGCAAATTTCTTCTAACAAGCCCAAATCAGACTTTGGGAGTATCTCAATCAAAAAAGTGGGGAGAAAATCCTTGAATGAGCTAAGGAGTAAGGATGGGGAAGTAGAGGGTCAACTCAAAATAACAACCTTGATGGATGCAAGGAAGGGAACCCCCCTTCCCAAGGCGCCATGAGGCTCCTATCTTGAAATGTTAGGGGCTTAAATGCCCGCAACAAAATGCGCCTGGTAAAGTGAAGGATCGGCTTAACCAAGGCAGAGTTTATTCTACTTCAAGAAACTAAATTAAACCCTACTAACATGGAGGATTTCATGAATAGCTTAAAAAAATGGAAAATTATTTTAGTCCAATCAGAGGGGGCTTCCAGAGGCTTGGTTGTCTTATGGAACTCGGCGGAGGTGAACTTCAAACCTCTTGGGTCTAGGAAATATTGGATTGGAGGTAAGGTGAGGTCTCTGGCATCTAGTTCCCAATTCTTTTAATCAATGTGTATGGGCCGATAACATGCATCAGTAAGAGGGAGCTATGGAAAGATCTAGACACTTTCATGATGTCCCATCCTCTTCCTCATAGAATCATTGGGGGAGACTTCAATGCTACTTTGCATAGTTGGGATAAAAGAGGAGGTATCTCTAGACCTAGGAAGTCTCAGAAGGATTTTAGCAATTGGTTGCATAGGAATACTCTGATGGAGATTGATTTCGGAAGATAGGCATACACTTGGAACAACAGATGATCTGGTTTTAGCAATATTGCAAAGAAATTGGATAGGTTCTTTTTTGGAGGGGACCTATCTACCTATCCTCACACCTTGAAAGGCAACGTTCTGCCTTGCTCTGGTTCTGATCATTTTCCCATCATACTCAACATTATTGGAGATGTGAAGCCTGCAAGGTCCCCATTCAAATTCGAGAACATGTGGCTTAAGGATGAAAACTTTCTGCATCTGGTGCAAGGTTGGTGGTTTGAAGAATCCTTTGAAGGTTCTAAGCTATTCTGATTTATCTCCAAGCTAAATTATGTCAAACATAGACTTTTAGACTGGAACAAGCATCACTTCAAGAATATCTTCAAAAAAAAGGAAAGAATTGAAGAAGATCTAGCTGAACTGAATGAGGAATTAATCAAGAGTGGAATGTCTCAAGCCAACTATATAAGGGAGAAAGAGTTGTTGGGGGAATATGAAGATGTGCTCTCTAAGGAGGAGATCTTCTGGAAGAAAAAGTCTGGAGAAAATTGGATTGAGGCTGGAAACAAGAATACTAAATATTTCCACAATATCACAAATTAGAGAAGGGGCATACACAAAATTTTGAGATTGGATTTGGAGGATGGATCTCATATGGAGGACCCACAAGAAATTAGAAATCATATTGTGGACTTTTATCAAGCCCTGTTGAACAATTGGGAAGGCTCGAACCTTGTTGCTGAACAAAATCTCCTACAACACATTCCTAGGTTGGTAAATGAGGATCAAACCGATGCTCTAAATGCCAAACTCTCTCTAGAAGAGGTGGAGGTGGCCCTTAAACAACTTCATCCAAACAAAGCCCCTGGTCTGGATGGCTTCCCAACTGGTTTCTATTAGGTTTGTTGGCATTTTTTGGTCAAGAATTAACTAATGCATTAGAAGCAACCAGGAATTCAGGAAGTTTGCTCAGAGAGCTTAATAATACATTTATCGTCCTCATCCCTAAGAAGGAGAAATCCACAAAGTTGGAAGATTTCAGATCTATTGCCCTTTGCAATACCCTTTACAAGATCTTGACAAAAGTCTTAGCTAATGGGATCAAGCCATTGCTTTCCATCATTATATTAGAAGAACAAACAAGGTTCATTCTTGGAAGATCCATCTTGGATGGAGTCATCATTGCTGAAGAGGTTATTCACACACTTCAAAACACCAGAGAAGCATGAATGCTTATTAAATTAGATATTAGGAAAGCATATGATAAGGTGGACCGGAGATTCATGTGCAAGGTTTTAGAGGCTTTCGACTTTGATAGAAGTTGGATTAGTTGGATTTTTGAATGTATTTTAGGTCCTCAGTATTCAGTATTGATTAATGGACCTCTCGATGGTTTTTTTGAAGCTTCTAGAGGATTGAGACAGGGGGACCCAATTTCCCATTTTTGTTTATACTAATGGTTGAGGCTCTTGGGAGGGCCATCAAAAGCTCTCAAAATATGAGATAGCTAGAAGGGATCTCTATTGCAAGAAACATCCGTGTAATGCATTAGCAGTTTGCAGATGACACAATGTTGTTCGGGGCTGCCAAGAAGTCAAAGGCTCATCTTTTTTTGAGGCTGCTGACATCATATGCAAAAGCTTCTGGACAAGAAGTCAACCAAAATAAGTTTGAATTTTTTTCCTCTCTACACCTATAAGGAAGGAAAGGGAAGTTTTGAACATCCTAAAGTTCAAGAAAGGGATGTTGTCATGCTCATATTTAGGATTGCCAATCGATAGAGGTCTTAGAAACTTGAAGCTGTGGGACCTATTGAAAGATAAAATTGATAAAAGAATGAATTCGTGGAAAGGGTGCTGGCTCTCTTGGGCTAGAAGACTGCTTATGCTAAAGGCATTTATCTCCTCCATCCCCATCTACTTGTTGTCTTACCTAGCACTTACCTCCAGAGAAAATAATCACATTATACACAAGATGAGATGCTTCTTTTGACAGGGAATAGCTGATAAGGATAAAATTGCCCTCATCTCCTGGGATAAGGTTTACAAACCAAAAGAGAAGGGTGGGTCGGGGCTTAGAAATCAAATGGGGTAGAATAAGGCCCTAGGGGCTAAACTTGTTTGGAAAATGCTCAAAGAGACAAATTTGAAGTGGGCTAGGATTTTGCAAGCAAAATATCTCAACAATGATGAGTCTTCAGAAGTTGTCAAAATTGATAACCTCCCAAAAGGTTCCAGAGTTTGGAATTTCATGTTGAATTGTAGGTCAATCATATCTGATCTTGTTACATGGGATGTTTAGGATGGAGAATCGACCCTATTTTGGGGAGACTCTTGGGATGGCTACTCAAGAATAAATAGTGAGATTTCTATAGAGCAAACCAAGGCCTTCCTCACGTGGCATTGGGGGGACAGGGTCAAGGATTATGTGAGTTTTTTAGAATGATCCATCTCTTGGCTAGAAATGGAAGGAGCCATCTTCTTTTCCTCTCCCCATTGGGGAAGTTAACACCCTTGAGATGATCCTAGCACAGAGAAAATTGGTGTTCAGGAGAGGCTCAGACAATCTTTCTTGGGAGGGTTCCAAAAGTGGACAATTTAATGCTAAGGATGGATATTAAATAACTGTTGGGGTGGGAGCTATGGAGAAAACTGATCTTCCTATTCATCTATGTTGGAACAAATAGTGTGTCCCAAGAGCTGGGGTCTTCGCCTAGGTGGCTCTTCAAAAAAAGATATTGACAGTAGAATTTTTTTAAAAATTAGGCTTTGAGGGGCCCTCTTGGTGTGTCCTTTGTAGAAGAGAGGAAGAAAACATTGACCACTTGTTCCTTGGTTGCCCCTTTCTTCAAGAGTGTTGGAGATGGCTATGTGCCAAATTAGGCTGGATAACGGCCCTTCTTAATGATATCAAGAGTCTTTTTCATGAATGGTTGGTAAGACCCTGGTCTGGTCTTCTAAACAGTTTGTGGATTATTTGCCCCTCCCTTCTTATTTGGGAGATTTGGAAGGAACAAAATAGGCATATTTTTGAAGACAAAGAAATGTCAAGTGTTTCCTTCAAGAACAAGGTAGAAGCCTCCATTGTGGAAGTGGTCAACAACAAAGCCGATTTAGGTTTGAATCAGAAAGGGAAGTTCACAGAGTGGGATGGACAGATGAGGTTGAGGTGGCATGGGCTGAAGATACCTCCCCATATTGACAATGGAGAGAAGGCCTCATCCATCAAGTGAAGGCAAGCAAAATGGCTTGTTCCTAAGAAAGGATGGTTCAAGTTAAACTTTGGAGCCTCAAGAGGCAATCCTGGTCCGTTAGGAGCTAGCTGCATTATCAAACTTTGGAATGGTGATTTCATGGGTAGATTGGCTATCCCCCTGGAAGAGGACACCAACAATGTTGCAGAATTCAAAGCCCTTATTCATGGTCTTATCTTTTGCAAGGATCTAGAAGTGGACAAGGTGGAAATAGAAGGGGATTCTACCTTAGTGGTCAATGCTTTAAGAATAGAATCCATGACAAATTAGAAATTGAAAGCTCAAATGGAGCAAGCTCTAGACTTGCTAAAATTATTTGAGGCTTTTACCGTGAACCATACTTACAGAGAATCAAATAGGGAAGCTGATGAGCTGGCGAGCAGAGCAGTAGATGGTCATGAATTTGGTAACATTGGACCTTTTTTAGAATTTGAGGATCTCCCTTCCCAACAAGTGTGATCGTAGCCTCATCCCACATGGTAGATGTTAGTCTTGGGAAGCACCATTCCCTCCTGATAGTCAAGATGGATTCATTTAATAGGGGACCATGTGGGAAGGATAGATGGCTAGAAAACTATCATTGTCATCCCTTCCTCTGCAAGTGGCAGCTGTACTTGGAATGACATAAAACGTCCTTCCATTAAAGAGAAGGATGACCTCCACAAGTGCGGGGGGTGGCAAATCCAAGGGAAATGCTAAACATTTATGCTCCTCATGAGTGAATTTAGTGCTGATTAATGGTAGTGATGGCCATCATCTATTTATTCCAAGACTTGGGTAGGAATTGTCATTGCAAACATAGAGTCATGGAAACTCTAATTAGGTTGAGAAGCCCCCGCCGCCAAATAGCATTTTTGGGCAAGATAACTGTTAATAGGCTATAGGACATCTGCAAAGTGAAGATAAATCTCTTCATCAAGGTGATGAAGATGGTATTAGGGAGGAGTTTTCTAACTTCAGAGGATCGGTATAGAGTTAATACTGACATCTCATCGTGTTTCCTGGCATCACTGTTAGACTTGGGTGGTTCAAAGGTGGATATCCTGGTTTGTTTAAGGGAGACCTTCAAGGAGATGATCCTAGGAGATGACGTGGAATGCTCTGTGTTAATAGATTTGGAGAATGGAATTCCTAGGGCGGGGGACTTGTCTAAACTTTTGGAGATGGAAGCAATTGTGGAGAGGCTGCCATTTCTACCAAACCTTGCTGGCCAACAACTTATCAATCAAAAAATGTGGATGACATGAGGGAGAGATTTCATTCGTCAAGCCATAGGGATAGATTGGGAGGACTCTCCTATTTGGATTGAAGTCTTTGCAGTGCTAGTTGCCTCTGGGGATTTCTACAATTCAGTTTGATTGCGGGTCTCATTGGTTGGTGTCCGAGGAGTTAGTTGTTTTTTTGGCATATGGATTTTGTTGATGTTTATGATGTATTTGAAAATCTTGAGAAATCTATCTCAAGCTATATGTAAATGTTATTTTTGATATTAATAAAATTTTGCGCACTTCGGTGGTTTACCGACCGAAAAAAAGAACTCCAAAGCCTTTTATATTTTCTCCCAAAACTCACGCTCAACTTGGGCATATAATATTTTAATTTATTTGGATTTATTTCCCAACCTTATAACTCCCTCAACATGGATGCCAAGTTAAGTCATTTACTTAACTTTATCAATATATTACTTTTCCCAACACTGGGTGCCCAAACATAAAAAATAAAGCCACCTTTATAATATTTAATTATCGCTAAGTTAAATATTTAATTTAACTTAATACATTAACAATAATTAATATAATAATAGCTCTCCTCAAATGAACACCAATGGGCATCGAGTGAAGAACCCAAACATGACAGAGTATAACTAGTGCCACGTGACGAAGTCGGTGCCGAGAGGTGGCCCTGCTAAAAATAGTCAATGTGGACCCCATGTCCAAAAATACCCTAGAAAGCATCACCATTAATCCCCTGACATCTTTGAGCTCAAAGCAACCTCTGAAAAACCCAAATGATTGAACTGTCATGCTGACAACCCCCTCGGAAGAAGTCCCATAACCACCATGTTAGCCTACATAAACCTAAGTAATAGGTTAACCATCACTAATTGTCGGATGCTTAGGAAGGGGGCATTACAAAAATACTAGAAAAAGATGTCAAATACAAGCTAAACATAGACAAAAAATTAAAACCAGATGTTAGATGCATTGATTTTAAACATATTCTTACTCTCCAAATTACCTACATCAAATGAAGAAAAATAGAATAGCAATGATACAATAATTGGCCCCTCCAAGATTCTCCTTGACTTTCATGAGAACAAAGCACCAATGGACACCATTGATATCAACATTGACAACATTGTACAAAAATTAAAGCAAATAAAGTGAAAACGAAAGACCACAACATTATGCAATTAAATGCCTCATAAAAAAGACCATGTCACTTGTCCCTGCTACTCTAGGCATTGCATGAATAACTTTAAAAAACTATTATCTATAGATCACAAGATTATTGGATGCATGAATGACTACTTCTCTGTAACAAAATTATAAAATAGAGGAAATCAACATGATCATGCATTGATATGGGCTATAGATGCTCTCGTATATGGAAAATACAACAGTATTGAAATCGATCAATTTGCAGACAAATATATTATTTGCAACACAAACATGCTTGAAGACAAACTTGTAAAAGTACACCAACATTACAATACAAGAAATGGTAAAAAGACAAAGAAAGCACATTGCATATTCAATTTCCCTATCACTTATGAAAAAGACAACTATACTTAATTCACTTACAATGATCAATCAAACTATATTAGATAATGCTTCCAAATTGTTCAAGACTATTGAACAAAAACAATACAACAAATCTATCACTTTTGATAACTTGCTAGAAAGAATTAAAAATGAAAGAATATGACTATATACAAGCAATAAAATAAACATTGGCCCTACATATTCTTAGAATAATACATTTTCTAGAAAGATCCACAATTATAGGAGGCAAATATTAATGCACAATTTATATTGAATGCATATGCAACAACATCATATTGTACATTGTACATGACAAAAATTGACAAATATATGACAAGTTGTTTCAAGAGAATACGTAAAGAACATGAAATGACAAAGGTCGATGCTATACAAAGGAAACACATTACTTAATATGTAACAAACATCATCTCAACTTGTAGTATACATGGTACTTTGACTTCCATTAAATTCAAGCTGAAGAAAATGTGTCTTTATAAACACATCTCCACCTCAAGACAACACATTCATTCTCAAGTCTATATTGTTACTAAAGAAATATCCTAATGAATAAAAAATGTAACATGCCAATCAATTGATGACTGCTACATGCATCATTCAACAAAACTAAAATACATTTTTATAGCTCAATTTCTTTCAGAGTTTAAGAAAAACAAGTAAATAGCAAAATGAAAAAACCTAACATTATTAAATTTGTCAAATACAATAAGCATGTTGACTATGAAAAATATTGTAGAGGAAAACTATTGATATATGTTCCCTTCCAAGATAATGAAGTTACATTACTAGAAAGATTCAAAACATTTGCACGAGCATATGCTTTTCATAATAATATTGTAAAAGATAATGAATCTAAATATACGTACAACTTCAATGACAAGAGGGTCCAAATGTCGACAATGTATTCAAAAAAGTTGAATCAAATGAAATACCAATGTTATAACTAATTGTAAATCATGAAAACAACAACAATATAGATGAAACATATGATTTGCTAACTAATTTGCAACAATTGCAATCCTTATCAACCAAAAAACAAGCAAATATTGGTTTCCAAGTCATGCAAAATCCAAAACTTCTTGACAACATAGAATTTATCATATGATAATTTGAGAAGAATGTTAAATAAAGAACAACAAGCAATTGTAGGAGACATTGCAATGAAAAAGTGCCACAATATAAACAAGCCATTGTGCCTCTTCTTAACTAGTGGAGTGAGAATAAGAAAAACATTTACAACAAAGACAATTTTCTAAATGCTAATACACATTTACAATTCAAATGCATATACTAATCCACTCAAGAAAAGAGGATTAATAACGACATACATAAGAAAATTAGCATAAAATGTAGGCCACACAATAATTCATTCTACATTACTTATTCCATTTAACAAATCTAACATCATTCCACTTAGCAATAAAACACTAGATTCTTTACAAAATAATACAAATAATTACAAGTGTTGCTTATTGATGAAGCTTATTTGATAGAGAGTTGGTTCTTATACTCCATTGATAAAAGTATGTGAGAAATAAAATGAAACCCAACTATGTACTTCAGAAACATAGATATGATATTTTTGATTACTCTTACCAAGCACAACCTATACAAGATAGTCTAATCTTTGAAAATCCAGTCATGAACAAAGAAATAGTTCCATATACTTTCTAGAAAGACAATGAACATTATTTTCAATTGTAAACTACTTTGCACCAAAAAATGAAAACTTAATCTTTATGTTAAATAAAATATGAACTAATTCACAAACTAATAATGATATAACATGCTTAAATGACAATAATGCTTGATCCTCCCCAATCAACCTAACATTCCCATACCTTTTCCATACAAATAAATATGTGGCTCTACATAATAGAAAAATATTATCAGTTGTTATAGGTGAACCAATTGTCATTGATGTAATTGATTAAATTGATCAAAACTATGGTAATGTAACAACATATGCAAACACAACAAGTTTCCCAAAATAAACTACACTAAAACTCAACATGTTAATTGAATTATATTTAAAAACTATGACATGGAAGATGGATTAGTAAATGGTGTTAATGGAATATTCAAATCATATACAAAAAATATGTAGTATGGATTCAATTCAAAGACTAAAAAATTGGGTAACACCAATGCAAAAAGTTATCATATCTACACATAAATACAATTTCAAATTAATGGATTCACATAATATGAATAACAAAACCATATCAAGAAGCAAAAATCCATCTAAAGTGTAAATTCATAAACAATTTCTAATGCAACTTGCATGTGCATGAACAATTCATAGATCACAAGGCCTTACACTAGATGGAGTTGCATTTGAACCATCCATAATCAAATTACATGAATTAGTATATACAACACTTTCACATGTATGAAACATGGAATTATTATACTTACCAAATCCAATTAAGAAATAAAACTTTAGAATTAAGGACAGAGGTACAAATGAAATGCATCAATTACATTTATAAAAGAAAAATAGGAACTACAATACAATCAACCTCTAACCACTGCAAAAACAAACATGTGTATTTTATCCCTTAACACATGTAGCCTAAAATCTTTTATTAATGATTATAAATGACTATGATTTCATGCAACCAAACATAATATGCTTACAAGAAACATACACATTAGACTCATCTCCTAATGAAAAATTAGAAAATTTCTAATGCATTTCAATACACCATATGCATGGAGTCATGATATGTTTTAGGAAACAATAAAAATCATACAATGAAAGTACTATACAATAGACAATACAAAAGCTAAACTTGCAAGACTGCTTGTTAACAAGTTGAAAATTACAGTAATCAACTTATATGCACCACTTAATACAAAAGCTTCTGCAATAATCATTAATATTCCTACACATTACTTGAAATATATTTGAATGACAATCTACTAATACATGGAGAGTTTGATATTAATATTAAGAAATGCATTGTAAATTTCAAGACATTAGAAACATTCCTAAACAACAATATACATTTCCTATTCAAGAAGAATAACACGTTACCAAAGTCATTTATCGACCATACTTGGTCAAACACTAACAACAAATATCAAATCTTCATAATAGACAGATATTAGAGTGATCATGACACCATCTATCTTCTAGTAGACATTTCAAAAGCCAAATAAACATTGACATAAAAATTACAAACTCATAGCGTGTGTCAATACATCAACATTTTTTAATTTAAATATGGTGAATTATGTTAGAACTCACTGATATACTAAGGGGGGGTGAATCAATATATGCCAAAACTTAATCCAAATCAACAAAAAATTCTACTATCTTAAACAGATGATAAAGCAAATTAAGCAATTCAAAGCACAATGCATAATCACACAACCATAACACCAGATTTACGTGGAAAACCCTAGAAAGGAAAAACTACAATGAGAAAGTTGCTTGGATCTACTATCCAAATCCAGCCTCACAAATAATAGACATATTTACAACAAGTTTTATGGGCTACAACCCAAAGGAAGCTTCAACTCCCTAAGATAATTTTTATGGCTTCAACCAAAGGAAGCTACAACTCCCTATAGTGCTACAACACTTACAGAAAGAAGTTGCAACCTCTGTACAACATACTTGACAAATTCCACTGATCAATCACCTCCACAGCATCACAACCCTTCACACTAACATGTATCTTCAATACTTCTATTCAAATAACTCTGCTACCTTCACAACACACATACTCCTTAACACTCACACATACATCCTCGTACACTCTCACATACCCATACCTTTCACACCAAACATGATCAGTCATTTATATCCTTTGCAAGCTTCAAGAAACTTTCTCCTTCATCGGCCAAGATGAAATGTGTAGCTTGTAACATGCAACGAACACAACAAGTTGGCACCCAAAATCATGTAGAAATCCAATGCAGTTCAAACCAAGTGATAAACATGACCCATTTAACTTTTGTACACATCTCAAAGATGGCACACAATTCCAAACACATGGCACAATCACCTAGATATATCAAGTCAGCTTCACAAACACTTCTCCTTCCACATATTAGCTCCAGACCTAAAGCAGTACTAGAGAGACCAAGTAACATCATGTGGATCACTTTACAAACATTATATGACTTGCAAACACATTTTCAAACATTCCTTTCTCTGATTTATGAATCTTCTTTTTGGTGCAAACAAATAGACACTGAACCCATCATCTCTTGCAAACTCTGAACACATAGTCATGAAATAGAATGTTGAAAAATAGACTTGAGGTGCATATCAACACCTAAAACCTGAAATAGGCAAACATACAATAAATCTAAACTCATCCTTCAAAAAACAACACCAAATATTGTAATGTGGTGAAATGTGGTGGCTTTCACATTCTCCTCCTGACAGCCCTAATCAGCGACATGATTTGTCTTTACTATGCTCACTTCAGAGAACCTCTGCGGTACATTATAATATTTGAAACTTAAACATATCATACCTTTCATCTATATATGTCAATCCTTCAAGATGCAATATCACATATTCAATAGTAGAGAAATGTGGAGCATTCCTCTCACACATTCTGTTTGCAACAAATCTGAACCACTGTCTTCACTTTGCTAGCTCTAGAATCTTCTGTGGTAACTTCTATGCTCTGAAATCGGGAACATACATACTTCACACTTGTCTCTGTCTAACTTCCAAACTGCAAGGCCATATGTTCAAATGCAGAGGAATGCGAAGCATTCTCCTAAGCTTCTTCAATGCATCTTCATGTGCCTTTGACTGTTTGAAACACTTTACACACTTCATTTCATAACATATAGAATGATTATTATCAGGAGACAATAAATACATTCACAACATCATAGACAACAATCACAGTTCTTTGCATCACAAACAAGAAACCACAACTTCTTCATATCAGCATACTCTTCAACCTATCAACTTTCACCTATCCATGAACTTTCATAGATAAGGTACAACTATGTATAGATGATACTGATCCAACAATATGCTCAAGACCTTCACCACCATCTCCTTCAATTCACAACTCCTTTGATCATCACTCCTTTGTTCGCTCCTCTGAACTGGTCCTTTGTCTGCTCCTTTGAACACTTACTGATCTTAACACTAATCACCAAACTGTTGACCTGAACTACTCCTTTGTCTGCTCCTCTGAACACTTACTCTTAACATTGATCACCAAATTTTTGACATCACATGCAAGCTTCCACAACACAACTCTATTTATTAGAGTGAATAATTTATCTATTCACTATAGCTTAAGTGTACTTAGGTTGATGAGGTTAGACAACATCTTGTCTAACTGAATGTGCAACCTTTTGGAGGTTAGAGGTTACCTAGTTGTTTGGTAAACCTCATGTACATACCTTTTGAGGTTGGAAGACTTTCCATCTCACCTCAAAAGGCACTTTGTAGTCATCCAACACTTGTCACACAAGGTTGTTGGTTTGCACATTCCAACTGATCCAAAGGTTGACACCTATAGGACACTTGTCTTTATGCATGTGCCATTGTTGAGATGCGCAATACAACTGAGAGGGGGGGTGAATCAGTTGTAACCAAAACTTTAAAACCATTAACACATCAACCACTTAATCACTGTTATTGTAATTTAACCATGAAAGCATGAAATCAGAACATAAACACATTCACACATTCAACACATGAGACACTAGATTTTTACATGGAAAACCCTATAAGGGAAAAACCACAGTGAGTGTTAGCTCACAATATAAGTGATATATCAAAATTTACAATAAGGCTCACTTCATGAGGCTCACTACCAATGGGGCTCATTGCCCAAAATGCTCACTGCAATAGAAGAGGCTCACTGCTGTTGGGTGGCTCACTGCCAGAGTTGGTGAATTGAGATAATAGCATCTACACTATGCCAAAGTTCAATTCCATTGAAGCGCAATAACTTTTTGCTCTGTTCTACTTTTTCACTTCACACTTATCTTCGTATATACATCAATCATTCATGACTTCAATACATGTATTTATACAATTCATCAACCTTGGAATGAACATCAAGGTCGGCATTACAATCATCAACCATTGGAACAATCTCCAAGGTCAGCATACATACATATTTAGCCAATATTCAAATTAGGTTTGGACCTAAATGGATTGAGGAAGAAGAGAAATGAATGCAGACCATGCCAATCCTTAGCTGGGACTCAAATGCAATCTTCCACGCAACAACATGTTTTACAAACTTCGAAGCATAACTGCAAGTAGTGAAAACAACCAAGTCAGCTAAAACTGGTGTCAACACTAAGACCTTTAGGAACACGCTTCATGCATGATCCAGATTCCACTTTGTGGACCAATCAAAAGGAAGGAACATGATCTAGAGACATCCACAAGCACATTACAATCACCAAGAACATTTGCACAACCTCTAAACACTTTATCTATACGATCCTTTAAATCGGAGCACTTGAACATTACTGTTGGCCACTGTCATGAAGGAAAGATCGCTTGTAGAGCACCAAATCACAAACCATTTGAATTGAAGGCACATAACATCATTACAAACTTAATTCTAGAACTGCAGATTGTAAAACTTAAATGCAGAGAAATACGGAGTAGAATACATTCTCCCTATCACCATTAAATACACAGAAAACTAGTTTTTACTTTGGTGAACATAACTCACTCAAATCTTCACACCGGAGGCTCAAACTTAAAACATAGTAACTACAGACATCCCTTAACATAACTTCCAAATTATAGGCAAAGATATTCAATCTATAGGATATGCAAAGCAAAACACTATACTGTTCTTTCTTAGATACTTGTTCAAACTCATTCAAATAATTTTCTTAGATGCTAACCTTAGGTGTTGACATCAATGACAACACTTACTACTCATACTTGCAACAACCACATCATGGGGCACTTGTCAATCCACATGCAATGTGGATTGTCTCATCCATGCCTATATAATAAAGCATTTATATTTAAATTTGTAAGTGAGGTTAATATATATTTACGTTCCACATTCATATGCTTATTGATAGTTATTTGGCTTTTGTTGTGTAATTCAACTTTGTGGACGTGTTCTTGATTTTGTAAGTGATATTAGCTGCTCCAACATGGTATCAAAGTGATCTTGCAAGTCCCTTCCCATTTTTTGGTGAATCCAACACTCATCCCCATCATTGGAGCATCGTGGTGCCATATGGACCTCACCATCGCATTCAGAAGGCCCAAAATAATTAAGATTGACTGTCAAATCACCGAAAATGGGGCTGGGTGTTTTTGAGGCAAAATGTTTTTGCCAGGGAAGCTGTATGGCCTCCCCAGCATGTAGTTTGAGGTACTGATATTTTTTATTTAAAAAAATGCAGTCAATATTTGTGTTTTTTTTCTATTTTTTGTTAAAAAAATATATGAAAAAAATTGCAAGGGGTTGATGTTTATACTCCGTCCCCTTCCCCATGCAGAGGGGGGTACCCGAGGGTACCCTGCCCCCTACCACAACTCTATCGTGACAGGGTGGCAGGTCCTCAGGTCTCACCTGTACTACAGGGGGTACCCAAGGGTACCGCACCCTGTCCACGACCAAGGCCCTGGTAGGGTGGCGGCCCTTGGGCCCCACCCTTTTTAGGGGTGGCGGTGGGGGGATTTCTTTCCCCACACCATTTAAATCTTTTTTTTAATATTTTTTTTCACAAAAATAGTTTTTGAATATTTTTTTAATTTAAAAATTAAAACATGCCCGATAAAAATATCTGCACACATGTACCTTTTTTTACTTGCCTTGGGTTTTGTGCCCTATTTGGTCATAGTGCCAAATTTGGCATCATTTTGGTGGCTTTTTTGGTAGTATCTATATATTTGGAGGTCTTCTAATTTATCTGGAGGAGTCATTTTTTGGCTACAACTAACTAGTTTGGTAGGGTTTCTATTTTTGGTAGATCTCCATCTTTAGCGGCAATTTCACTAAATTTGGTGGAGGTTGCTTTTTTTTTGCCAAATCTACCCTTCACCATTGACAGTTTCAATTTTGCACCTAATTTCAAATGGCGATATCTTGGCCATACAAACACATTTTTCAGTGCATTTTTTATTGAAATAGGGTAGAGTTTCATGCTCTTCATAGTCATGAAGATAATTTTTAGTTTGGGCTTTTGATTTTTTCTAGATTTCTCTTTTCTTAGTGTTGTTGTACAGTTCTCATTTCAAGAACTTTGACAGGCCATATCTTGGGCGTATGGACTCCTTTTTGGGTCCTATTTTTTTAAAGTGCATGTTTTCTCATGTACTTCACCATGGTTCCGTCAGTTTCTTCATTTTATATCCGAGAACTATATTTTCAGCATGTGGACCTTTTTGGACATTTGTAAGAACTCCAAATACTATATTTGTTTGTAAGCATTATTTGCTTTGTAAATGCACTAAAATAAATTGCCAAAACTGATCTTATGTTATTTTGGGGTTGTTTTTGCATATGATAGTGTCTTTTTGTACATCCACTAATTTATAAAGTGCCATGGGGGGTTGTGTTAGTGCTTTGTTATTTGCCATCACAATCTTGTTTGATGAGCGTACCTCCATGACAACATTCTAGCCTCATGCGTGTGTGCCTTGTTTTTGCACACCCTTTTCCAGTTGCTTGTACTTCATATTGGATCTGATGTTGAATCTCCTTCTACTTACACACATTTCAGTTGATCTGCCACTACCTCTTCCTCTCAACATTATGGGGGTATCACATGGTTCTATTAATTCTTCCTTTTCAGTGAAGTATTGGACACATCATCTCTCCTTTTCAGTTGATGATTATTGTGAGACTTTCGTATATTTGTAGAGCACCACTTGCACATTGAGTAGTGCCATTTTAGGGTCACTCGTGCAGTGTTATTTTTGCCTCTTTGATCATTGTATGATTTGTACTTTCAACTTCACAGATTATTTTTCCTTTGTCACCATCTATGCTATATAGTTGAGTAGTGTTATTGAGGGCACTCGTGCAGAGTTTTGTGTCTCTCTCATCTTGATCTACATTCTTAGAGGGTTCATTGATTCCAACAGACACCAGTTCTTCTTTGACAGAGTTTACAGCTTCGACATGCTTCAGGAGTTCTTCATGTTCCTATCTTTCAAGGACATCTTTGAGGAGAATTATTTTCTTTTCATTCTCTCTTTTAGAGAGGAGTTTTATTTCCCAATGGGTTTTCTCCTTTTCTCCATTTGTGAAAGATTTTATTATACATGGGTACCTCATTGAGCCTAGTTGTTGGGACCTATATTTATGTATCTCTTGCACTTTTGTGATCTCTCCAAGTATCACTTAAGGGGGGGTCTTAGAGTGAATAATTTATCTATTCACTATAGTTTAAGTGTACTTAGGTTGATGAGATTAGACAACATCTTGTCTAACTGAATGTGTAACCTTTTAGAGGTTAGAGGTTACTTAATTATTTGGTAAACCTCATGTGCATACCTTTTGAGGTTGGAATACTTTCCATATCACATCAAAAGGTACTTTGTAGTCATCCAATACTTGTCACACAAGGTTGTTGGTTTGCACATTCCAAGTGATCCAAAGGTTGACACCTATAGGACACTTGTCTTCATGCATGTGCCACATCATGGGGCACTTGTAAATCCACATGCAAGGTGGATTGCCTCATCCATGCCTATATAATAAGGCATTTCTATGTAAATTTGTAAGTGAGGTTAATATATGTTTATGCTCCATATTCATATGCTTATTGATAGTTATTTGACTTTCATTGTGTAATTCAACTTTGGGGAAGTGTTTTTGATTTTGCAAGTGATCTTGGCTGCTCCAACACTATTGACATCAATGACAACACATATGCAACAATATCCCCCTTTGGAATTGATGGAAACACCAACCCGATATGCAATTTATCCCCCTTTGACATCAAGGACAAAGGGTTAGTGGTCTTCTTCTGTACCTGCAAAAATATACAAGCTCCCCCTATTTTCACAATCCTTGTCATCTTCCTTAGTCTCTTCCTACTTTCTCCCCCTAAGAGGTAGCATCCATCAATCCATGGATAAAAATGTATCTTAAACTTCCCCCCCTAGACAGATGCACCATCTATGCATCTAGTTAGAAGGAGGGGCAAAAACCACTAGATTCTATCTAATATATTCAAATGTATCTATTGGTCATGATGTTAGTCATAAACAAACATAGAATAAAAGTTACACAACAACCTTTACTCGTCTTGAAAGATACAATGAATTCAAAGAATTCATGATCCCAAGTCTCCGTTGATTAGTTCTTAATCTACTGACGTTACTCAGTGGTTGATGTGTGTTGCTGTTAATCATTCAGGGGCCTTACGTTCTTTAGTAATTTCTGTAAAGTTCATCAATATTTCTCCAAATATCCTGTTCTTTATATCTACCCTGCATAAATCTCCAAATTATTTTACCTCTGCACTATGAATTCACTCAAATAATGTGCCTACAGGTTGATATTTGCATGAATTTTACCATTATTTGTAATTCTTTGCATGATATTTTCAACACTACATGCATTTAGCTCAAATATGCTAATGATATTCAATTATCTACGAGATGTCTACATATTTCTATTATTTACTTAAGATTGTCAATTATTTGCTATTATGATGATGAAATGCTCTGAAATTGAAAGAAATTGAAAGAAATACTTCAAATTAAAGTTGAACCTTTAGTTATTGATCCACATACATACTTGATACTGTCATGAGGAGAAGAAATCAAACCATATGTTCACTAGGATATTCCACAGCTAGATACAGTTGATGCAAACTTCAGAGGATGATGAATGAAAATAATAGATGCAACATGATGAGCACTCCAAGGGACACAGCAAATCAAAGCACATATCCAGAATTCAGACACAGATTACTCAAGATTTACGAAGACTTGTAATCGAAATACTCTTCTCTTTCATTAAGTATGCAAAAGACATGTACATATACAATAGCTTTGAAATGAGTCCTGAATATTTCAGCAAACAAATTTCAATTAAGTTTTGAATGTTTATAATGAGGCATTCCATCACCTTTTATAGAACAAGGTGAGGAATCCATTACAAAAAGATCCACGATCTTGATTTATCAATGCACATCTACGGTCATCATTCTCTTGACTTTGTCAATCTTTACAAAATGGCACAAGTTGCCAGCTGGCAACTATCTGGATTACTTACGTAATCCCCTTATGGAGTATCCTCATCATGCTCCTCATCTGATTCATGTGGATCATCATCATGTGCATCGCTCCCTGAACTTTCACTATCCTGATGATGATGATGTTGCATATGGGGCTGCATGCTGCTCCGGATCTACTCATATGACTGCACAATTAGGTCTATTGCTCTGCCGTCTTGAGTTTTTGCTTTGATGATGGCGTGTTTGTGTGCTTCATATTTATTTCTGCCGCTATCCAGCCTATCTTTCCTATCCTACAATGTCTCATTGTATTTCTCCATCTTGACCTTAATTCTCATTATTTTATTTACAACTTCTTCCATCAAGTGGACAAGTGGACCATCTGCCTCTAATTGGAAGTTGCTGTGTAGAGCTTTGATGGCAGACTCTTCATCTTGATTTTCTATTTTTCCTTCCACTTTTCCTTCCAATGTTTCTAATATTTCTGCTTCTTTAGCCATCAAATCATGTAACTTCATGCTGATATCTCTCAGCTTATTGTTGCATCTTCTAAGCACTCCACATTCAAACTGAATGTCTTTATACCAGATGTCCACCAATAATGCGGTATGGCTGTTCAGTACCTGCTTACTGATAAGCAGTTGAGGATTTATCCTCTTTATTTCTCCTAGGAGATTTAATACCTTTTCCAGTTTGTAGGACCTTTTCCTTGTCTGCATTTGCAATTTATCTACTTTGGTCTTGGAGTCACTGAGAATGCTCCACCTCTTCAAAGAGGCCTTTACCATTTCTTCTGCATCATCCAATGTGGATGACATCCATCTCCTTATCACAGATGCCTCATGTTTCATGAGGTCTAGTTTATTTACTTCCTCTTGAGAAATAGCAGTCAATGGGACTGCATGTTCAGTTGTAGTATCATCAGGATTAATCAGCCTCCTTATGTAGGCATGCAACTGAGCAATGTGCTCTTTGTGTTGCTTATTTTTCTCCTTCTCTCTTTTTACCTTTTGAATTAAAGAATCAATTATGTCTTTGCCCTCCTGACCTTCTTGGTCCTCATTGGCAAAACTGAGATCTACTGTGCTAATTTGAAATTCCTCCAAGGTAATCTTACCTTTTTCTTTCTCCATAGTAGGTATTGCAATTTGTGCGGTCCTCCTCCCGGTTGCTGGATCTCTCTTGATGGCCAAAGTCATTCTGGCCTTCCTTTTAGGCTTCATTATATCCCCAGAGAATAAGGTGGAGACATCAAACTCTTGGATTTCAAAATCCTCTTCTATACTTACCTCTTTCTCCAACCACGGAGGCACCTGATCATGTTTTTCCGCATCATCATGATGTTCACCCGTGTCTCCTGTTTCTATCAGCAGATGTGGTGGAGATGGTGATTTTCTCATTTCCTCTTCCTGATGCTCACTTTGCTGTTGATCCTGCGGCACATCCTCCTGTTGAGGGACTTCCTTCTCTGGAGGAGCATCTTCTTGGTGCGGGGGATCTTGTGGTGCATCTATATGTTGATCATGATGATCATGATCCTTCTCCATCATTACTTTGTCTGTTTTCAACTCTTCCCCTTGTGGTATATCCACTGCACTGGATATTGTGGATTCTGCCTGAGGTGCTGGCATTTGTTCTGCAGCCTTTATTTGTTTCGAGCCTGCACTATCAACCTCTTGTGTTTTGCAGCAGGATCCTCTATTGTTTTCTCCTTTTCATCAGCCTTTGTTTCCTGAACCTCTACTATAGCAGGTTCCGCTGATGTATCCTGTGGACCTTGTTGGCCTAATTCTGAAGTATGGCCCTCTGATTCTGCCATCTCTATTTCTTTTGTTAGGTGCCCTTTGTCAGGTGATCCTGCTGGATGTTCAGGACTTGCATCCTGTTTCTCTCTCAGGTCTGCCACTACAGGACTTGTCACCTCTGCAATTAACGTTTCTAGCCCTATTTCCTGAGCTACCTGCTTTGGGCTCTTTTCCTATTCTGCCTCCCCTTGCTTCATTTCTTCTAGTATCATTTGAATGGGTGGAGGCTTGTGAGGGGTCATGCTTATTCCAGCAGCAAGTGTTTCCATCTTTTGTGCAGCCACCTCTTGTACAACCTCATCATCAGACAAGTTGATTGTCTCATCCAGCGAGATGTGACCTTCTGCTTGTGTCTGAGAAGCTTCTTTCTTCTGTTCCTCTGCAAGTTCAGTTTTGAACTTGACGATGGTAGGAAGTGGAACATTATGCTGAAGTTTCGTAGGTACTTCACTACCTGCCCCTTGTAACAATGTTGGGGGTTGTCTTATTTCACCTCTCATAGAGCTTCTTTGTTTCTTTGGTGGGGTGGACACCAGCACCTGTGGAGCTTTTTTTTTTCTCCTTATTATTAATGGAGCCTCTTCTTCTTCAGGCTCTTCCTCCATGACGATATCCTCTTCTCCTGGTTTTCTTGAGGATTGACCCTCCTCTATGGTCTCAGTGATTCCAGCCTATGCTGTCTTACTCTTCTTGGACTTTTCTTTCTTTGTCCTTGGAGGGGATGCTGATTCTGATCCAGATCCTGATGCTACTGCCTCCTTAGCGTTGAATACTGCTCTTTCAATGATAACCCCTTTGGGTTCCTTCTCTATTTTCTTGCCCCTTTGGGGTCTTTTGCTCTGTTGTTGCTGTGGAGGTAGCTTATCTCCCTTAGTCTTCCTATTTTCATTCAGGAAGTCATTATATTCATCCCCAGGAATATCCTGTCCCTTCTTCTTGTTGTCCACCGTAATGGCAACACCTTTCTTCTTCAGTGCCTCTACCTGCTCATCAACCCAAGCTTGAGTTAGTTGTATGGTTCTGGCAATGAAGGGGTCCAAGGATATATCTTCATGTATAGTGAGGTCAGGTGCAGAGATGGTATCATTATATATCTTCTTTTGCTCATATTCGTCTGCAATTATCCTGCCATCATCCTTTTTCAATTGTTGAGGAATGGGGATGCAATCAAAGGTTTGGATTTGATTCAATGTTAACCTTTGATACCTTCATCTCCTTGCTTCTGCCTCATCTTCGCAGTCAGCCCACAAGTCCTCTAGGTGCCTCTGATGAATAGGCTTTCCTATTATCTTCTGCATCCTGCTGTAAGGATCATATGGTCTTGTTAGTGGAAAAGGCTGCAGATTTATTTTATTTAGGGTGACCATCACCTTCTTTATATTGTCTGAGTCGGGGCACATATAGCAGCCAATGCTGACTAGAAACAAAATTGGTGGCAGCTTCTTGGCATCCTTGTATATTTTTATCATTGTGGAGCCCTGCCTGATGAACTCCATCAGTACTACCGCATCAGTGGGATACCTCGGCAGCATGAGAGGATGTCCCTCAAAACCTTCAACCCTTATATATGAAAAGGTGGCAAACTGTATATACCAGGCTCCATGCCTGTAAACTATCTCTTGAGCCTCCATGCTCAATCTCTTTGTTCTGTCCTCTTCTATGGTCCTCACCAGATGCATGGAGAATGCATCATTGACCAGTTTGTAATCTTTGAGGTAATTAGCTCTTTGCAACTGGGGATGATGATCCCAGATATACGCAGCATTTGTGCCTGTAAGCTTTCCGTCTGTAACTAAAGCATCAAAAGTGCCTTTGTAAGCATAGGAATAAACAATATATGATGGCATATAGAATACACAATTTGAACCTCCAAGGTTCATCAACTGCTCATGCAGAGCATCACTTATTAACTGGCCCCACAGTGGCTTGATATCTGAATACAAGCACATCATGATTATTACATACATCCAATCCCTGAAACTACCAGCATCAGGCTGGCCTGTTACTCTGTTCAGGAGTGCAATCATGTACTGATATTCATCAGCAAAATCATACTTAAACAGGTGTACAGGAAGTTTGGCTGCCACAGGATATGTGCTGTTCTTAGCTCGCCATTGCTACATGTTCTTCCTGGCCTGCTTTTTATTGTTTTCATATTCTTTTTCTGACTTCTTCAGGTCTACACTTTTGACCTTGCTGCCCAGTGGCAATCCAAATGTCCGGGAGAGACCCCTGATGGATAGGTCCACATATATCCTCCCATGTTTCATCACTTGCCTGGTTTCTGGGTTATAATTCCTGGCACATTCGATGACTAGCTCCGGAGATTCCATAGAGTATGGAAAACTGGCAGCGTTCCACATTCTGGATACAAATACTACATCCAGCACTGGACTCTTGTCATTCCCATCATTCAACCTAGCTGACCAGGCCTCCAAATTGGTGCTCCCTTGATGGGTATTTGTAATTGCTCCGTATTTAAACAGGACGCCCCTTTGAGAAGAGAACATGGGCCTACTGAATTCTTCCTGACACTTAACTAACCTCTTGTTAGCCATGAGTACCTGTAATTAACAAAATCTCATCTCACAATGGGTATACATATGTATGCATATTGCAATTAACTTCATAAATCACCATGTCTACTGTATCTTTTCAACATTACTTAATCATATGGATGCATAAACCAGAACTTACATCATCATACCTGAATAAAAACAACATGATGAGGGCTTCATTTACTTACCTGGTTATGCAGATTTCTCTTTTATACTAGTGGGTTGCTAACAACGCTCTTAATCCAGCTGATGATCTCGCACTTCCTTCTGTCTATGAGCTCAAATCGTGCAACTATTGCCTGTATGAGTATATGGAAGCTGGTGCTCTGTAAAAACAATTTTATCGCAAGGTAAATGTAAAAATGACGGTTGAATTACCTTTTAACTTTGCAATTAGGGTAAATTTAGGGCAACTCTGACAAATTAGATTGTATTCATTGATTATTCGTGCGAAAACGTAGGATCTCGCCAGGTGTTTCATCGGGTTCCAGGGTCGGCGGGAACCACCTACCATGTCTGCGCGCATTAAATGATAATGGTGGCAATGGGAGCTTGGGGATATCCATATGATAGGATATCATGAAGGCAAGATGATATTCGCAAATATCAGGTTGAGTTTCAATGTCATCCTCCTCTATCAAATTGGAATAGTTATCGCGACAAGATTCAGGGGACAAAAGCACCTTTTGGTTATGTTTAGTACCTCAGGAGGATATTTCGATGTATCGGGTGATGTTTCAAATATGATGATGACGGGACAAACTTACATGTCTCTCTTTTGGATTATCAGGATGACGTCATCCTGATATTCGTTTTGTATCGGAAAGGCATCATGACATCATCGTCATGTTATGCGAACATGATCATGTTTAGAAAATATCCTGTCGAACTGTAAATGTGATGATGATGTCATCATCATGTTTGTTTCTTCGTTTATCAGATTTGGATGACGTCATCAAGATATTGGCTTAGGGTGATATTTTGCATCAGGAGGATATTAAGAAATATCGGGTTACATTTGGAGATATCGCTTGCGATATATAAGACTGTTTGACGGGGAAGATTTATCACCACTTAAAGTTGACGTCCAGATATTTGGACTGCATGCCTTATCGGGTGATGTACCAAGATCAGGATGATCTTCGACAACATGACTGAGGTTATAAAATAGGATCCTCCTCTTGTGAATATCAGGTTTGACCAAAACTTTGACTGTTCATAACTCTCACATCCTGATGATTATCAGGGTGATGTAAAAGGCAAACCTGCATGGAATTTAACGTTCTTTCCAAATATAAGGTCACAGAAATTAAATACAAATTTTGACAAACTGACCTCATGATGATGACTTACCTTATCTTGACTCTACATGATGATGCACATGACTCACTTTTACCAAACCGCCAGAAAGCAGATAACACAAGCCAAGCCAAAAAGATGGGTCCTTGTTTTGCCAAGTCAAAATGGGGCATGTTGTGTAACCACACAATAGTATCCTTAGAAAGTGCCTTTGTAAAGATATCTACAACTTGATCCTTTGTAGGTACATATTCCAATCTTACTTCTTGATTTGCAACCTTCTCTCTCAACAAGTTATACTTGATAGATATGTGCTTGGTTCTAGAATGCATCACTGGATTCTTTGAAATATTTATGGAACTTGTATTGTCACATAGGATAGGAATGGACTCATCATACACTACCTTGATATCCTTCAATGTTTGCTTCATCCACAACACTTGAGTGAAACAAGATGCTACAACTATATACTCTGCTTCTACTATTGATAAGGACACTAAATCTTGCTTCTTACTAATTCATGAGACCAATCTATCTCCCAAAAAGAAAGCTCCACCACTGGTACTTCTTCTATCATCAACATTAACATGACCAAACACATCAGAATGAATAAGATCCAATACACCAGAAGACTTGTGAGAACTAGAGTAAAACTGAACACAGTTTTGCTTTCCATATACACAATGTTTGCAAAAGTTGAACTTGAGATTACAATCATTTAACCCCTCAACGAGGTTTTTATTTTTCAGGGTTCTAAGACCCTTCTCACCAATGTGGCCATATCTCAAATGCCATAACGTAGTCTTTTCAGCAAGAAGCTTAACTTCCAAAGCATGTGCACTACAATCAGAATGTGTTACAACATCTTTCTTCACTGTTCATTCAGATGGTGGGGATGAAGTGATTGCAACTCTTTTCTTTGAGTCAGAAGAACTATTGCACTGTGAAGTGCATGCCTCCAGCTGAAACAGAGTAGCTCTCTGAGTACCCTTCACAAGCACCATAGATCCTCTAGTCATCTTGCATCCATCCTTCAAAAAGACAACTTGTACACCTACATCATTTAACATACTTGCAGAAAGTAGGTTCAGTGCCAAGCCTGGGATGTGCATAACCATAGTGATCCCTTTCACTCATCCATCAGGGAATCAGATTGAGACTCTTCCATGACCAACAATCTTTAGATGAGAATCATCACCCAGGTACACTCTTCCACCATCGAACTCTTCATACTTCATGAACCAGCTTCGATGTGAGGTCATGTGGAATGATGCACCAGAATCTATCAACCACACATCATCAGATGCATGGGTGGCTAGGGCTGCGATGAAGGCATCACCATCATCTTGTGACATGTCAGAATCTGAATCTAGGGCATTCTTCTTCTTCTTTTTCTTTTCCTCTTTGCATTCCTTTCAGAAATGCCTAGTTTTGCCATAGTTCCAACAGAGAGCATTGGACTTGCTAGGAGATTTGGATCTCCCACGGGATTTGGATCTACCCTTTTCACCTTTCTTGTCCTTCTTCTTCCCTTTCTCTTTGGGTCTTCCATGAACCACAAGAGCTTCTTTGGCCGACTCAGATGTCTTTCTCTACATTTCTTCAGATAGTAGTGAAGACACCACATCTTCCATCTTGAAGGTGGTAGTAGTGCTTCCGATGGCCATGACAAGATGATCCCATGAATCTGGCAAAGAATAAAGCAGGGTCATACATCGATCCTCCTCCTCCATTTTCACACCCACGGATGTCAACTGCACAATAATCATGTTGAAAGCATTCATATGGTCCACAATAGATCCTCCATCTTCCATCTTCAGAGCAAACAACTTGTTTTTTAGAAAAATCTTGTTCACCAAGGACATGGCCTGATAAACATCTCCCAACTTCTTCCAAAGAACTTTCGCTGTCTTCTCCTCATGGACATTCAATAGGATAGAGTCAGCTAGACAGAGTCTTATGAGACCCTTAACCTTCCGATCTTTGAGGTCCCAATCAACTTGTGATATTGTCGTAGGTTTGTTCCATCAACGGTTTCCCATAGGTCACATTCAACAAGCAGATCTTCCATCTAGATTTTCCACAACTTAAAATTTGTGCCATTAAACTTCTCCACCTCTACTCTTCTAGATGTGGTTTCCATCTTCTTCCTACAACAAGATACAAAATACTCTACATAGAATCCCACTCAACCTAAGATTAGCTCAAAAAACCCCTACCCAGCAGCTAGAACTAAAACTAGCTAGGCTCTGATGCCAACTGAGAGGAAGCTAGTTGTGTGGAAATTGCTTCCTACACTAATCTAAAGAGGAGAGAAGAATGCAAATTCATTTTAACCCTTACAATTATAGAATGTTAACAACAACAATGGAGATATTGCAGCAATACACATATACACAAAAATGAGATAGAAGAGAGAGACACAAGATATACACGGGGAAAACCCTTATCGGGTGAAAAACCCCACACTCCAAAACCTGCACAATGTATTATCAAAAATGAAATGGTTTACAATACAATTGCAATGCAAGCTCTCAGGAGTCTTCGACACTTGTATCTGAAGACAAACTGGTAGCATAAAAGTACCTATCAATCGCATAATACATCTCCTCTCCAAAGCACCTGTTTATATAGAAAATACAAGGCAAAAATGACTCTATCTTGAGATGGGCGTCCAACATGGCCTTATGGCCCAAAACCCATGCCTATGGACACTTGTACAACATTGTAGGATGTTCTTGACACTTCTCAAGTCACCTCATCCCAAAGAGGTCACCTATTCCCAAGATGGGCAATGATAGATGCCCTTACGACTCTTACAATTGTCATAGAATCTGTCATACAAACATATCTTACAACTATAAGAAAATCTATCATAAATAAGCTATAAATAGCATATTCTTTTACAACATGTCATAACCCTCCTTGGGGTACCCAAAGATTCCTTCTTCCAAGATGCCTTGTGACACATGTCTTCACCTGTCATAAAATCTTCTATTTTTGACTATTACATGTCATAGATTCTATCATAGGAATCTGTCATAACTGTTTCGGTCAAGATTCACTTACACACTAGTCAAGATGCTGACACATGGCAGAAAACCTCTACCACACAAAAGGGATGCCTATCTCCACATGGAGTGTGTTGACCATTCTAGTCATCTTACAAGTGGAGTGACAACTCATCGTGCCACTTCACACTAAATGAAAAAATAGAATTTGCAATAAAATTACAACATAGGCTAAATAAATAAATCACATTACAATAATAAATGCAAGGAATTACCAAGGTTGAGACACCTTAATTCCCAACAGATAGCTCACCTATCATAGAATTTCAAATTCTTTCTACATCTTTTCTGCAAACTTCTTACACATTTCATCATTGCCACCAAAGATTATGTCATCAACACAACAACAATTAGAATTTGTGCATCCTCAATTTTGATGTAAAGATTACTATCTACGATACCTTTCTTGAAGCCCTGCTGGAGTAAGTACTTGTCCAACCTTGCATACCAACCCCTAGGGACTTGTGTGAGACCATACAAAGATTTCTTAAGTCTGCATACCATGTTTGGGTCTTCTAATAACTAAAATCCATCAAGTTGCTCTATGTAGACTTCTTCTAAGTCATTATTTAAGAATGCATATTTGACATCCATTTGATATACCTTGAAACCCTTGTGAACTGTAAATGCAGGAAACATCTTGATTGCTTCTATTCTTGCCACTGGAGCAAATGTATCCTCAAAATCAATTCCTTCTACTTGTGAATAGACTTTGCAAACCAACCTTTCTTTGTTTCTAACCACTTCTCCATCTTCATTCATTTTATTTCTGAATACCCACTTTGTAACTATCACATTTTTGTCTTCAGGTCTTGGCACTAATTCCCAAGTCTGATTCTTCTCTATCTGATTCAGTTCTTCTTCCATTGCTTGTATCCATCCTTCATCCTTACTAGCCTCAACAAAAGTTTTAGGTTCTACCCTTGATAGTAAAGAAAAGTTTACCTATTCATTTTCTCTTGCAAATCTTCTTCTTGTCTGCACTCCTTCATTCTTGTCTCCAATGATCTGATCTTCTGAATGATTCTTTAGAACATACTTGGTAGGAGTCTTGGTGACCTTTTCTTGTGTTTCTTCCTTTTCTTCAACCTTTTCTTCTTTTTTTTCTCTACATGAAGGTTCATCTAATCAACAATCTTCTTGCTCATCTCTAATTTGATGTGACTCTTCATCAACCCTAACATTTGCACTCTCAACTATCTTCCTCAATCTTTTGTTGTAACATTTGTAGGCTTTGCTCCTAGTTGAGTATGCAAGAAAGATTCCTTCATTGGACCTTGAGTCAAATTTTCCCAAACCTTCTTCATCTCTTTTGATGTAGCATTTGCTTCTAAAAACTCTGAAATACTTGATTGATGTTGGTCTTCCATACTATAACACATAAGGTGTATTGGTGTTGCTCACTCTTAGTTGTCCTCTGTTAAGAATATATGGATTGCTTCTTTCCAATATGTATCAGGAAACTTATCTTCACTCAACATTGTTCTTGCCATCTCTTGAACAATTTTATTCTTCCTTTCCACAACTCCATTTTGCCGAGGAGTTCTTGTAGTAGAAAAGTGCCTCTTTATTCCATGATCTTCACAATATTCCTCAAACTCACTTGATGTGAACTCACCACCTCTATCAGACCTTAAGCACTTGATTCTAGAATTCATTTCATTTTCAACCATGGATTTGAAAATCTTTTTTTTTTTAAATGCGCCTGGTAAACTTTTTAACGTGACCGACGATGTTGGTGTGACACGCTCTCCAGATCCATGCGAATGCTTTTGCCCAGAGAAATGAACCGGTGAGGCCACAACACAGAGGACCTCATCCCCTAGCAAGAACACTTCAAACTTGCGAGCTCATTGGCCCAGTGAAGGTGTAAAGCTTCCGAGCTCGTTGGTCCAGTGGGGGTTTGAACTCTGGTGGCCGCCACTACAACCGAGCGACTTAACCACTGAACCACGCCCTTATTGGCAACATGGATTTGAAAATCTTAAACCTACTGAAAGCTTCTAATTTTTTTTTTCAAGAATGTAACCCATGTCATCCTAGAGAAATCATCAATGAGAAACATGAAATACCTCTCACCTTGTAGACTCTTTGTCATGGTAGGTCTGCTCAAATCAATATAGATCAGTTCTAATGGCCTTATAGAAGAATACTCCTTGGTCTTGAATCTTATCCTTGTCTATTTCCTAATCTGACATTCCTTGCATAAGGTGCTTGTAGGCTTGATGACCCTTAGCATGTCTCTTCCTATATGGAGTTGATCTTCACAAGATTGTCAAAGTTAATGTGCCCCATCCTTTTATGCCACAATCTACATTCATTTGTTTGTCCTAGAAGACAAGTCCTTCCATTAACACCTTTTAGGTTATACAAGTTATTCTCTATCCTAGAACCTTCAGCCACCAATCTACCAGACTTTCCTCTTCTGATTTCACATCCTTGATCATGAAATATGAGATTGTATCCTTTGCTGCACATCTAACTTACACTGAGAAGATTGTGCTTGAGACCTTCTACATAAAGAACATCTTCTATTCTAGATTTTCTGTCAATACTTATGATGCCTTTTCCACAAATCTTTGTAGATGAATTGTCTCCAAACTTGACTTATCTACCATTCCACTTAACAAGATTGATGAATTTTCTATTATCACCTATCATGTGACTTGTACATCCACTATCTATTACTCAGAGATTTGTTTGTCCTTGAGCATGAAATGTTGTTTGGACAACCAATGAATTTTCAACTTCATTGTTTGTCACCTATCTTTTGGAAGATTCAATCTCCTTGTCTTGCTTAGTGACATCAGTTATCTAAGATTTTAATTTTTCCAATCCACTCCTACAATATATTGCTATGTGTCCAAAATGTTGCAAATATGACATAACACATTGACATCCACTAGTGAAGTAAAAGGATTCCTACTTAAAAGATTTCTTCTATTCAATTTAGACTTGAAATCTATAGCCTTTATGACCAAATTTATTGCAGACAAAACAATAACCAAAGAAAGCATGATTGAACCTATTTATGGAGAATTTTCTTGCATGAAAAGGTCTTCCTTGAGGCATAAAGAGATCTGCTCCTATAATGTCATCCAATCTTCCAACCTTTGCTTTTTCCAATTCCTTTTTGAGTGACAAAATTTCTTTCTCAAGTCTTGTGCATTCTTTTCTCTTAGCTTCAATCAGAGCTCTTTGTTTTTGATTCTCTTTCCTTGCACATTCCAAGTCCTCAAGAAAAGAAATAAGTTCACCTTCAAAATCAACTTCACATTCTTCTTTGTCTATAGTCTTGTTTGAACCATAAAAGATCACCATGGCCATGAATAGAGATTCTCCTGTTTCATCATCTGATGAGTAGTGATCTACTTCTTCTGCGGAGCTGTAGTCTTCTTTGGAAAGGAGGTTCCTCCTGAAATTATTTCTCTTGAAACCCTTGCTACTATTTTAATTTTCTCCAAAAGGACATTTAGAAGCATAATGACCAACTCTTCTAAATTTAAAACATTTGAAAGGTAACTTACCTTTGTACTTGCTTGATTCCTTCTTTAGCTTTCTCACAAAGTTTGCTTCTTCTTCCTCAAATTCACTATATGAACTAGATGCTCCTTCATTCTTCACAACTTTAAAAGAAAATTCTCTTTTGTATGGACCTATGACTTCATTTATCATCTCATAGGCAATAAGGGATCCAAACAACTCTTCCATGGTAAGTGTCTTCAGATCTTTGACTTCTTCAATAGAAGAAACTTTTGAATCAAACCTATGAGGGAGGGTTCTTAGGACTTTCTTCACAACCAATGAATCAGTGAATCCTTCACCTAGACTTATGATTCCATTGACTACTTCATCTACTTAGAGTAAATAGCTAGCAATGTTTTCCTCTTCTTTCATCCTTAGATTCTCAAACACTATTTTGTAATATTACAGTTTTGCTTGCTTTACACTGTTATTTCTTTCATAGAGATTTTTGAGCTTCTCCCATATCTCCTTGGTTGTCTTGCACCACACTACCTTGACTAACTCCAAACTAGTCAAACCACTTAGGATGACATTTTTGCCTTTTGCATTGTTTTCATGAGCCTTCTTTGCATCTGAATCTATAATAGGATGTTTAGGTTCAGTATATTCATCCATTGTAGCTCTCCAAACATCATATGCTAGTAAGGTAAGATAGGCTTCCATCCTTACACTCTAGAAGGCATAGTTGCTTCCATCAAACATTGATGCTTTAGAGGACTCTTTCTAAGCCATGTGTTCTACTCCAAGATCTACCTTCAAATATTAGGCTGCACCAAGGAACTTGGCTCTGATACCAATTGTTAGAACACAGTAATATACTAAGAGGGGGGCGTTGCATATAGATTATCATTGATGTCAACAGTGGTATGAAGTGTTGCAGTATGGAAGAATGGTACATGTGATGACAAGGAGATTGTAGTAGTATAGTGATCAATGAAGATAACTGAATAAGAATTATGAGTTAGACAAAGTAAAGAGATGAATATGTGCAGAGGAACTTAGAGGAGTAGACTGAGAATGATGATAAGTAAATTGTGAAGCAAAGGAGATGGATCAATATCATTTGTACATGGCCATACCTTATCTACTAAAGTTCATATGTAAGTCTACATTCTTGATTTTGAAGTTTGATTAGTAGTATTGGGCTTTCTGCTGGTTGATGAAGATATGAATTCATGATGATTGACACCTGATGGATAAGGTTGCAAAAACTTGAAGAAGGATTGGTTAAGTATAGTGTATGCCAGGAAAGATGTTACAAGCTTAGAAGAATGTACTGCACTCTACTACATCTAAAGATATGAATCTATGGATACAACATATGGATAGGTATTACTCTCAGGAATTAATGTTTCAAATTTAATATCACAATTCTTACCGCAAAGGGTTTGGGAGACAAAAGAATGAGGATAGTAAAGATACAGGGAAAGTAAGTCATAGAGTGACAGGAGGATGCTCCAGACTTCTCTGTGGATGAAGATATGGAGTTGTGGCTTGAAGAGTGTGTAGATATGAGTAACAAGGATGTATGTTTCAAGTTTCAAGAAATAATTTGTATCGTAGATGCTTTTATAGAGTTAAATGTATGAAGACATTGCTGCAAGTATGTGCCTAATTGGTGTTGTCATTGGTGTCAACATATCTGTGTTGTCATTGGTGTCAACTGTGCTCCTATCTTGTTATTTTCTTGTAATGAGTAAGATGTTTTGTAATTACTTATGTAAGTAATCTTGATGTTGAGGATATTGAGAAAATTAGTTTCTCTGGTAGAAACAATGAGTTGAAGTGGAAATAGTGTATTGCATACAGAAAAATAGTCTAGAAGAATGCACCACATTTTCTGTAGAATGAATATCTTTGTTTGTAGATTGAAAGTTATTTAGAAGTCCATATGAAGATGCTATGTTCTGAGTTTGAGCCTCCGGTATGAAGAATTAAGTGAGTTATGTTCACTAGAGTGAAAACAACTTTTTCTGTATGTTTGGCAAAGATAGGGAGAAAGTGTTATGCTCCGCATTCCTCCACATTGAAGTATTTTGATTTGCGGTTCTAGAGATAAGTCTGAGATAATGTTAAGTGCCTTCAACTCCAATGGTTCATGATTTGGCAGTCCACAAGCTATCCTTTCTTTATGACAGTAGCTGACAGTGTTGTTCTTGTGCTCGGGTTTGAAGAATCTTCTTGACAGAGTAGTTTGAGATCGTGTGGTTGTTCCTGGTGATTACAATGTGATTGTGGATGTCTCCTGATCATGTTCCTACCTTTGGATTGGTCCGCAAAGAGAAGTGTGGATCGTGAAAGAAGAATGTTCTTAGAAAACGTAGTGTTAACTCCAATCTTGGCCGACTTGGTTGTTTTCACTATTTGTGGAGATGCATTGAAGATTGTAGAAGCATGTTGTGGCGTGGAGGATTGCGTTTGTGTCCCAACTAAGGTGCGGTGTGTTCATCATACTTCTCTACATCTTTCCTTAGCTAAATTTTGTAATAGGTCTAGACCTATTTCTGTGTATGTTTTGTAATGCCGACCTTGGAGATTGTTCCAATGGTTGATGAATGTAATGCCGACCTTGATGTACATTCCAAGGTTGATGAATTATATAAAAGCATGTAATAAAGTAGTGCAAAAGTGTGTGTGTGCAAATATGAAGAGATAAGTGCAAAGGTGTGAAAGAGCATAACAGAGAAGTTATATTGTGCTTCAATGGAACTAAATTCTGGCATGGAGTAGATGCTACTTAATTAGTTCACCCCTTTGGCAGTGAGCCACCCCTTTGGTAGCGAGCCATTCTTTGCAGTGAGCAATTTGGGTAGTGAGCCTTGTAGGTAGTGAGCCTCTATTTTTCAGTATTGTTATAACTCATATATTTCTGTGGGCTAACAACCACCATGGTTTTTCCCTTTTAGAGTTTTCCATGTAAAAAATCTGGTGTCTACTGTGTTGGATGTGTGTTTGTGATTAAGTTTATGGTTTCATGCTTTCATGGTCAAATCTAATTATAAGCAATTAAGTTGTTGATGGTTTGATGTTCATATGAAGCTAATTTTTTGTGACAACTGATTCACCCCCCTCTCAGTTGTCCAGTGTATTTCAACAATTGGTATCAGAGCCAAGTTCCTCGGTGGTAATCTTTAACATCTTGAGGTAGATCTAGGATGTCCTATAAGAAGAAAGCTCCACAATTTGATGGGGCAAATTATACAACTTGGAAGATTCACATGAAAAGCCATCTACTTTGTATTGGTTATAAAGTATGACAATCAACACATACTAAATATGCCATGCCAGAGAATGGTTTGGCAACTAAAGATGAAGTCAAAGAATATGAGGTAAATATAAAAGCTAGAGATGCTCTGTTGAGTGCACTGACTGACTCTGATTTAATAAAGGTCATGGATTATGAGTATGCTAAAGAAGTCTGGGATAAGATGAGTAATCTGTATGAAGGAGATGATTCTGTAAAGAGTGCCAAATTGCAAGGATTGAAAGCCAAATATGAAGGTCTTAAAATGGGAGAAGATGAAAACATAACATCCTTCATGCAAAAGGTTGATGAACTTGTTACTGGAATCAAAGGTATGGGAGGAATTGTTGATGAAACTAAAGTTGTGATGAAAATTCTTATGCTAAATTACCTAAATCCTATGCACACAAGGTAGCTGCAATTGAAGAAATAATGACTATGGAAAAGATTAATAAGGATCAGTTGCTTGGTAAGATTACTGCTTTTGAAATGAGAGAGTTTGGTGATGCTCTGCCAAAAGTAGAAACTACTTTCAAATCTAGTATTTTAGAAAAGATCTCCAAAGTAGAAAAATACAAGGTAGAACCTGATGATGAGCTTGATGAAATTGAAGCCAACTTTGTTGACAAACTGCAAAGAGGTTCTGGTAAGTTCAAAGGCAAATTACCTTTCAAATGTTTCTCATATGGTAAAGTAGGTCATTGTGCTTCCAGATGTCCTGAAAGAATTGAAAGGAATAGAAAATGATTTGAGAACAGGCCTAGAGCTCCAAATAAATGCTACTATGTTAGAGGTTTTGATGATGAAGGTGTGATGAATGATGAATCTGATGATGCTAGTACTAGTGCAAATGAATGCTTGTTTATTACTATTAAAGAAGAACCTATGTCTAATAATCCTACTAGCTGTGTGAAGGAAGAAAAACAAGTGGAAGAAAGTGCTTTGGCTATTTAGGTTGAGAAAGATAAGGACAAATAGATTATTGATAGTGGATGCTCACATCACATGACCGGTGACAAAAGTAAGTTTGTAAGTTTGGAAAAATATGATGGAGGAGTAGTTAGGTTTGGAGACAATGCAGTTGGTAAAATTTGTGGAAAAGGATCTATTTCATTTGATGGAAAGTGGTGCAGGAGCACCTCGGGACATTGAGAATCTGGAGGATTCCTCGTATTTTCCTGTTGTGTCCAAATGTTATATTGTAAGGCCTTAGTGCCACGTTGAATCTTAGTTAGCCGACATACGTGTCATTAGAATTGTAACTGAACTAAAAGAATTGTAACTGATTGGCAGAGGTGGTTCACCTTACACCTTGGCCGACATACGTGTCATTAGAATTGTAACCGAACTAAAAGAATTGTAACTAATCGGTAGAGGTGGTTTACCTTCCACCATATGTAACTACCAAGTGAGTCTTTAAATAGTTGGTCTCTGTTCATGAAGAAACAACAAATGGAGAGGAAAAATAGAGAGAGAGAGAGAGGAAGAATAGATTTGTATGTATATTTTGGAGGAATAAAGAAGTTTTGTGTTTTGGCCTAATTACAGGAATGTAGATTGGAGTCATTCCACTAGTTGAGATTTCTTTGAAATCAGTGGAATGACCTCCGTAGTGTTAGATTTCTTCCTGTTCTGTAGGAATTAGTTGTTTCTGTGTGTTGTTCGGTTACAAGTGCTGTAGAAGTTTATATCGGCACAAGGTTCATGTTGTTTCACTGAATATGCATTCTATGTATATATCACTAATGTATGTCAAGAACATCCCATGTGTATATCACAAATGTATGTGAGGACATTTCATGTGTATCCTGCAATTGGATGTCGTAGATTGAAAGAGCGAATGTGCATTTCTTATTGTACAAGGAGTGACAGGTAGAAACGACAGAGAGAACCGGCACATCAAGTCAAGTAATGTATGTGCGAAGTTGTAGACATCAGTGTGAGAGAGCCCATCGAGAAAGGCGGTTTGAAGAGTCATCAGGGTGACCGAATGTGTTGGTAGGAGAATTTTTGAGTTGGCCAATAGTGTATGTTTTTCCGATGGTTGAACCAGTTCAATGGTTCAACGGGTTCATTTGGTTCAAAGGGTTCACCCAATTCCAAAGTTGTAAAGGATTCAACGGTTTGAGAGTTGTAAGTCATGCCGGTTCAACAAGTTCAACGATTAATGTGGTTCAACGGTTCAACCACTCTTATAGCTCTACATGTGGTGCTATTTTAAATGTTTCCACTACATGCTCTGCATTAGAAAGCATAACACTGACAATGTTCTCTATGTGAAGGGATTAAAGCATTATCTTTTGAGTGTTGGTTAGATATGTGACAAAGGTTATGATTTGAGATTCAAAGACAATGGATGCAAGATAATGGAAAGCTCCAGAACTGTGATTGCTACTGGTAAGAAGACCAGAGGTAACATCTATCAATTAAGAGGAACTAATAATTACTATATATTAGCCCAAGCAGATGAAATTTGGTTGTGGCATAGAAGGTTGTGTCATATAAATTTTGATAATCTGGTAAAGATAATTTTAGGACAGACTGTAAGAGATCTACCAAAACTTGTGAAACCCTCCAATACTATTTTCAAGGAATGTTAGTTGGGGAAACATACAAGAACAACTTTCAAGAGTAAAGAGCAATCCTCTAGTGGTTTGCTGGATCTAGTTCATACATATCTATGTGGTCCTACAAGGACAAGAAGTCTGCAAGGTGATAGGTACTTCATGTTGCTTATTGATGATTATTCTAGAATGACTTGGGTTACTTTTCTAAGAGACAAATTAGAAGCTCTAGAGAAGTTCAAATCCTTCAAAGCAATGGTTGAAAATGAAATAGAACTAAAAATAAAATGCTTGAGATCTAATAGAGGAGGTGAGTTTACATCAAATGAATTCAACATTTTTTATGAAGAACGAGGAATAAAAAGATAGTTGTCTGCACCTAGAACTCCTCAACAAAATGGAGTTGTGGAAAGGAAGAATATGATAGTTCAAGAAGTTGCCAGAACAATGATGAAGGAAGGAGGGCTACCAGAGGTCTAATAGAAAGAAGCTATACGTATTGCTATCTACATTCAAAATAGAGTTCAAGTGAAAGGTAATGGCACTAAAACCCCCTATGAATTATGGTATGGAAGAATTCCAATAGTAAGATACTTTAAAGTCTTTGGAAGTAAATGCTATATCAGAAGAGATGAAGACCTAGGGAAATTTGATGCAAGATGTGATGAAGGAATCTTCCTTAGATACTCTACCAAGAGTAAGGCCTACCGGTGCTACAACAAAAGGTTGAAGACGATTGTTGAAAGTGAAAATGTGAGAGTGGATGAAGGTAAAGGAAAAACATCAGTTCAGAGTGGCTATGAGTTAGATGAACCTGATAATATAACTCATGAAGAAAAAGTTGAACAAGAAGACAATCAAAGTGAAGAAGAAAAGGCTCTAGAAATTGCTAAGACTCCTAGGTATGTAAGAATCAATCACTCTGAAGATCAAATTATTGGAAACAAAGAGAAAGGAGTGCTAACAAGGAAAAGAGATGTAGAAGAATAGGTGAATTACTATCCGCTCTCTACAATTGAACCAAAAACTATGAATGAAGCCTACAATGATGAAAACTGGGTTAAGGCAATGGAAGAAGAACTAATGCAAATAGAGAAGAATGAAACTTGGGAATTAGTTCCTAGACCTACTGACAAAAATATCATTGGAACCAAATGTGTCTTCAAGAACAAGCTGAATGAAAATGGAGAAGTTGTAAGGAATAAAGAAAGGCTTGTGTGCAAAGGTTATTCTCAAATTGAAGGGATAGATTTTGAAGAGACTTTTTCTCCAATAGCTCAGATTGAAGCAATCCAAATGTTTCTGGTATTTGCAGCTCACAAAGATTTCAAAGTGTATCAGATGGATGTGAAGTCTGCATTCCTAAATGGGGAGTTAGAAGAGGAAGTCTACATTGAGCAACCGGAAGAATTCTAACTATCAAATCAAGGTGATATGCATGCAGGTTGAAGAAAGCATTATATGGACTCAAGCAAGCAACTAGGACATGGTATGCAAGGTTGGATAAGTACTTATTTCAGTTAGGATTCAGTAAAGGCACTACTGACAATAATCTTTATTTCAAGATTAATGGTGATCAAATTTTGATTGTTGAAGTCTTTGTTGATGATATCATCTTTGGTGGAAATGAAGGTATGTGTATGAAATTTGCTGGTGAAATGTAGAAAGAGTTTGAGATGTCTATGTTTGGTGAGATGAATTTCTTTCTGGGTTTGCAAATCAATCAATTAGATAAAGGAATCTTCATATCTCACTCTAAATATGTAAAAGAGTTGTTAAAGATGTTTGGGATGGAAGACTCTAAACCGGTATGTACTCCCATGGTGACTGGCTGCAAATTGAGGAAAACTAATGAATCACCCAAGACTGATTAGAAAAAGTATAGATCCATGATTGGAGGATTACTTTATCTAATTCAAACCAGACCTAATATTATGCATGCAGTTTGTCTTGTTGCAAGATTTCAAGTTGATCCAAGAGAATCACATGTGATGGCAGTAAAGAGAATCCTGAGGTATTTAAAAGGCACTCCAGATCATGGCTTATGGTATCCAAAGGATAATGATTTTACTCTCAGTGCTTATACAGATGTTGATTGGGCAGGAGATGTTGATGATAGAAAAAGTACAAGTGGAGGTACTTTCTTCTTGGGAAATAGATTGGTTTCATGGCTGAGCAAGAAACATGATTCAATCTCATTGTCAACTGCAGAAGTAGAGTATATTGTAGCAACATGTTGTTGTACCGAAGTGTTATGGATGAAGCAGACTTTGAAGGATATAAGAGTTGTTTATGAAGATCCAATTACAATCTTGTGTGACAATATAAGCGCCATAAATATTTCCAAGAATCCAATGATGCACTCAAGAACAAAACATATATCTATAAGGTATCACTTTTTGAGGGAAAAGGTGACATAGAATGAAGTTAAGTTGGAATATGTGTCCACAAAGCATCAAATTGTAGATATTTTCACTAAGCCTTTGCCTAAAGATACTTTTGAGTATCTGAGGGAAAAATTAGGTGGTTTACCCCTCCACCTCTGAACTAAGATGAAAAGGAATGCATCAGTCCAGTGGTGCCCAAATATTCATTCTTTGATCTGGATTGATGTCCTAAGAGCTACCTCTCAGGGGGAGTAGTTGAATGATGACAAAAGAGTTGGTTGCAAAAGTTCAAATTTGTTCAGAGCAACAGAGTGCAAGTATGTGCCCTTTGCCATTGATGTCAAAGGGGGAGAGAAATCATGTGAAAAACTTAGAAGCAGAAAAGAAGTGCAGATGTGTAAAGAGAAAGGGTGAGAATTGTGTCTTGATGGTCTTTACAGTTTTTCACATCATATGTTGCCATCAATGACAAAGAGGGAGATTGTTGCAAGTGTTTGCCTAATCGGTGTTGTCATTGATGTCAACATATATGTGTTGTCATTGGTGTCAACTGTGCTCCTATCTTGTTATTTTCTTATAACGAGTAAGATGCTTTGTATTTACTTATGTAAGTAATCTTGATGTTGAGGATATTGAGAAAATTAGCTTCTTCAGTAAAAACAGTGAGTTGCAGTGGAAATAGTGTATTGCATATAGAAGAATAGTCTAGAAGAATGCTGTGCATTTTCTATAGAATGAATATCTTTGTCTGCAAATTGGAAGTTATTTAGAAGTCCATTTGAAGATGCTATGTTTCAAGTTTGAGCCTCCGGTATGAAGAATTGAGTGAGTTATGTTCACTAGAGTGAAAACAAGTTTTTCTGTATATTTGGCAAAGACAGGGAGAAAGTGTTATGCTCTGCATTCCTTCGCATTCCTCTGCATTGAAGTATTTTGATCTACGGTTCTAGAGATAAGTATGAGATAATGTTAAGTGCCTTCAACTCCAATGGTTTGTAACTTGGCAGTTCGCAAGCTATCCTTTCTTTATGACAGTAGTTGACAGTGTTGTTCTTGTGCTCCAGTTTGAAGAATCTTCTTGACAGAGTGGTTTGAGATTGTGTGGTTGTTCCTGGTGATTACAATGTGCTTGTGGATGTCTCCTAATCATGTTCCTACCTTTTGATTGGTTTGCAAAGAGAAGTGTGGATCGTGAAAGAAGAATGTTATTAGAAAACCTAATGTCAACTCCAGTCTTGGTTGACTTGGTTATTTTTACTATTTGTGGAGATGCATTGAAGATTGTAGAAGCGTGTTGTGGCATGGAGGATTACGTTTGAGTCCCAGATAAGGTGTGGTGTGTTCATCATACTTCTCTACATATTTCCTTAGCTAAATTTTGTAATAGGTCTAGACCTATTTCTGTGTATGTTTTCTAATGCTGACCTTGGAGATTATTCCAATGGTTGATGAATGTAATGCCGACCTTGATGTACATTCTAAGGTTGATGAATTATTTAAAAGCATGTAATATAAAAGTGAAAAAGTGTGTGTGCGCGAATATGAAGAGATAAGTGTGAAGGTGTGAAAGAGCAAAGCATAGAAGTTATATTGTGCTTCAATTGAACTGAATTCTGGCATGGAGTAGATTCTACTTAATCAGTTCACCCCTTTGGCAGTGAGCCACCCCTTTAGCAGTGAACCATTCTTTGCAGTGAGCAATTTGGGTAGTGAGCCCATTAGGCAGTGAGCCTCTATTTTTCGGTATTATTATAACTCATATTTTTGTGGGCTAACACCCACCGTGGTTTTTCCCTTTTAGGGTTTTCCACATAAAAAATCTAGTTTCTATTGTGTTGGATGTGTGTTTGTGATTAAGTTTATGGTTTCATGCTTTCATGGTTAAATCTGATTATAAGCAATTAAGTTGTTGATGGTTTGATGTTCATATGAAGTTAAGTTTTTGTGACAACTGATTCACCCCCTCCCCCCTCTCAGTTGTCTGGTGTATTTCAATAGACATGTCTTGGTGTTGAGTGTTGTGAATAGAAGAAGAGAGTTAAATGTTACCACAGTACACCAAATGATGACAATTGGTCTTGCTAATTGAATAACAAGTTCTTATGATAGGGAGGTGTTGGTTCTCAAAAATGTAGGTTTTTAGACCACAGGAGGGTGCTAATCCCTTGATATGTTTTTGGTCAACAAAACAGGGTTTATACAACAAAACCCCCTACTCTTTTGACACTTCTAGACCTAGGTGGGTGTACCTTAACAATAAGGCAGATTTGGAAATATAGATGGATTCTAATTGAGGCAATTTTACTCACTATGGCACGCAGGTGTGAGAAAACTATATAGCTTGCTTTCTAATTCCTAATAAAAGCTTGAAGTATAGAAGATGTGAATTAAATTTGTGTAAAGAGTTCTGAAACTGATCAGTGCCTAATCTATTGTTTGAATGGAGTCAGTGAATAAATGATGATTATGGAGACAAATGTCTAGGATTGGCTGGTTTACTTCTCAGCTTAACTCTAACTATTGGGCACATGAAACATTTGCATCTTATGCAAACGTGCAGGTCTGTAAGTTACTATACTCTTCTTAATAATCCTAGTGATATTCTCCCATATTACTGTGAACAATTGAAAGGAAGTTTTAATTCTGGCAAGAAGGAAACCTAACCAAAATTGTTTCGTTGAAAGGGTTTTAACTCCTGGTAGAGACCAATGAACTTAACAACTTGGAAGGAATTAAATCAACTTCTTATAGAAACTAATCAATTCGGACACACTGAATCAACAAATGTGACCAGATAAATTAAATATATCCTTAATATAATAATTTAAATAACATGACAAAACCACTCTAAAGACAACACAGTAGCATATAAGCATGAATATCAACACAACAAGTGAACACTGAAATAGATCACCGTTTAAGAATTTTCTGCTCCATTATATTGCTTCAAAATATGTACATTAATTACAGAAGCATCTGAAATATGGAAAATGGATGAGTGGAATAGATGAACCTATCTTCTACTACTGATGATTTAACCTACTCCTAATGATGCTGATACTGATGATCCTTTTTTTCTTCCTTCGATTTTGCCCTTCATATAGACACTGTGTATTTTTAAGGTTACAACCCTTCCAACATCCAGGGCAACCTTTCATTACATTTGATTAATATTTGTTTTCCCGTTTTCACAAATATTTGATTTTAATCTCTTTTTTGCCTTCATATCCCGTGAAAATAATTTTTTAAGTAACTATTTTTATTTCCTTTAACACATATTTTCACTCAATTGGTAGGAAATAATTACTCACTTGTGAGCTGCTTGGTGAAAATGTTTTCTTGCCTTTGCATATACTTCCACAAATATATTTTTTTTATCTATCTGGTGAATTCCTTGAAAAATATTTTGCCTCCATCCTTCTCACCCCTTTGGTAAAATATTCTAGTGAAAAATATTCATTTTATATTTAGAGATGATTGAAATAAATGTTTACTTTTTTCATCTTACAAAATCCTTGATATATCCTCCCATGAATAAATTCACCCTAGAAATATGCTTATGCTGCATATTTATTTAATATTTCACACCTTTCAATTTCATTTGTTCACCTTTTATTTTCCCAGAATGTGATTATATTGTCTTCTTGTCTTCGGTGAAAGTATGTGTGTTTCTCCCCGAAAAGGTCTCCATTGGTAAGACGCATGAGCTCGGTGTGATTTGAAAATCTCACTTCAATTAGTTTGCTCTCGCCGATGGGATTTTTATCGGTGTAGTGACTTTAGGGGTTAATAATATTTTTATTTTGCCCTAATAATTTGCCATATTAGTCATAAGAATATGGTGACGTGTCTTAAAAGATTCATGCATGCATTTTCAAATCTAACACATCACATAATAAACTGTCTTCCTTATCGGGGTAACTTACATAATCGGAGAGATTTAAAAAACCCACTTTGATAGAGTAAGTCTCCCTGATACAATTGTCATCCATTTTGAAAGAGAGCTTAAGCTGATCTTTCCAACCTAATGCCTTCAAAATTCCTTTTGAATAATCATGAGCAAATTTAATATTATACTCCCTTGACTTCCTATTGTCATCCATCATACATCTAACATCCAAACAATCTTCAAAAATGTCATGAAATGCTCTCTGAGCCCCCTTGTTATCTCCTACACTTAAAAGGCTTTTCAAAAGTGTAAGGACATTCCTTAAACATTGCTCTGGGAATGTGAGGTCCTCAAGAGCACAAGTGAATCCCCTCATAATTAGATTACTCAAAAGAACTTCTAGTCTTTTTGTTCTTTCTTGCCCCACGGTTCCAAAATCTGATCTGCTAACATTGAAAGGAAAATATAAAGCTTGTGGATAAGATTGAGCAATCTCTTCTAGCAAGCCCACAAGAATTATCCCTTCATCTCTGTCAACAACAACAAGCATCTGAGATATTTAAGCTATAAACAACTAGCATGGTGTGCCCTTCATTTGTGCTCTGAATTTTGAATGAGTTTCTTTGTAACAACCTAGCATTGTTAGCTATAATAGTTTGAGAAGAATTTCAAGATAAATCCATGATCAAAAGCCCAACTAGATAGCTTTAATGATGCAAAAGTAGGTCCATTATCACATACCAAAGCATAAGGAACTCCATACCTGGTCACTATGTTGCTTTCCAAGAACTTGATCACATCATCAGCATTGCATGTCTTATTGTTGATAGCTTCAGTCCACCTGGTACAATAATTAGTGATAGTCAAGACATACCTATGGCCTGAAGATGATGGAAGATTGATGGCTCCTATGAAATCCATGCCCCATTCAGCAAATGGGTGCATCTCCATCACTAGTTGCAAGGGTTGAGTGGCATATCTTTCTTTGTTGGATGCAACCTGACATGTATGACAACATTTAATATGTTCAACAGTGTCTTTGAAGATAGTGGGGCGGTAATATCCTGTTCTCAAGATAGCATGAGCAATAGCTAGATGTGATCCATGTGCAATTCCAAACTTATCAGGTAATTCTGCTAACACTTTATCTGCTTCCTGCCTTTCTAGGCATGTGAAATATATTCCTTCATAATTCCTTTTAAAAAGGACTCCTCCTTTTATCATATACTTTTGTGATTTTATTTTCAAGGCTCTCCTTTGTGAAGCCTACAATTTTGATGGGCATCTCCCAGTAATCAAGACATGCCTAATGTCTGAATACAACTCTTCAGTTTCTTTAGCATTCACCACATATTGTTGACTTATGATGTTAGGATCAATTTCTGATATCATCTGGCTCAAGGCTTGTCCTCTGATTAGCTTCATGGGTGTTATATCCATATCATATTCTTGGAGAACTATTATCCATTTAGCTCTCTTCTCACCAGGTTCACTTTGCATTAGGAGCATCTTCACTGCTGCATTTGGTACTAAACAATTATCTTACTTCTCAAAATGTAATGTCTAAATTTCTTGACTGCTCGAACTAGAGCAAGAGCTTGTCTCTCAACATCCATGTATTTAAGCTCCGCATCCTTGAATGGGCAACTCATGAAAGCTATAGGCTTTTCTTCTTTAGCCTCATTCCTTTGTGTTAATACTGCTGCTGATGTATGCTCTGAAGAAAATGAATATATGTAAAAATCTCTTGTATAGTTAGGACTGATCAGAATTGGGGCATCAGATATAGGTTTCTTGATATCCTCAAAAACTGCTCTAGCTTCAGGTGTCCACTCAATTTTGGCATCTTTCTTGAGCAATGAATTTAATGGTCTGACAATCTCTGTAAAACCAACAATGAATTTTCTAACAAAATTTATCTTACCAAAGTATGATTTCGGCTCTTTTTTGCTTCCAGGAAGCTGCAGTTTCATGATTGAATCCACTCTTGCAGGGTCAATGATGATCCCATTCTCTGTTATTAAATGACCTAGTAACTTACCTATGGTTACTCTGAATATGCATTTCTTGGGATTTAGGGATATACCATAATGTTTGCACTTTTTGAGCACCTTCCTGAGGTCTTCTATGTGGTCACCCCTCTGTTTGAAGAAAACTATCAAGTCATCCATGTATATGACTATGCACTTACCAATCAACCCCCTGAAAGCTATATCCATTACACATTGAAAGTTAGCTCCAACATTTATTAATCCAAAAGGCATGCGCCTATAGGAAAATATACCCCACTTAGTGGTGAACACGGTTTTCAATCTATCTATTTTATCTACCATCACCTGGTTGTAACCTGAGAAACCATCTAGAAATGACATCATCTATGCACCATTTACTATTTTCAAGACCTCATCTAGTGAAGGTAAAGGATAATTATCTTTTTCAGAAGCTCTGTTCAGATTTTTGAAGTCTACACATAACCTGATATCACCATTTTTCTTTCTCTTAGGAACTAAGTTGGCTACCCGGGTGGAGTGTCTCACAGGAGACATGATCCTAGCATGGAACAATTTCTTTACTTCTTCAAAGATGATGGGTTCTAATAAGGCATTAACAAGTCTCTATTTTTGTCTAAAAGGCTTGACATCTAGTTTCAACGATATCGTATGGGTGATGATTGAGGTATCATAAGTCTTCAACTCATCATAAGTCTAGGCGATAACATGGATGTAATCCTTAAGTGCTTGGGTTATCCCTACCATTTCTTCTTCTATACACACTTTTCCAATCAGGACATTCCTTTTTTCTTCATTCTGTCCTATGTTGACTGGTGAATATTCTCCTCCATCAGTTCTTAGAAGATCTTTCTGTTTCAGCATATTATCTAAATCAAATGCTCATTCTAATTCTATTATCCCCTTGGGAATTTTGTTGCTGGGAAGATCCATGATCTCTTCTTCTTCCCAAGTATGATCTTCTATGTTTCTTTCATCTATGATATGTGCATTAAACACATATCTGTTTGATATGAAATCCAAAATGTGTCGATCATCATCAAACACTTGGAGATTAGTGACATTATCTGGTACAGAGGGTACTGAAATTAATTCAACTGAAAACCTCTTCAAACTAGATATGGATAATGGCTCCAAAGTACTTGCAGCTTGAGCTAAAGCATCTACTCTGTGGTTCTGTTCTCTAGGCACATGGGTGATGTTAAATGCATCAAAGTCTTCTATCAAATCCCATACCCTGTGTCTCTAATTAGACAACCTTTTATAATTGCAATCTAGTATATGCCTCTTACTTGTCTTACCACCAATTCTGAGTCTCCATAGACATGCAGAATCTTTACTTTTTTCTTGAGTGCAAACAATATCCCATGAATTAAAGCTTCATATTCTGTCACATTACTTGTGCATGGGAATTGTAATCTATATGCTGCTAAATAGGATTTTCCAATTGAATCAATGAGATCTATTCCTACTCCAGCTCCTTGTTTTGACTTGGATCCATCAAACCTTAGAATCCATGGCTTATCTTTAGTTAAAGGTTTGTCAGGACCTTCTCTTTTTCTTTTGGCTCTGGTGGCTGCACCACCTGATATCCATTTTAGTTTTGGTGACTTATTCTTATCCACTTTCACTTTCTTTGATTGATGTGAACCTAATACTTGTTTTTCTTCCTAATTATCAGGAAAACAATCCTTTGAATGTATTATCATCTGCTTCTTCAAAATGTGCAAGCATAATGAACAAGTAGTCTCTGAATGTGGTGCTTGATGTAACCTACACCATCCTTTAATTAGAGCATCATGTGGAGAAGTATGCTGTAACAACATCCTCTGAATTTGTTTTGATAAAAACTCTTCAAACTTGGTCAAATTACTCCCTTTATCCTCATTAGATACTTCATAATCTGATTCAATCAAACAATCCGTCCCTGGGGTGATGTTACTTTTATCCCTAGAACTGCTCTGAATATTCATCAGGATCTCCTATGAATCTTGAATATAACTTTCATCTTGATATATGTTTTCTTCTGAATCTGCAGATGATGAACAAGAATGAGTATCACTATAACTATTTGTATGACTTACCTTAGGTGATGATATTCCCTTATCACTGCATACTTGTTCCAGCTCCATCATGTCTAAGCAGACATTAGAAGTTTTTTTAGAATGTGTTTCATCATGTAACCTGCACCATCTCTCAATCAAAACATCTTCATTAGACATATTTAACATTAAAAAATGTTGCATCTTTTGGGACAAATACAATTCAAAGTTCTTAAAATGATCTATTTCATTGTCATCCTCTGAATTGTGGTTGGACTCTATGATTACTTTGTCATCCTAAAGGTTATCCTTATCAACATGAATATCATACATGAGTATCTCCTCTATCTTGATTGTTTGGGGTCTAATGGTATAAACTCCAGGTTCAACATTCACATACATGATTTCATTAGTTTTGTTATATTTAGTAATTGTTATCACTGGGAATTGCACCTGTATGCAAGGCTGGTTAAAGCACTACAATTCTGTGTAACATGGGACTAATATCAGGTTGTGGGTGCCCTATGACGAGATTAGACCTCCAGATTGTGGGTTGGTTCCTTTCAAATGTTCTATTGAGATGTATGTTTTTACTTTTTGGGAAAAGGGAAAGAAGAAACTAAATGAATACTAAAGGTAAAATGGTGATGCACCTGACATGGATAAAAAATAATGCAATCTAATTCACAATGTTTGCTCAGAAATCTGACTTCTACACAATCCAGACTTGGCATAAATATCACAAAAATGATTCTAAGGAAGGTTTGAAAACAATTTTTTATGAAGGAAATGGTTTTTTCACAGCATAAAGAGACTATTTCTATTTAACACAACCTAAGACCTATGATGAATTTGTGCTTTAATGCTGTAAACAATGAGGTGAGATAATAATTTTGAAGGTTTAATAATAAAACACAGCAAAATTTCATCAAAATCACTTCAACATTCAACACTAAAAGGAAATGTAATTCAACTGATCTGAAATAACAAAGGAAATCTTTGCAAAAAGACAAAAGATAACATGTAACCTACCGATCTCTCAATAAAACTGTAAAAGTGAGCTACAAGAATTCTCCAATCTGTTTGAATCAGAATGAGAATCAAGAACTAGCAAAAACAAACTTTTTCTTTACAATATATAGGTCTGCTCTCTCCAAGAGGCATGCAAAAAAAAAAGACTTGCAGATAACTACCTCTAAAAATACTCATTCCCGAGCAACCTCAAAAATCCTCAAAATTAGGGTCTAAAACTGCCACAAATTGAGCAAAAATAGCTTCAATTTGGGCCTCTCCATATGTTTAACCAAATTTTGACTAAGGACCCTAAAAATACTTCTAAAAGTCATGCAAAACCTCTTAGGTGGCCTAGTTAACTCAACTAATCAATTTGCATGATTTTGCATGAGCAAAATTGATTGTGAGTAAATAATAAAGTAATAGAATATTACTCTATTATTGGTTACAATTTATTCTATTTTTAATTTTACAACTTGTGGAAAATAATAAAGTAATTTATAGAGTATTACTTTATTGTTTAGTTACAATTAATAAATGTGTAAAATCGTGCATGATTAGAAGAAAAATATACTCCTTATCACTCCAATACATTTGCCTTTTTTGCAAAATAGGACTTAGGAATAATTACAAAATTCCTTATCTCTCCAATATATTTGAGAAAAAATATCTCCCTCTGCAAGGAAAATAAAAAGAACTCAGTCACTCCTGTAGCATTTCATGCACCAAACAAAATTGCATAAATATCCTTATCACTCCCTCTTGTTGACATTGTGCACATACATCCATTTCTTAAATCTCCTTATATCCCCATATGCAATTTGAAGTTTAAAGAAAGCAAACAACTCCACTATGCAATTTGCCCCCATGCATAAAAAATGTCCACCATATGCAGTCACCATCAATTGCCACATCACTACAAGACAAATACCTTATTAGCCATAAAGTTATATCTCCACCATGCATAATGAGCTTACCCTTGAACTCCATGTATTTCATATGCATATACCATGTCTAAAAATCATCCACCCTCTTGGCTGGTAGTCACCATGCATAATCTTGAAAACTATCCTTGGATGCTTAGAAATGGACAAGGGAATTATGCATGTGATTTGTTTATTCCTCCACCATTCGACCACTAAGGAATCTTCACCATGCATAAAAGGTTATGAGGCTTGTAGCCTTCCCACATGCTATATCAGCCTCTTGACTTAAAAAGAACCAACCTCCAAAGGGTTGCTGTCGGCCACTATGTGTTATGATTGCTAGGGAAAGTCTTGACCCCAACAACAATTTGGATAAAGTAATAATTGGTTTTTCTTAAGTCAAAAATTGCACTTGAGCAAAAAGAACCTTTGAACAAAATAGGGAAACAACCCTAATCTTTGTTCATTCACTTTTCATTTGATTTCTCTCTTTGAGCTTTGCAAAAATCATGTCAGTCGAGGGTTTCAAGTAGCTCCATCATGGTGGCTCTGGTTTTCTCCTTTCATCACTCCAATACATTGTCATTGCCATGAAACTCTGCATGAGCTAGGATGAAGGTAACTTTTCTTTTCTATTTGATATGAAACATTTGAGTGTCTGTAGCTTCCTTCATCTGTATGGTCATGACCTTCTTCACTGTTATAAACTCCTCCATTGTTGTGCACTCTTTAATACCTTTGTTCTATTTTTGTGTGCTTCTTTGGTGACGGTCTTCATCTGCTCTTCTTGGAAGTTTGAGGCCACTATGAGGCCGTAGAAGATCTTTCTTCTTGCCAACAACAAGGTAAGCACTTGCTATCTAGTCTCTGTAGTTTCATTCTTCTTTGGTCTCACTCCTTATAACATGATAAACTAGTAGATAAATGTGGGTATTGCATTTTATAGAAAAAATGACATGTCTTTGTCAGCCATGGCTGCATATTTCTTCTTTTGTCTTAATTTGTTTCATATGCATAAAACTTGAGGGTTTTGAAGTTTTGAAGTAGGGTTTCGACTTCTCCTCCATTTCTAGAACCTCTACCTGCCATGGCTATGCTTCTCTTGTTAATAGGCATCAAAAACTATAACTTACTAGAGGGTTTGTGAGATTTGAAGTTTAGGGTTTCACTTTATCCTTCATAGAAAAATCCTTGTAATGCCATGGCCATATTGCTTTACTTGATTTCTTTCTCTTTATACTATAAGAAATGAAATGTTTGAAGTATCTTGAAGATCTTGTTAATTTGGCAGATGGGTATACCTTCTTTCTTGTTTCTTGTTCCTCCTTGTTGGTTATGAATGTTTCATGACATCTTTTTTGAGAGCTCTCAACTGTGTTTGCAAAAATATCATTAGGGTTTCATTTATTCAACATGGATGATCTATTGCCTATGCAACACTACCTTGACTGTGATTTTATCTCTATTTGCTGGCAAAAGTATAAGGGTTTTGGAATATTAGAAGTGGGTTTTCTTGCTTTACTTCTCATAATAATTCTCCACCTCCTTGTGACTGTCTCATATTTACTGATGACACATTCTGCATTATCATTTCACTGTGGCTACTCCATTTGCACTTGTAGAATAGATTGCATGATATCATACCTCTAGGAGGCTCTCCTGTAGAATATCTCTTCATATTGCATGATTGTAATGTGATGAACTATTTGGCTATATCATCATCATTTGACTGTGGGACTGTCTTTCTACTATAACTAGATTTATATCATGGCATAGAGATTAGGCTATCTTCTTGACTGTTTGTGGCATTCTTGAAACGCACCTGTAACTTGGATAACATGCTTTTTTGTTTCTTGCTGTCTTTCAAGGCTTATCTGTAGCATAGGAACATGTCTTTATTTCTTCTTGGCTGGAACACCTGTAGCATGCCTTCGTGCATCCTTATACCTATAGTCATCTTTTTGCATATTTTAAAGTATACTTGTAGCTTCCTTGTGCATCTTCTTTTCTCTTCTGGTTGTTCATACCTTTATCATTATGCACCTTGTATCATAAATATGATCTTTGTCCATCCATTTTTCTGTGTTCATTCATGTGCATCTTCAAACTGCCTATCTTATCATTTCTCATGTTCCTCTGTAGGTGGGCAATGACCATTATGATGTATCATGAGTGTCTCCTGCTTATATAAACTACTTCACAGGTCACTGTCTTGGTTGTACATGATGATAGTGACTTTATTATGATAGAACAACTGGCATAGAAGGAAGAGGACTGTTTACCTTGTGAATTTAATGTTCTTTGTCAATCATCACTATAGCACTTGATATAAGTCTTGTTCTTCTTCTGATGTCCCTCCATTATTGATGCACCTCTGTAGATGGATAAGGCAATCTATAATATACTTTGACTACTTCATGATCACTGTCATGACTGTCTATAATGAAGATGACTGCATTTATTCTTGTTCTTGCAATGTATCTTTCTTTATGTCATCATGACATCTTTTTGATTGCACTGTATACATGACAGCATCTTGCATGGCATCCTCTTTACTGTGTGACATCTTCTGTACTGCATCTTGCATAGCATCTTCTCCTAACTGCATGTTCTATACTATGTGGCCTCTTCTTGACTGCATTGTATCCTTTGTAGCTTGCAACTTCATACATGATAGTTTCTGGTTTTTGCATATGTACTTTCACTATCTTTATCATTTGATGAATAGTGAGCATCCTATATGTATCTATTATTTGTATCTTTCACTTTAGTCATAACTGTCTCTCATTTGATCTTGAAAGTTGATTTGACTGTCATGTCTCCTGACCATTCATTGTGTTGGGGTATTTGCTTATGTATCATATGCTTCATCCCTCGATGCTTGATTATTTGAACATCTTACTCCATTTAGAATGTAGCATTTGATCTTCATGTATCTTTTGATGGTTTGAAGTTTTGAGGCACTGGTGGCAGCCTTTTGCAAAGTTTATATCTTCTTTTTGGATGACTGCACACCTATCTCATACATATTGTGAAGTCTTATTTAATGGCAGTCAAGTTGGCATATTATTTTACAATTGTCTTGCCTTCCATTGTTCTATCTGCTATTCCATGTAACATTTACATGACTACTTCTATGAGACACTTGTAACTTTGAATGTGATATAGCTGTTTAAACTTTGATCATCTCTAAACAATATGAAAGCAACATGAGAAATACCTGGTATACAATGTTGTTTCATCTTACTCCTTTGTCATAATGAGACGATCTTTCACAATATTTATTCTGCAACTTGTTCAAATGATACATAAGTTCTTGTATCCCCCTTGCTCTGTCTCTCTTCTCTTTATTAGGCAAAATAATCTAAAAACTTGTATCACTCTTGAGATGATTGTAATATGATTTTCTGAATTTGTCTTTTGTCAATCTTGATTCAGTCATATAGTTCTGATTTGTTTCAATCAACTGTAATGATGTCATGATGACATCCTCCTTATGTAAGTTGATTAGATGATGCATGATATAGCTTAGAATGATGCATCCAGTCTTTTTTTGGTACTCTTTTCAAAAAATGAAAAGAAACATGTTGGGCTCAAACCCTTGTGGGAGCCACATTTAATCCACATGTTTATTTGTCTTCAAATTAGCAACAAAATTTGTCCTATACTTGCATAGTGAACAAACAAGTTAGCATAAAAATGTACCTGATAGCATTGATTGATCTCCTTCATGATTTCTTCTTAATTTGTATCATTATTTGATCTGAATTCTTATCTGAATGCATGATATGATAAGTAGATGTCTCTGTTTGATAAAAGCATGTGATAACTGTAAACATCCGGAGCACTAACAGGGCTGTCCCAAATTTTTTTGCAGGTTTCAACTGGATGGTGGCTTGGATTGAAGCATGAAGACTAAAGACTTGAAGACCAGCTTCAACAACAACCTCCATCATCAGGCAATTATGGATGTTTAGATTTATCATATGTTCTTTTCTCTTTTCTTTTATCAAATAGATACATAGCTTGCATTTTTGTAATTGCTTAGTTTAGTTACTCCCACAACTTGTGTGGGACACATTTGAACATTTCTTTAAAAAATGATCAGTTAGTTTCTCTAATGCATATGATGTATATGTTTTTTCTTTTTAATCAATTCATGGGATAAAGTAACAGATACTTGGATGTATGTTCAAAACATGACATGAAATAATAGTGTAATACAACATCTTTCTCTCTTTTATTCAAAACTGATTAATCTGAATAATCAATTTAACTTATAACTCTTGAAAGATTAAACTTTGTAGAACAACTATATCTCCTTGAATGTTTGATCCTTTGATGATCAATTCTTTTGTCATGATAACTTATCAGTCCTGATTGGACTGATGGGTTATCCTGACAACTAGATCCTCTTTTCAACTTTGTCAAAGTGTCAACCATTCAAGAATGCATAACCTTGAAGTTTTCTATTATTCATTCTGAACAATTACACCTAGGTCCAACTAATTTTTAGTGTGAATAAAAAATTAGTAACATTAATCATATGTTTCATCCGGGGATCAGTATCTATCCAAATCTGGTTAGGAATCCCTTTCTAAGGTAACCACATGTGACTAAAATCAGTGGACATGTATCCATTAAGTGTTTTTGACCAATTCGCGCTAAGCAACATTCCATATGTATTAGGGATATCCACTACCTGGATGTCAATGTAGTACTGAATTCTTGGATCTGATGCCAATTGCATATGAATGTGAGTTAATTCTAATACAACACTCACCTCAGTTTTATCTAGCCGTGTTACCTTCTTTAGTGACTTAGCAGGATGAAATCCTAAGGCATTACATATGGACAATGGCATTACGTTGGTTGATGCACTTGAATCTGCTAAACAATTATCCAAATTCTTACTAAACATCCTTATGGTGAGAAGAAATGGAGGAAACTCAGACTTATCCCTATAAAGAGTCATATGTGAAGTTTCAGCAGCCTGGACAGTGGCTGAAGTTCTTTTTTTAACAGTATTATCCTTAGCTACATGATCCTTAATCAAAGTCTGGCTCGAGTTAAGGGGATGGCTATCCTCTTTTGGCATAGAGTCATCTAAAGATTTCATGAACGCCTTCTTAATGGTTGGGGTTTTAAGTAATTCTGACAATGACAAGCTAATTTTGATCTTTTTCTTCTCATCTACTAAGTATGTGACCAATTTGTTAGACTCAGGAGGCTAGTTATTCATTTTTGTCACTGCATTTTGTGGTGCTAAATATTAAGCATTAACCTTAGGAAATCTGGGGTTATTACTTGCCTTTGGATCAGGAGGAGTGTTAAAATTATTTGGAGGCAAAGATGAGGTCAAGGGATCAGAAGGTCTATTTGAGTTATTCCTCAAGTTATAATTATGTCTACCCTGATATTGCTATTGATAAGCATGCACTTCCTCATGTTCAACTGATCGTTCATTCTCATCCTCAAAAGGAAAAACATAATTTGTTTCAAAATCCATGGTTGATTCCTCACATGCTAGAGTATAATTCTCATGAGCTGAAGTTGCTGGATGGTGAGGATGATTGGTAAAACTTTCCAATACAAGGGCAAAGTCATATCCACAAGGGACAATTTCATTTCCTTGAACACAGGGAGGGTTATCTACAGTGTTCGATACCTCAGCCTAAAAAATACTAGCTACTATCCTAAACTGAGGACAGTCCAATTCAGCGTGAGCATTGGTGTTATAAATCCTACACTAGTTTGTAAGGGCTGCTCCTACCAGGTTCACCCTAGTGGTCTGCTTAGATTCACTAGGAGGCTAATTATCTAAGGGTGATGGCAAAGAACCATTATTTGGCCTAGTGTTCCACACTCTAGGCTTTCTAGGGGCATTATTGTTACCATTGTTGTTATTGTTATTGTTGTAGTTCCTATCATTATTATATCCCCTATCAGGATATCCTGATATGTCATTGTTATATCCTCTGTTTTAATTTGGTTGAGAATAGAAATTCTAATTTCTCAGATGAGTGATTTTAGTTGTCAATTTTCTCAACTGTGCTGATATCTCTTTAATCTCTTCCTTTTCTTCCTGAGATTTGGCTACTACATTCTCTATTTGAGGTTTGAAAAAGGAAGAACCATTGTTATTACTTTGTCCTACATCCTGAGGTACTTGTGAATGTCATGGATATTGTACTATCTGGCCATTTCCATTTGGAGGTGGCATAATGCTGAGTGGAGGTACTTGTAATGGACTTGATACTACAGCTAGAGGCATCATGGATCTATTGGTCTGTTGTTGAGTAGAATATGCAGGATATGCAGGAAATGTTATGTTTGGTGTTGGGAAGGCAATATTAGGTGTTGGAGCAGGATCAATTGTTGATTGACTTTTATAGCTTCTTCGAAAGCTCCTGCCAAAGTTGTGACATTAGGATATGTCCTCCTTATGAACATAGAAGTCAAGGGATCTAATGCTGAATAGTATATACTCCTAGCAGCTTCATCTGCTACATTATAAGGAGCAACTAGCTTTGACAACATCTTTTGGAATCTAGAATTGAAGTTAGCAATAGGCTTTCCTTCAAATCTTTTGATTGTGGCAAAAAAATGATAATTCATTGAAGGATCTATGGGTAGCTTTGTCTTTGAAAGATTTCTCCAAGGCAGGCCAGGAATCAACTGAACCTTGACCAAGACTAACATACCAACCATATGCCTCTTTCCCTAAGGAAAATGGAAATAATATGCATACCACATCTTGATGTTCAATCCTTGCTCTAAAACAAGCTTCCTTGAATGTTCTGATGTGATCATCAACATCCTGATATGGATGATACTTTGGAAAAATCTTGTTAGGATTTTTAGGCAAAGGATGATATGTAGTAAAAGTCAAAGGTGACTCTGCAACAAAGAATGACATTGTAACTTGTGGAGGCTGACCTTGAGGAGTAACAGGTGGTCCTATAGGTGTTTGCAATCCAATAGGGCTTATTGGAATACGTCCTGGTGGAGATTCTGATGTACTAGAACCATGAGTGTGATGAATATCTATAGTTCTAGGTCTAAGTCCATGGATAGGTAGTTCCTCAAAGAGTCCACTGGATGTGGACCTAGTATTTGGCCTGAGAGCCAGGATTTCTACAATTTATGGAAATTTGACTTGGTTTTCTGTAAAGATCAACAAGACTACTCTCACAAAGGACATATTTATGATCAAGATCCAAAACTAACCAGATATTTATGTAATATTTGCAAAGATGTTGCAAATATGAGTGGGTATAGTACATTTGGACATGGATATTAAGATGCTAGGTAACACAAGCAAAATACAACAAAAACTTAGCAGGAGGATACGATTAACGACTCCATTTTCAAAGATTGCAAGAATTGACTATAAAGTTCAAGATATCTATGCTCAATTCTAAAATATTTAAGATGAACAAGTATGAGAGCATTGAGAACAAGCAAATCTTTGCATGATCGCTCAAAACATGAACAATTGTGATGAACTTTGAGAAGATTACCTCATTTCTAACACCGGGAAATGCAGATACAACTGATTTACTTTCAAAATTAGAAAGAAGGCCCTCCTTCTAGTACCAATTTATGTTGATGATGATTGTTAGTCATAACAACATGCATAAAAAATTGCACAACAAACCCTTATTCTCTTGAAAAGTACGATCAATTTGGAAGAAATTGATGACTCCAAGGCTCCGTTGATCAGGTCATGATCATCTGACATTACTCAGAGGTTGATGTGACATGCTGTTTTCCATTTCAAGGGGTCTTATGTTGTATAAGTAATCGATCTTATGTATGTTTCTTGTAAATTCACTTCACAAACAAGGTTATTTCTACTATGCTCCATATATTATAATGATATTTATAAGTTTGATCAATTCTTCTGAGCATTTGCTGTCATGAACTTGTATATGCTTCTACAATGTGTATTTATTCAAATAGTGTACCTACCAGTAGATATTCATATGTTTATCATAGATATATATTTGCATCTGCTTGATATTATTAATTTGGCATGTTTTCACTCATGAAATATGCCTATATCTCGTAAATAATTGAAAATACAGAGCATATTTTGAGTGAAAGCATGCCCAATTGATAAATATCAAGCAGATGCAGATATATATCTATGATAAACATATGAATATCTACTGGTAGGTACACTATTTGAATGAATACACAGTGTAGAAGCATATACAAGTTCATGACAGCAAATACTCAGAAGAATTGATCAAACTTATAAATATCATTATAATCTGTGGAGCATAGTAGAAATAACCTTGTTTGTGAAGTAATTTATAGGAAACATACATAAGATCGATTACTTATACAACGTAAGACCGCTTGAAATGGAAAACAACATGTCACATCAACCTCTGAGTAATGTCAGATGATCATGACTTGATCAACAGAGCCTTGGAGTCATCAATTTCTTCCAAATTGATCGTACTTTTCAAGAGAATAAAGGTTTGTTGTGCAAATTTTTATATATGTTGTTACGACTAACAATCATCATCAACAATAGGGTGGAGGTAGCCATATTTTTAATTGAATCATAGGAACTAGAGCATTCAGACCAGCAAGAAGAGAAATAATTAGAGCAGAGGCATGAGATCAACCCTATTGATTTGCATGTCACTTCAAGGGTATGCCCTATTAGACATCTAGCCCATCTGGAGACACATCAAGAAAAGTCACCACTTGTCATGATTACCTCTAAGCATGAATTTGAGCATCAAAATGAGTGGGATCAACCCATTTATCTACTTCTAGACAGTTGCATCAACAATCAATTCAAGTGGGTAAGTGAGTTTGTCCTCTTTTTGGGGGAAGTGTTTTGCCATTTTTTTGTATGCTCATCCCTCCTTGACCTCCTGTTAACTACCCATAAGCATGTAAAGCATTGTAAATTGTTGAGAAAGGATAGTTATTTTGAAGAACCAGTTAATGGCTTTGTTTAAGGTTAGTTCTGGTTGGTTAGTTTAGGTGTAGGTTAGTTTTGTTTCTATTTTAAGTTTCCTTTCAATAAATGCCCTTGCACTCTGTTGCATTCTCATTAGGAGAATGCATGCTTGGTTTCTTTTGTTTTGTTCTTCGAGGCATGCTCAGTTATATTGACCAACCTTGTTCTTGTTGCTAGCCCTTTGACTTTGTGCCCAATGAGTTGGATAGGCCTCTGGATTCTAGTGTTTAGGTAGGTAAACACCCCTGCATAGTCACCAAAATGTTATCCTATTTTTCCCCCTTGGCCAAATAGTCTAAGATCCATGGGATCTTGGTGTTTCCCCTTCTGAGGATGCAAGGAAAAACATCAAAAAATGGTTACGTCCCAGAAAATTTAGAGTTTTCCTTTTATTTTTCTGCCTAGTCAGGATGTCGGAGTTCAGACTTCACCTCTTCACCGTGCCAAAGCCCAAAATCCTGAACTCCACCCTTTTTCTCCTTGCAAAAGTGCTCTAAGTGTTATATCACTAGAGTTCAGAGTTCTCTCCTTTTTCCTTCCTTCCTTTAGAAGGCAGAAGGGTTGAGGGCTGAACTCTGACTCTTTCCCTTTGCAAAAATTTGGCTAAGTGTTTCGTTGTCAGACTTCAGAGTTTTGCTCTTCCACCTTCCCTCTTAGAAGGTTGAACGCTGAAGGTCTGCTTGATGAGGTCCACCAAGTAAAGATTTATGTATCACCAGAGGTTGAAGTTCAGGCTTTTCATGTTCCATATTCTTCATAAAGGGCCGAAGGTCAAAGGTCCAATGACCGACTCCTGATGGGCTCCGTGGTGTGTTTTCACTATTCCATGGGGGATTATTTTATTAAAAAAAGGTTATGATGGAATCGTGGCAAGGTGACATGTGGCACCCTGAGGCCAGAAAATGGAAGCTCTGAGGCCCAATCTCCGCTAAGGTAAAATATTCCAAGTATAAAAGGTAGAGCTCAGGGTTTTCACCTTCCACCTCCTTTCTTCTACAAGCGACAGGGAGGAAGGCTAAAGGCCTAAACTCTGAAACCCCGACGACTCCTTTTTTCATAGAGAAAATGCAATTTGACTAGCTAGTGACCCTCTTGTTCACCTTAATGCTCCATAAGGGCTTGTTTTCGTGTAGAAGATGGTTTTCCCACCTCCCCATGCAACTGTTCCCCCTCTGCATTGAATTTCATGTACTCATGGCATGGGTGAACCTCATGTTGACACCTAAAAAACTAGTCCCCAAAATGCACTATTTTGCCCCCCATGTCTCATTCATATTCCCACTTGAACCTATAGCTTATAACCAATCAAAGACATATCTCATAGGTTTTCATGTCTTTGCCACTTGAAATGAAAGGTGGAAAAGCCTAGAAATTGGCTAAGTTCTAAGTTTCCCAAGGTTCCCTTATGTTTTCACTTCTGTCAAAGTTTTGGAGGTTGGGGTTCCAGTCTTTCACCTTCCCTTGTCTATTAGCTCCAAGTTCTGACCTTAGAATGCCCCTAAGTTTTGAAAATTCTAAGTAGTCGGTGGAGAGTCAAGAGTCGGAGCTTAGGTCTTCCATCTTCCTTTTGAGGGCATGCGGTGAAAGTCTCCAAAGAGTGTGCCATGTATCGGGCGGGCACAAGTTCTATACAGCGCTAAGAAAATACTTCCAAAAAACTGAGCCGGCTCAATACGTGTCTTGGTTGCATTCCGTGGAAGGCTTGATGACCGACCCCCGATAGGCAAAGTTCTCTAAGGATTTTTTCCTTTCATGATTCATTTGATGGGACACATGGCAAGATATCGCAAGCCCGCAGACCACCGAAGGTGATGTCATATCTCCACCATGCAGCTGCGAAATAAGGATAGATGTAAAGTATATCATGGCTTATGGCCATAATATTGATGATTCAGAAGGATGAAGCGAAGAGGTGGGTCATTAAGGTTCAAACGATAGCGCAGTGTCGTAGGAGGATCTTGTATGCATGAAAGATTCTATGTATGGTTGCAAGATGCTGACACGTAGCCTAACCCTTTGTTCTTCCTTCTTTTTGATGGCAGCGACAGGCAGCTTCCAAGGTGTGCCATGTGTTGGTGCGGCTCAAGTTCTACATAAAACAAAGAAAAGTTTCCCTCAAGTTTGCATGAATGCTCCATGTGGCAAAGGATGGGACTTAAGTGCCGACAGGGCATTTCATTAGACACCGTGGCATTTTCTCTAAGAATCTTACCTTCATCTAGACTCCTTGCGAAGTCACAAAAATTGTCACATGGGCAAAATCTTTGGGCCTCAATACAGAATCAAAAGGGAAAGCAATGACCATTAATTCTAAAAGCAGACTCATCTACAGCTAAAATTCAAAAGAGACTTTTAGGCATCCCAAAGGTGAGAAGATACATGAATTCGGCCAAGTGGCATTGCAGGGGCTGATTTTCAAAGGATTCAGAGCCGATGAAGACACAGAGACTTAGGGGTTTGAAATTTAAAGTGTTGTAAAAGCTTTTCTTGGTGAATTTGAAGGGATGTCTCATATGCCATCAATGCAGGTTCTATGCATCTAAACTACTGCCTCCATTTTAGATATTTGTTGCATTTATGGTTGTAGACTAGCAAACCTGTTGTGTGCATTAAAGCAAAAAATATGATCCATTTGCCTCAAGTCCCTAGATATTTTTGCAGTTATTTCTGGAAGATAAATGTCCCTTCTGGCAGAGATATTTTCTAACAAGGCCCATAGGGGGAAATTTATTGTAACCTAATTAGGTCAATTAGAATTAGATGCTATATATGCATGAATGTAAGATGTAAAAAGGGTTTGCCTTTGGTGCATTTTTTAGGTAGTCAAGTGCAGAGCCCTCTAGGGTTTCAAAAAGCAAAAGTTCTAGTTATCGAGCAGTAAAGACACATGTCATGAAAGGTTTTTCATATTGATTTCAGCTATCAGTGTATGAACTTCTCCTTCTTCTTATGTAATATTTCAAGGAACCCCTAAGTTTCTTTTAGGGTTTCCTCTTGCCACACTTTGTGGTATGACTGTAACCATTGATCAGATGAATGAACAGATTCTTAAAAGATTACATGCTATGTGATGATCTCTTTTATGGTTGTAGATGATTGATTGTATTTTGATAAAGGATTATTTATCATATTCTCCATTGATGTTTTTCTCGCATATGAAGATCCATAAAGTGCATGTTTCATTTCTCTTGTTGTTTTCTTCCTTTTGTAGAACTGTGGACTCTGTAATCCAATATATTAGGTACTGGTTTGAAGGTTTCCATGATCACCCACACTCTTAAAAAATTAGAAAAAACTTATCATGTGTGAAGAAAGTAATTAATTTGTATGTCTTGTAAACAAGCATACATGCACCTTCCATTGCTAATGGGAGTGCCCTTTTATCAACTATATAGAGGTTATTAATGACAGCCAGTTGTTTTAGGTCCACTGACAGTTTTTGGGGCCTAGAAGGTAATTTGGTTTTGGTTGTCCTGTTATTTTTAGTTGTTCATCTAGTTTGAACCTAATACATTGTTCAAGTATACCCCTTAGAATATCCCTCCTAGGTTTAAGCTCAACTTGAAGTGCAAAGGATTTAACCCACTCCTGTAGGTTTCCCAAAATCACCTTGAACTTGTTGATAAACCTCTTCCATTCATCTAGAACAACTATCCCCGACCTAGGTGATTTAGGAATGTTTTAGGGTTTAGGGTTGTAGTTATTTTGGGAGTCAACATATTTCTAGTGCCGTTGCCAGGGATTTGCTATTTGTTGCATAGATTCAGATTTGAAAACCTTTGCAACAGTCACTAAAAGAAGTTCTTCCCATCAAGGAAGTGGCAACTCTGTTAGTGAAAAACCTAGAAAATCAGTTTTCAAGAGTATTGAAATGGATAGAGGAAGAAACCAGGGACAGTCTAGACGTGGGGAGTCTTCTAGTAGTATAGGAAATAGAAGGGGTAGATATAGAGAAAGAAGACCTGGTATGGTACCCTCAAGAATACCAAAGATAATGCATTTGTTGGCCTCAGAAGTCAATATCAGTATACTTCTGAGGACTCTGCTGATAATATACTTAGAACGAGTTGGAGAATGAACATTGAGGGATATGATGTCTAAAGAAATGAAAGTGTTATTGATAGAGGGAGCATGGATAGATCTAATGATCCCTACTTGAGGACATTTGGGATGCCCCATGATAATGAAGGAGCATATCAAAATATTAGGCATCCTAGTTCTCCCACCAGGACAATTGAAAGCCAGCATGATACCATCCCAAATGAGGGTGATCAGATGATGAGGAAAGAGAAAGGAGAATCCAAGATGAGTTGGACCTACTTGATCATATTAGGAATAGGCAGAGAGAGGTGAATGCCTTACTTCAACAACAACAAGCTCAACTTGCTCAATAGACCCAGGTAAATCAAAATATTCAGAACCAAGGCCATATACCTCAACAATAGCAACAAAGACAACAACATCAACAACATAATCAACAAGACCCTAACTTTCAGGCCAATCCTAGACAACAACAACTGGGACAATAGGGTATGAATAGTGCCCATGCTCAAGGTATGCAAAATCAGCCCCTGCAGAATCAAATGAATCAACAACATGACAATATTTAGAATGTTAGGCCTCCATTCAGAAGACAAGCACAGAGATTTCTTCCATAGAGGTAACCATTGGGAGCTTAAAGGTATAAGCAAATTGACTTTATTGGCATACCTAATTTTTCTAATCCCATTCCAACTGAGATTAGAGGGAAAATTCCTAGGTTTCAAGGTAATAATGCAATCACTGGTGAGGAACACTTGAGACACTTCATCAATATCACATATGAGTAAGAGATTGAGGATGAGGATGTGATGATGAAATTTTTTGTGCACTCATTAGAAGAAAGTGCCAAGGAATGGTACAAGGCACTTCTTGATAATAGCATTGACTCATGGGAGGAGTTCATGAAAATTTTTAGACTACAATATGGGGATAGGATTGTAACAAGTTTATTAATCCAATTTCCAAAATTAATAATATGAATACAGAATATGTATAGGAACAACCATGAACACCAAGATTTTTACATGGAAAACCCAAAAGGGAAAAACCACGGTGAGTGTTAGCTCACAATATATTACTATAGCACAATACCGGATTACAAAAAGGCTCAATGCCCAAAGAAATGCTCACTGCAAGAAAGGCTCACTGCCTAGAGAAAGAAAGAAAAAACAAGAATGGCTCAATGCCAAGTTGAACAACTCAAATTGCATCTACACATGCTTGGTTATAGCTCAAATGAAGCGCAAAAAAACTGTCTCAAAACTCTTCATCTTTGACTGCTCTATTTCTCTGCTCTGCTTTTAAATAAGAACAAGATCTCTCTTCTTCTACTCTTATTGCTTCCACCAAATCACCTTACTTCACATGTCACACATTCACATTCACACAACACATCTGAAACACAAGTTTGATCCCATATATATATCCGTAACACTTAAAAACTTCAAGTTAGGTCAACCTGCTATGATGAAATGTGTAGTTATACAATGTGTAGCTTGTCGGCCTAAAGCATTTACCAAAATATTTTGCGGATCAAAACAATACTTTGAAATACATTCTTCTATGTCAGCTAATACTGTAAGATCACTTAGGATATCCCAATCACTAGATTCTTTCGCACATAGATCCTAGTATTTGGTCAGCTTCACAAACTGAGTGTCACAGACTCAGATCAACTGTCAAATCATAACTTTCAATGTGGACCACAAGACTTCTTCAAATTCAAAACTAAGAATCTTTAGGCATCCCCAAGTTTATCCTCAAAACTGTAGAGCATAATATCTATAACCGGAGAAATGAGGATCAAATCAAACAAATATTTTGTCTTATTTAAGAATGTTCTCTGCTAAGCCGAACTTATGCTTTTTGAAAATACTTTTGAAGATGATTAGAAGATGAAACTTTAGATTTGAGATCATCTAAGGATTAGTAAAATCATACCAGAATCACAAGACAAGATCTTCAACTGCGGACCAATGCAGACCATAGCATTGTAGTTCAGCAGTCCTCTCTGTATTCTGCGAACACTTAGCCAAAATGCCTAAGTCTTCTTTTAGGACCAGAATTCTTTGTATACTTAACTTCATGAGGATTACTATAACCTCAAAACCCTTTTTAAACCTTGATGCTTGTTGCCAAATCCATTTGAACTACTGGAGTGAAGTCTCTTTAACTTGTTGCCATCAATGACAACACTTAATTATTCAACAAAGCAGTGTCTGTTGCCAACAATCTCCCCCTTTGGCATTGATGGCAACACTCAGTGAAAAATGTTTGTGTTGCCCCCCCTTACTCTGTACACTCTATTTTTCTATTCTTCTTTGGATATATGCTTATTTTTCACTGATTTTCCTCTCCCCCTTTGACATCAATGGCAAAGGTGTGTGTGCAGGCAAATTTGTGTCAAAAATTCTTCAAAACTTTCATATTTTTCCACATATATATATACAGGTACACATTTCCATCTTAATTTGTGGTTGAAGGTAGAATATCATTATATATAGTTTTTATCAGAGCTATCTCTCCATTCCACCTATTCCTAGCACTCTCTAAAATATGGATGTGGTCATTTATTAGGAAAACTAACTTTTCTGCCTTCTACACATCTGAGGGTGTATTAATTAATGCTTGTGATTTCAAGGCTTCTTCTACCAGATTAGTCGTGGAATCAATTTTTGGACTTATCAGCCCCCTTAGCTAGTGCAACCCATCTTTGAATTCTTCCCTTTTCTTCATCAGAGTGCTCAAATCATTGTGAATATTTACAACTTGTATTTCATTGTTGCTTATTGACTCAACTGCCAGATTAAATGTCTTAGAGATATTAAGCAGTTTGAGTTCTAAGTCCTTGATTTTATCTTCAAATTCCTTTGTAATTTCCAGCCAAGATAAGCAAAATTTGTATATTTTACAAGCTTCTTCAATGGCATTCTGAATGCCTTTTATTTTGTTTTCTAACAGAGTTCCATCATTTACTAACATGGTTTTTAATTGAACCAATCTCTTCTCATCAAACTCTTTTCTAACTTTTACTTCTGCAGACTTTTCAAATGACTCAAAATGAGAACTTACAGATTTGATTAGGCCTTTGAGTTGATCCATTGGTGGTAGTGATGTGTCTTTTTGATATGAAGGCATCAACTTCTCTAGGATGCCGAAGGCTTCACCAATGAGTTCATTGTCTTGCATGTGTGACCTTAGCATCTCTTCCTGAGCCTTTTCTTGAACAATTGACACTAGTTTGATTTTTTGCATAGGAGACATTGAGGCCATATTAATTGGTCCTTGAAGAAGTTCAAACTCATCTAGATCATGTTGTCTCTTAGAATCAACTGAGATAGCTGCAGTGTCTCTTGCTCTGCTAGATACTTCTTCTTGACTTTGTTCCGGAGGATCCATGTCTATGTTCTCTTGTTGATCAATGTTTTGCTTTAGTGCAGGCCTCTCCTTAGCTTTCTCTGGGCTTTTATTTTCCTCTTGTTTTTCCATTTGTGGAGGAATAATATCAGTTTGTTCTAAACCTTGATGTGTGCTGGCTTTCGGAATAGATGTATTATCTCCAATATCAGTTTCTTCTTTATCATAAATAGTTGGAAGATGATGTTCCTTCAGTACTCTTAGAATGATTTCCTTTGTCTCCTTCACTACTTTCTTAATGTCATCTAACATGAGAGTATTCACTCTTCTCTTTATCTTGAACTCCTTGCTGAGTGCTTTAGAGATGTTTGATTTTTCTTCTGGTGAAATCTCCGAACATAGTTTTATCAAAGTGTGTTCTCTAAGTTCAACATCTTTTGCCATTGCAGCCTCTTTTCTAATAGACATTATACTCACCAAGTTGTGTGGAAGATCAATTATTATCTCAATTAGGGCACTGTTGTAGATGTTTAGGTATTCTACAACAGCATCTTCAATGATTCTCTTATCCAGATCATTGTATTCATCATACAATTGTGCAGTGGGTTTCAAATTACCATCCACTGTTATGGCTTTGAGAACATCTTCAAGGCTTATAGTTGCTTCTTCTATCTGAGGTACATCTTTCTTTTGCCTTTTTATAGGTTTACCCTTACCAAAGGGTTTCTTTTTGCTAGTTTCAAAGGCTTTTGTAGCCTCAATTTTCATCTTCTTTACTTCTTCATCTGACTCTATTTCTTCTTCATCAATTGCAATGCTTACATGCATTCTTTTTTCCTTAGTTTTCATTCTTTTGTGATGTGTGGAAGGAGTCTCCACACTTGCAGATGGTGTGGGATCAGAGGGTATAGATGCAACTTCTGCAAAGGTGGATCCTCTGGTTTTTCTTCTTGATGCCTCTGGTTTACCCTTGGGTTCTTCCAGAGCTCTCACAGGTTCACTTTTACCCTTTTCTTTTGCTTCTTTATCAACTTGTGCTTTTTCTCTTTCCTTTTCCACTTGTTCTTTGTGAAGCCTTGTCTCAGGGCAAAATCCTCTACTACTCTCCACATTTTCCTGGAGATCTCTGGTTTTCTTACCTCAACAAAGATTTTAGCATGCAATTCCTCATAAGTCCCAAATCTTTCTTCATTGGGATCTCTAGGTTTACTTAACACATGTTGGGCATAATTTTCCAATATTCCTCCATCTACCTCATATCCCAGAGGCATAACCCAAACCGTTTTGGGCTCAATGGCCTCCATCAAACATTGATCTTTTGTTACAATGAAGTAGATAGTGTCCTTGTATTTTTCAACAACTGCTCTAGGATTTCTTTCCCTGGATTGCATTGACCTCTAAAAATTCTTGAAATAACCCCAGAGAGCTATGTTTTGGGCATCAAGACTACCTATGTTGTTTAGATGATTTCTAATTTGAATTGAAATAGGTTTATCATTTGTCCAAATCAGATTCTTCATACCTGGCAACTCTTGCATGAAGTAGAAGAATAAACAGATAATCAACATACCATACTTGAATGGGTATTTTTGCTCTTTGGTCTTCCTTAAATTTTCCATTAGCTATTGATGGAGCAGTTCACAAAGATCATACTCTGCATCTTCTTTAACCATCTCAAATGTTGTGTAGATTGTTGTACCAGAGACCGAATTCTCCTGGTTTGAGAAATCAACATTGTATCCAATAACCATGGATGCAAATCCTACTACATGGTCTTCAATGTCATTGATTGTTAGTTCCCTTTTGTCAAACTTTGCTCCAGTGGCTGCCATTACTATATCATTCTTCACAGCTTTCAACAATGGTAACTATCTGATGGAGCTTAATCCAGTTACTGCCATTATAGCATCTTTTGTGATCTTAAAAGGTCTCTCAAGCCACATAAATTCATCATGAACCCTACTTAATACATACCAGACCCAATCATCCTCGGTGAATGTCAGTAATTCAATGTACTAAATGAATTTATTTATTTCCAATGCATTGTGTTCATTCTTCAAATCATAATCCTCACCGCACAAATGATTTAGAAATAGATATGTGAGTTTTCTTTTTCCACGTTCTTCTAGGGCAACATGAATATAAGCCCTAACATCCTCTGCATGCAAAACTCTATGTGGAACATCTAAAAATGCACCCATTTGATTGACTTCGATTGATTTGAATGGGTGTTTCTTGAATCTTGGTCGGGGTCACTCAGTGATATCCACTACTTGTGGTGTTGCCATTTCTATGAACACTTGAGCAAATTTGAGAAAGGGTTTCAAAAAAAAAAAACCTCTTTGACCAGATTAGGGTTGAACTCGATCTTGCCTTGAAATGCTTTGGAGAATGCTGTAGTCATTTTGAATCTTGCTTTGGTTTACCTTAGACAATTTAGAGCTTAGAATGCAAAATGATTTTTCCTTCGGATATAACTCCTTTTAACCCTTGCATGCCAAAACCTAAATGTCATTAATGTTATTTTTCAAAAAGCTGTCAAGAACTTCTCTGATACTCACAGTCAATTCAAATTGCTCCACAATCCTTTGCATTGGATCTTCTTCTACCAAAATTTCTTTCAAAATTTTTCTCATAATATTCTTCACAACATACCTTAGTACCAGATTCTAGTACTAACTTTCTGGCTAGGGGTTTTGGATTTTCAACATAGCTCCCCCTAAGCCAGAGCACCCAATTTACTTCCCGGAGGAAGTGTCTGCACCAAATGTTGGTTTGGATCCATCCTTAACTTCAATTACTTCTTTCTTGATCTAGATCTTGGCCATTTCTTTCTTAGTTTCAACCAGATCAACCTTTTCTTTTCCCTTATCATTCCTCTACTCTGTTTTCCTTTCTTCAACATAGTAATTTCTTTTCACATTCTTGCTTCTACAAAATCTTGCAACATGTCCAAATTTGTTGCAAATGTAGTACACAATGTTTCCTTGTCCTTGATTCCTTCCTCTGAATGAATTCATCCTTGATCTGCATTGATTAGCCATGTGTCCAAATCTATTGCATGCAAAACACCTTCCATTGAATGATTGAGTATTCTTTGAATTCTGAAAACCACTTCTTACCAGACTTCTACATTCATTTGATCTATGACCAATTTTATTACAATTGAAACATTGACTAGAGAATGATGAAACATTCTAATTTATTCTACTCCTACACTAAGTAGCCTTATGACCAAACTTTTTGCAATTAAAACAATGGCCATTGAAAGATGGGTACCTTTGAGCATTTGGTTGTTTGACTGGAGGTCCTCTAGGTCTTCTTCTTTGATTCCTGAACTGGTTGCCTTTGTTTTGCTTCAACTAAAAATTTCCTTGACCTGATTTTGAACTTTCTCCTTTCTCAAATCTTAAGCCTTGCTTATCATCTGAACTCTTTTGACTAGCAATCATCTCATCAAGTTTTGCAGAACTTATCTTGAACTTTTCTTCATAGCTCTTGGCTTTGTCCAAGTCTGTTTTCAGGCTCACAACTTCTTCTTCCAATTTGACACATTCTTCTATCTTACTATTTACCATCAGATTTAGATCTTCTTCTGCTTTAGCTCTTTTAATGACTTCCACTTTTAAGTCATTCGGGGTTTCATTTGCTGATATTAGTTGTTCACTAACATCTCTATATTTTTATTTGAATTTCTTGACTTATTCTTTCAGTTTAAAAATGCACTCATCAGCTTCTTGAATATTATCCTTCAAATCCCTAATTTCTGCTTCTAATTTTTCAAGATCAGCAAGAGTTGCTTCTAGTTCAACATTGTTTTCATATGAAAAGTTTCCATACCTTCTGGCTACCATGATTGATTCTTCCCAGATCTTCCTCAAGTGGTTAGGCTTCTTCCAAGGAACCTTGCTCTGATACCAATTGTTGATATTAAGGAATACTGATAGGGCAGGTGAATAAGTATTCGACAAAACCACTTCTTAACAAGTTAATTAATCTAATTTCCAAAATTAATAATATGAATACAAAATAAGCATAGGAACAACCATAAAGACATAACACATGAACACTAGGATTTTTATGTCGAAAATCTGAAAGGGAAAAACCATGGTGAGTGTTAGCTCACAATATATTATTATAGCACAGTACTAGATTACAAAAAGGCTCACTACCCAAAGAAATGCTCACTGCAAGAAAGGATCACTATCAATATAGGCTCCCTACCTAGAGAAAGAAAGAAGAAAGAAGAATGGCTCACTACCAAGTTGAACTGATCAAATTGTATCTACACATGCTTGGTTGCAACTCCAATGAAGCGTAGAAATACTGTATTAAAATTCATCTTTGACTGCTCTGTTTCTTTGCTCTGCTTTTACATAAGAACAAGATCTCTCTTCTTCTGCTCTTATTGCTTCCACAAAATCACCTTACTTTGCATGTCACACATTCACATTCACACAACACATCTGAAACACCAAGTTTGATCCCATATATATATCTGCAACACTTAAAAACTTCAAGTTAGGTCGGCCTGCTATGATGAAATGTGTAGTTATACAATGTGTAGCTTGTCAGCCTAAAGCATTTACCAAAATAATTTGCGGAGAAAAATAATACTTTGAAATACATTATTTTATGTCAGTTCATATTGTAAGATCACTTAGGATGTGATCCCAATCACTAGATTCTTCCGCACACAGATCCCAGTATTTGGTCGGCTTCACAAACTGATTGTCACAGACTTAGATCAACTATCAAATCATAAATTTCAATGTAGACCACAAGACTTCTTCAAATTCACAACTAAGACTCTTTAGGCATCCCCAAGCTTATCCTCAAAACTGCAAAGCATAATATCTATTACCGGAGAAATGCGGATCAAATCAAACTGACATTTTGTCCTATTTAAGAATGTTCTCTACTATGCCGGACTTATGCTTTTTGAAACTATACTTCTGGAGATGAAACTTTGGATTTGAGATCATCTAAGGATTAGTAACATCTTACTAGTACTATAAGACAAGATCTTCAACTACGGACCAATGTGGACCATAGCACTGTAGTTCTGCAGTCCTCTCTGTATTCTGCCAACACTTAGCCAAAATGCCTAAGTCTTCTTTCTGGACTAGAATTCTTTGTATACTTAACTTCACGAGGATTACTATAACCTCACAACCCTTCTAAAACCTTGATTCATGTTTCCAAATCCATTTGAACTACCAGAGTGAAGTCTCTTTGCCTTGTTGCCGTCAATGACAACACTTAATTATTCAACAAAGTAGTGTCTCTTGCCAACAGATTGACCCCAAGTTTTCCATCCATGAGCTCACAACAATCAAGAAAGGAATCAATGAAACTGTTGCTAACTTCAATGGAGGATTCATTATGACAATGAGAAAAGTGCCACCTCAGATGAGACCTAATGAATCTATGTGTTTAGTTTTATACTATGGTGCCTTTGATTCTAAGATTGGTTATTGTTTAAGGGATAAGAGTCCTCAAACACTGAGGGAGGCCTATGCTGTGGCCATAACTATTGAAAGTAACCTGAGAACATTAGGTAAACAAGTTAAGATATCTAATGTAAAGATCTCTCAGCTAGATAGAGCAACTTTTAATAATCCTATCACAACTGAAGACAAGTTGGATAAGCTTATGGGAGTTATGAAAGATTTATCCTACAAAGTTGCTCAAAATGACAAAGGGCTACCACCACAAGGCGCTACAACATATTTCAATGAAGGTCAAAGACTACAATAATAGACCTTACAATACAGATTCATCTAAGAGACCACAACAAAATAACAGACAAGCTGCTCCTAGGCATGTTAGCTTCAAACAACCTAAGAGGGATACCCCTGATCCATTGAGTAAGGATCAAGTAAATTTTCAAGATGACAGTCTTTGGTGCAAAGTGTGTTTCCTTCCCCATGACCCAGAAAATTATGTAGTTGCTCATTCAATGAGCAGAGATGAGGAATTTCCCAATGAAGACGGTGGAGTTGAATATTATGAGGAGATAAATCACTTTGACACCCAGGGGTTTGAGTAGATGAGTCATGATATAAATTATGATAGCTATGAGGGTGATGATCATATTTTCCAATATGATCAGGATGAAGGTCAAAAGAGATATTACTTGCTTGCTCATGATTTTGGGCACTTGAGGGATCTCGTGTAAAAGAAGTACAAACAATCCAGACCTTTTGAGAAGGATGTGAAAGCTCTCACTAATGCTTCCATCTTGCAAGTTCAAGAGGGCTATTAGTTGGGGAACAGGCAAGTGCCTATGTAGAACTCTCCTGTTGTTGAGCCAAGACATGGTACATTGGATGATGGCAAGAAGAGGCAGAAGGAGGATGTGGAACAAAAGAGCAGTACTATTCCAAAGAAGACTATGCCTAAAAGGAAGAAGCTTCTAGTGCAACTTGTAGTAGCAAAATAGAAATATGTACAAAAGAACCCAACATCAAAGGTGCAACTAGTTACCTCACCCAGTCTAGGGGTCAACTATCCAAAAGATTATAATAAGCGTGATCAGTCTCAAGTTCAAAAGGAATCAGAAAAAGAGAAAGATAAGACAAAGAAAGAAGGTAAGGATATTTCATCCTCTCAAGTAATACCTTATATTCCTTCTACAAATGATGTAACTATTTCATCTGATACACCTTTGACAAATTATCTCCCTATTGACATGGCTCAAGTATTTAGCCAAATTAGAATTTCTGTGCCAATAGTGGAACTCCTTAGGATCACTAAGCATAGGGATAGAGTAGGGTCTCTTATTACTACCATAGAAGCATAGAAACAACTTGTTGTTGAACCCAGTAATGATGAGACCATAGAAGTATATCTAGGATCAAGCGTTGTTAACAACAAGATGGGAGTTGACCCCTTTTTCACCACCACATTGATGATAAATGGATGGCTGTTACACAACTGCATGCTTGACTCTGGGGCTTCTAGTAATGTTATGCCCTTGTCTATAATGAATAAATTGGGATAGAAAGTGTCCAAGTCTTTTGGCAAGTGTTTTGCTATGGACTCTAGAGGGGTAAATGCGATTGGTCTTGTCAAGGATGTTGAGGTCAATTTAGCTACATATCTTGACAAGTCATTTTTTATGGACATAATCATAGTAGATTGCCTAGCTAAATGGGGCAAGATTCTATTAAGAAAATGGGTAGCCTCTATGGGTGGAAGTATCCAGATGGATCTCTCATATGCCACTATTCTAGTACTGGGTGTAGAGGTAAAGTTGTATAGGGAGTAGAAGGTAGGAGATGAACACATAGAAGATAGGTACAAAATAGAACAAGATCAATTAAATTTATTTGACACTGGCATAGACCTTTTCATGGGATATAGCAGTGATGATAATCCTAATTTGGAGGCTTTACCTTCTAACCCTGTTACTCCTATTTATGGTACAACTAATTTGTGGACTCTATATTTTGATGGTACATATTCAAGGGAAGGTTCAGGTGCTGGTATTGTCTAGATAGCAGCTAACGGTGATCAGTTTGGCAAGTTTTTGGACTTGATTTTTAGTGCACCAATAATGTGGTTGAATATGAAGCACTATTGCTGGGCTTAAATGTTGCCCATAAACATGGAATCACATGTCTAAGAATACTTGGTGATTCAGAACTAATTGTGCAGTAGATTAGAAAGATATTTGTTGCCAAAGAAAAAAGACTTAGAGGGTACCAAAATGCAGTCTGGGACACAATGGAATTGTTTGATGCCATTGGTATTGAATGGATTGAAAGAACAAAAAATGAAGAAGTAGATTCCCTTGTTGTCATTGCTTCAAAATTTGACCCCTAGATGAATTTTCTCCATGGCCAATATGTTGTGTAGGTACTCACAAGGCTAACAATTCCTGATAACATTTATAGTTGATAGGTTTTCAATGACACCAATCAAATTTTTAGTTTTATGAATTACATGGATGAATTTGATAATTAGTTGATTGATTGGCAACCAATGATGGAAGTGACAGATGGTAAGGAAACTCTGTTTGGTACTGAGCTTGTGCAATTAAAGACAAACACTATTCCAAAAGGGCTAGTAGCATTAGAAATAATGTTTGACAATTCAGACGGATGGAAGAGTAAAAGTAAACCTGTTATAGATGATAATGTTGAAGGTGTAAACCTTGGAACTAAGGAGGTACCTAGAATGGTTTACATTGGGAAGAGATTGAAGCCCATGAGAAGAAGATGTTGATTGCTCTTCTCAAAAAATTCAAGAAGTGTTTTGCATGGTCCTATAATGAGCTTAAGGCTTATAGGGAGGACTTGTTTCAACATACCATTCCCCTTGAACCTGATGCAAAACCATTTAGGCAAAAACAAAGACCTATAAATCCTACCATTGCTCCCAAGATGCAAAAATAACTGTTGAAGATGAAAGAGGGAGGCATTATAAAACCTATCAGACATTCTGAGTGGGTATCCAACCTTGTCCTGAAAAGAAAGAAGAATGGGGAATTTAGGTTGTGTGTTGATTTCAGAAATTTGAACATCAAATCCCTCAAAGATAACTACCCTCTCCCAAGCATGGACCATTTATTATAAAGGGTTATTGGTTCAGAGTTGATGTCAATAATCGATGGATTCTCTGGATACAACTAGGTGCTAGTCAAGGAATCTAAATAACCACTCCTTGGGGGACTTCTGTATACTTGAGAATGCCATTTGGTTTGAAGAATGCTGGGTAAACATTTTAGGGAGCTATGGATGTATCTTTTGCTAGTCTCATTGATGAGGTCATGGTAGTTTATCAAGATGAACTAATAGCATTCTCAAAAGAAAGAGGTGAGCACTGCAAGAATCTTGAAGTAATTCTCCAAAGGTGCTTAGAATATGGGATTTCTTTGAATCCTAACAAATGTTAGTTCAGAGTTGAAGAGGGCAAGTTGCTTAGGCACATTATGTCAAAAGATGGGGTAAGGATAGATCCAGAAAGAGTCAAGGCTATTGATCTCGTTCCACAACCCAAATCAGTTAAAGGAATACAATATTTTTTCAGGGAAATCAACTTTGTTAGGAGATTTATTCCTAATTTTGCCAAAAACATTAAGGCCATTTCTAAAATGCTTAAGAAAGGGCAATCTATTATATGGGAGAAAGAATCATCTGAAGCATTCAAGGATATTAAGAAAGCTATTAAGGAGGTGCCTATATTGATAAGTCCATATTACTCTAAAGCCCTTTAGTTGTTTTCCTTTGCTTCTTTTTATACTGTCGCTGTTGTTCTACTTCAAAAGAATGAAGATGGATTTAAACAACCTATTGGGTTCTTTCAAAAATCTTTACAGGATGTTGAATTGAATTATTCCATAATAGAGAAGCATGCCTATGCATTGGTTAAGGCCATAAAGAATTTTAGATCTTATTTCATAGGTGCCAAGATCATAGCATATGTGTCACACACAGCCGTGAAGGATATCTTCATACAACAGGAAGCTTCAGGTAGGAGATGCAGATGGATCAACAGGATCTAGGAATATGACATGGACATACAGATCACCAAACTGGTTAGAGGCTAGTGTTTAGCTAAGTTGATGGCAAATTCCAACTTAGAGGTAGTTGAGATAAATGAGGTGAATACTTTTCAATTTGTTGATGTGTGTGCTTTGACAAATGACCCATGGTATAGGGATATTATCTTTTATCTTGTCAACATGCATTGCCCCTAGACATGAGTATAACTTAGGAAAGGACACTTAAAATCCAATCCCAAAGGTATGTCTTGATCCAAGGTATTTCAATGTGGAGAAATCATGAAGGATTGTTGTTAAAATGTCTAGATCAACAACAGTATGAGGAAGTTATTGATGAATATCACCGAGGAGTTTATGGTGGGCATTTTTATGCTAAAACCACATCACATAAGATCATTAGGGCAGGCTTTTGGTGGCCTAGTCTCTTCAAATATGTTGCAAAAGAAATTATAAAGTGTGATGCCTATCAAAGATTTGCACGTAAGTTGAAGTTTCAAGGTGCCCTTCTCCTTATGAATATTACCATTGAAGCACCATTTCAGCAATGGGGCATTGATTTCATAGGGGAGATCCTAGAGAGATCAAGCAATGGGTACAGGTGGATATTGGTGGCAACTAATTACTTTACTAAGTGGGTTGAGGCTATTCCAACTTGCAATGCCACATCCAAAGTAGTGATTGAGTTCTTGTTGAACAATATGATAACTAGATTTGGTGTGCCATCTAGAATTATTGCAGACAACACTATGTGTTTTAGATCTCAAGACATTGTAAATATGTGTTCCAAGTATGGGATAAGTTTGATTCATTCATCACCATATCATCCACAAAGTAATGGACAAGCCGAGTCCAACAATAAGAGCCTCATGAAAATTTTAAAGATGACTTTAGATGAGAACAAGAACAGGTGGGATGACAAGCTAAAATATGCAGTTTGGGCTGATAGGATCACCTATAAACATGCTATAAGCAAGAGTCCTTTTGAGTTAGTATATGGGAAGGAGTCCAAAATGCCAATGTCACTAGAGTTGCCTATGTATCAATTGTTGCAACAAATAGGAGAAGATGGAGATGATGCTATGGAATTGAGAATGCATGAGGTATTAGAGTTGGATCATGCCAGAAGGATGGCACATGACAAAAAACTTGCTAAGGTAGCAACAAGTTGAACATCTGTTCAACAAGAGAGCAGTTAAGAGGTGTTTTCAAACTAGTGACTTGGTTCTTCTCTAGAATGCAAAGTTAGAAGACAAGGGCAAACATGGTAAGTTTGAGCCACTATGGTTAGGCCCATATCAAATTGATAAAAATGCCAATGTGGACACCTTTTATGTCAGAAACTTGGAAGGGGAATTGTTGGAGCTACCTGTTCATGGGCAGCATTTAAAACATTACTTCTCATAGATAATGATTTTCCTTCAAATTTTGTGGTAAAACCTTGTTATATCTGATATATTTTGACATTGAGTAGTCTTGACCATTGCTAGTCTTGATGGTGTTTTATTTTGGTTCTTGTGTGTCATTGTTTTGGTCTACCTAGAGATCTGGATTCTTGCTATGCCACTGCTTGCACACATCCCCAACCAGAGCCAGTGTTGACACCTAAAAAATCTATCCCCAAAATGCCTTGTTTTGCCTCCCATGTCTCATTCATATTCCCACTTGAACCTATAGCTTATAACCGATCAGAGACATATCTCATAGGTTTTTGTGTCTTTGCCACTTGAAATACAAGGTAGAAAAGCCCAAAAATTGGCTAAGTCCTAAGTTTCCCAAGGTTCCCTTATGTTTTCACCCCTGTCGGAGTTTCAGGGGTCGGGGTTCCAGTCTTTCGCCTTCCGTTGTCTATCAGCTCCGAGTTTCGACCTCAAAATGTCCCTAAGTTTGGAAAGTTCTAACTAGTCGACAGAGTGTCAGGAGTCAGAGCTCAGGTCTTCCGTCTTCCTTCCAAGGGCATGCGGTGAAAGTCTCTAAAGAGTGTGCCATGTATCGGGTGGGCACAAGTTCTATATAGTGCTAGGGTAAGTGCACAAAGATGAGGGACCAAAATGGGGTCTTAAGTTGCCAATTTTTTTACAAAATCAGGAAACGTTGATGTTGGATGAGAAATTGAAGATAGATACACTCAAAATTTGAAGATAGAACAAAAACAAGAGTTGTAGTGCTCTGAATCTAGTTTCTAAACTACTAATTTTTTTTCTAAAAAAGGTTGAGATTAAGGGTTTCAAAAAGGGGGAGCACACAAATTGGTCCCATTTTTCTCAAAAAAACATAACATAGCATCTGGTGTGCTCCCCCTAAAATGTTAACTTTTTTTTAATTTTTTAATAATCACTCTAGTGAGAAATTAGCTAACACCATGTAGTTTATCCCTGATTTTTCTAATAAATTTTTAATGAATAATTGATTTTTTAGTAATTTTTAAAGTGGACACATCCTGCAAAATAGAAATTTGAGCATGCTTCCCCCTAAAATGTTTGAAAACTAATTGAAAATCTTTTTTTTGAATTCATGTAGAATGGAGTCTAGTTTCTAAAAATATAACTTATTTCAAATTTTGATGAACAGTTTAAAAAAAAGTAAAAAATACTAGACACTAGTTTTTGACAAAAAATGGACACATTAACAAAAGAAATTCAAGATGAAACACTAAACATACTCAAAATGTGAAAAAAATTATATGGTTAGATAGATAACAAAGAGCTTAAGATTATGGTGATATTTTTTTAGTTTTCATTGAAAAAAGTACCATCCTGATGGGGAGCATGCTCTAGATTATCTCCAGATTTTGCTAAAAATTGATAAAAACACGTCAAAGAACCTTGAGCATAACGCGAGCGTGTTATAACATGCTCACATTTTGTGAAATCAATAATGCAAGCACGTTTTAACATGCTTGCGTTATGATGAGCATAATTGTTAATACACATGCCAATTGCATTTGCTTGAAAGTTTCTAAAGCCTTTTCAACAAATCCATTTTTTGCATATCTTGCAATCATTGCATTCCATTATAGAACATCTCTTTGAGGTGTTACGTCATACAATTGACATGCCTTGTCTATGCTTCCACACTTTACATACATGTCTACAAGGGCAGCTGCACTTCCTATCATCTCTCTCACTCTCTACTTCCCTCTCCTCTCTACATCCTACCCTTTCTCTAAGTCTCTGCTTCCCTCCCCTCTCTACCTCCTACCTTCTCTCTCACTCTCTTCTTCCCTCCCCTATCTACCTTCTATCCTCTCTCTCATTCTCTACTTCCCTCCCCTATCTACCTCCTACCCTCTTTTTGACTCTTTACTTCCCTCGCCTCTCTACCTCCTACCTTCTCTCTCACTCTCTTCTCCCCCCTCCCTCTCTACCTCTTACCCTTTCTCTCACTTTCTACTTCCCTCCCCTATCTACCTCCTACCCTCTCTCTCATTCTCTGCTTCTCTCCCCTGTCTACCTCCTACCCTCTCTCTCTTCTTCCTTCCCCTGTCTACCTCCTATGGTCCTCTCCCACTCTCTACTTCCTTCCTATCTCTACCTCCTATCCTCTCTCTCACTCTCTACTTCCCTCCCCTCTCTACCTCTCCTCATCATTCTTCCCATCCAATGAAATTTCATAAATTATCTTGTTTCCATTTCATCATCCCAATTCATATCCTTGTCCCTCTTTGCATGTCCTAGTTTTCTTGTTTACATATTCTTTGTCGACATGTGAGAGGAGAGGGAGTAAGAGGGAGAGAGGATGGAAATGGATGGGAGAGAGAGGGGAGAGATAGGGTGATAAGGAGAGAGAGAGAGGGTTGGTTAGGTTTATGAGTTTAGGGTTGCTTAAGATTAGGGTTTAGTGGAATTATTTAGGGTTTAGGGTTGCTTGGGTTTATAGTTTAGGGGTTAGATTTTAGGGGTATTATTTAGGGTTTAGGGGTTTTGGGAGAGAGAGGTTTAGGGTTGCTCAGGTTTAGGGGCATATTTAGGGTTTTTTAGTTTAGGGTTGCTCAGACCTTTAGGGGTAAATTATTAGGGTTTATGAGTTTCTAGGGTTGCTCAAGTTTAGGGTTTATGGGTTAGGGTTAAAGGGGAATTATTTTATAATTTCCCTCAAATCCTCATAATACTAACACATTAGTCCACCCATCTCCTAATCCATCAATCCCTATCATCCATCCACCATATAACTCACTATCTAATCCACCATCAAAAATTCTAAGCTCTAATCCATCAACCCATGAATGCTTGAAAATTTTTCTCTAAAGAGTCTTTACAAAATCCAAAAATAAAAGCAAAGATATGGAGCCATCCAAATCCACTGATCCAATTTCATCCCCCTCTAACACTCCCAATCCTAATCCATCCGGGCCTCCTATATCCATTCAATCGATCCTAATCCTAACCCCACAACATCTTCCATCATTATCCATCACCTATATGCATATCCTAGTCCATCAACCCACGAAGCCATGATAGATGTGACCCAAGGACTATTAGCAAGATATCTAAGAATATCATGTACTCAAATTCCTATCCTTGAGCCTAACAAAGAACCTCCTAATAACATGTATACCACTCCAACACCATCGTCCACTCCTATGTCTATAGATTTCATTGAAGAGTCTCCTACCATAAGTCCAAGTCAAAACCCATCATGTAGCCATGTTGTCAAACATCCAAAGATTATTGATCTTGGATCCAAGAAACCATCACATCCATCTAAGAAACCCAATAGCTATACATTAAGAGCCTAGTCCAAAGAATGTGGAAACACCAACCACCCATCCTAATCTAAATCCAAACATCCCATCTAATCCCATCTCGGTTCCCTTACATCTCATGGTCAACCCCTCTGTACATCAATCCCATCATTAATCCTCCAACATCTCCTAGTGAACTCCCATCACCACCTCTTGCTCCTTAATCCAATGAATATCAATGCATACCCACTTACCCTATCCATATCTAATATTGCGCTATCCATGCTTATCCTCTCTATGATCAAGATATTATCTACAATCAAGATCTTATCCATGAGCAAGTAAGTTCCTACATCACTCCTATCCATCATCCCGTTAGCCCTATCCATCATCCCGTGCTAGTCCTATTCATTATCCATCAATGTCCCATGATGAGACACTTGGTCCCCAAGAAAACATATACACTTGGTTTACATGAGTTTAGGGTTGCTCAAGTAAATAGGGTTTAGGGAACACCTTTAGGGTTAGGGTTTAGGGGAATTATTTAGGCTTTAGGGGTTTAGGGATGCTCGAGTTTAGGGTTTAGGGTTGCTTGAGTTTAGGGGTTAGGGTTTAAGGTTTAGAGAGAGATAGAGCGAGGGGACCAACAAAGATTGGGAGAGATAGGGAGATAGAGGTTTAGGGTTTCTTCCAAGTTTTATGGTTTAGGGGTTAGGGGTTTAGGGGTTTAGGGTTTCTCATTTTTAGGGTTTAGGGGTTAGGGGTTAAGTTTTAGAAGTTTAGGTTTATGGTTTAGGTAGAGAGGAGAATAGGGAGATATAGAGGAGACCAAGCCTGGGAAATATATCTCTGTTTCCTCTATCCCTCTCTCTAACTATACCTACCTCTCTATCTATCTATCTCTCTCCCTGTCTCTCTATCTTGTTCTCTCTTTCGATCCCCTCTCTCTAACTCTACCTTTCTATCTCTCCCTCCCTCACTATTTGAGGTTTACATGAGTTTAGGGTTTCTCAAGTAAATAGGGTTTAGGGCTTAGGGGAATTATTTTAGCTTTAGGGGTTTAGGGATGTTCGAGTTTAGGGTTTAGGGTTTAGGGGTTAGGGTTTAAGGTTTAGGTTAGGGGTTTAGGGTTTAGAGAGAGATAGAGCGAGGGGATCAATAGAGATTGGGAGAGATAGGAAGATAGAGGTTTAGGGTTGCTTCCAGGTTTTATGGTTTAGGGGTTTATGGGTTTAGGGTTGCCCATTTTTAGGGTTTAGGGTTTAGGGGTATTATTTAGGGTTTAGGGTTTATGGTTTAGGGGTTAAGGTTTAGAGGTTTAGGTTTATGGTTTAGGTAGAGAGGAGAATAGGGATCCCTATCTCTATCTCTCTGGACATATGAATCCCTATCTCTTAATCTATCCCTTGCTACTTCTCTCTCCTCCTCTCTATCTCTCTCCCCATCCCTCTACCTCTTGAAAACTCTCTCCCTATTTCTCTAGACATCTCTCCATCTCTTTCCCTATCTCTTAATATATCTCTCTCTACCTCTCTCTCTGTATTTCCCTATCTATCTCTCCCTTGCTAGATCTATCTCCCTATATCTCCTCTCTCTCTCTCTATATATATGTATCTCTATCTTTCTCCCTCTATAGGCCCCTTTGTCTATCTCAATCCCCATCTCTCCCTCTCCTTGTCTCTATCTCCACCTATCCCTCTCTATCTCTTTGTTTTCCCCTCTTTCTATATTTTTTTCTTTCTCTAAATCTATCTCTATCTCTCCATCTCTTTCTGGATGTCCCTGGGCTCTCTCCCTATCCATGTCCATGTCCCTCTCTATCTCTCCATGTCTCCCGATCCCTCTTTATATATAGGATAGAGAAATGAAGAGAGAGAGAGAGACTCTCCCATGTAGATACAAGGTTACATTTGTCCCTCCTATTATTAAAAAGTTCTATTTCACAAACCACATGGATATTTGAGTCTAGGGATACTCTTGGACCATCACTTGATTACCTATTTGATGCACTACATTCATAGCTATAATATATTTTATGTGAGAGCATGACATCCTAGACTATGATTTTGGCACCAACATTGAGAAGGTTATGATTTTTACATGCATGAATGTTTATGTTTTCATGCTTCCCAGAATGCACTCGCGTTATAACGTGAGCACATTTTGGGAAGCATGAAAAATGGTAAAAAAAGCATGTGGGATCCATGTTTTAGACCCCACATGACTGTTATTCCTACTTTTCACAAGTATATTAGACAAGAAAACACTTTTCATGTTGTTTGACATATTGAGAATCATTTTTATATCAATCCACCACCTTTTTTTGTTTTTCAACATAGAAGAACTGATTTTGCATGTTTTTGGAGAAAATTTTATTATTTAAACTGAAATTTTCATGTTTCATGTGTGATATTGTTTCAAAGCTAATTAACATTGATATATAGATTGAATTTGATGATATATGTTTGTTTTTTCCATAAATTTCACTAATCCTATTCTAGAATTATATAGAATGCATAATCAAACTTGCGAAAAAGAAGAATTGACAAGACAAGAGTTGAATGAAACTAAGAGAGGTTATTGTAGATGGACCCGACATGCACCTATAGGTCCAAATGAAATGTTCCCAGCTGCCATGAATTTTTAGAATTGCTCTGTCAAAGTTTGGTAGTTTTTTTTATCTTAGGGATCTTAAGGGACTTTGCCGATAGCTTGCTGCCCCGAATGATTGGGGCACGTGGCACACAAAATGAGACCTCCCCTAGAATTTACCCACCCACCCCAACATGTTGACACAGTTCATTTGGCCCCATGAGCTATGGAATGCAAAATGTCACTCCTAGCACCTTTCTACTGCATGAAACTGAAGCCTTCTTGAGTGTGTACGGTGGTAGGGTTTGGACAAATGGAAATTTGTTGTTGAAATTCACAACATCTTGATGGTATTGTGGCCATGATCTCCTCATATGACATGACAAGAGCTATTCCATATCCTTGTTGTCCCATAACCTTGATTATTATGATTAGAAGCATGGAAAAAAACCCTACAAGAAACAAAGCAATGATTAGATCTCAATATGATCATGATATACCCAAGCATCTGTATTAGTCTAAATCATAAAATATCTTCAAATAAAGATTGATCTGAGGGTTTGGTGAGTTTCCATTGGCACCCAAACCCTGGGTCTTCATTAGAAATCCTTGAATGCTAATTATTGCCATTATGCTTCTTTCTTATTAATTCTTACTAGTCATGGTGAGTTGGTGAAATCTTGTTATATGTCATTGGAGAGGGATCCCTAGAGTTAGAACAGTTGTTTTAGACCTTGTTGAATGTGTCTGAGGTGTTGGAACAAGAATTGGGAAACCTTGAAGCCTTAAAGCCATTTGGTGTTATGCCTAGAGGCCTAATTAGGCCTAATTTGCAGAAGAACAGTTAATTTTTGGAGGGTTCCCTACAAAGTGACCACCCCTGAAATCTCAGTATGTTGTGTAAAGCCCAAATGGTTATCTAAATATGTCTTTATATTCTATGTATCAGGCCAAAGTTGAAAATTATGCAAGAAAATGTCATTTTTCTGTACTACTAGGCCTAGGGTCAGTCAAATAAGAAAATCTTAGAAGCTTGTTGTTCCTAAGTTCCTGTGAAGCATAATTGCATTGTATTTGTTGTCTCCATCATGTGTAATACCCTCCTAGTGTAGGTTATGGTGTTTGAGGTGTTAATGACCCATAAGACCTTAGAGCTTATTATGCACCTAAGGATGGCTATGAGAATAGAAACTACAAATTTTGCTTTTGGATGTTGAAACCATTGTGTTCTACCCTGTCTCTGCATCAGATATGCAAAAAATGGTTTTGTTGATAAGGCTTTAGAAACTTTCAAGAAAGGACCTTGATGCAGAGGAAGGACCTTCTTTAGGACAACACAAAATGACAAAGTGTTCTTACACCATCTTCATTTATGCTCCTAGGTGTACCTCTTGTTGACGCCTGAATTGACTGGTGGTTTTCTGAGCAATTTTCATTCAGGCACTCTCCCTAAGTATCCAAAAAATGCTCTAAGTAACGGACCTCCTCAGTATTTTTCAGCTGCATCATCATATTTTCTTGAGGAGGAGGTCATCATCATCATGTTTGTTTCCATGAGGGTCAGCATCATCATGTTCTTCGTCGACCGGTTTCTCATCGTCATCATCATATTTCGCTGTCGGGTGATGTTCGGGTTTTATCCTGATGATGCTGACGAGCTACAGTGCGCCCTTATCTGCTTGCGAGGGTGATGTTTCAAAGTCTCCGGTGATCTTCCATTTATCACCTTGCGCGAGCATGATGATGATGTTGCTTATTCTTTGAGTTGCTCGACCTAACTTGTTTTATCCTAAGGGTCGTCATCATCATCATTTTTTCAGTTGTCATCCTGCTGCTTGTGGAGGTCATCATATTTTCTGCCTTCATGATATTTCGCCGGGGTGATATTTCTATCATCGGGTGATCTTGGTTATGATCATCCTGATGATGATGTTGAAGAGTTTCAAGTACGACCCGATATTCACTAGGGTCATCATATTTCGAACGTCAGGATGATCTTAGTCAATATCATCCTGATGATGTTGTATCACTTCTTGTTCTTTGTTTCTCATCCTGATGATGCTGACGTCATCCGTATATCAGGGTGATATTTTTCTTTCTGCCTAACTGCATCATGATATTCCGAAGGAAGGGGTGATATTTTCATATCACCCGGATATAAGTTTGTTTGTTCGAGCATCATGATGATGCTAATATCAAGGAGATATCCGCCTGTTGGCTTCGCGCATTATCTCCGGGGGGTGATCTTTTCAAGCAGCATCATCATATTCAGTTATCGCCCCGATCTTATAGAGGAGCTACAGTGCAACCTGATATTTGAACATCAGGAGGATATTTCCAAATATCCGGTTGTCTTCCGAATATCATGATGATGTTAATATGATGATGTCGTCATCAAGGTCCCGCGGGGGTCATATTTCTAACACTGATCATCTTGAAGAGACCTCCTGATATTTGCAAACATGATGATGACGTCATCCGGATATGAGGAGGTGTGCAGTAGGCAGATATGATGATGACGTCAGCAGGATACGATGATGACGTCATCAGGATGTTCATCGGCCAGACTTTTGTTATAAGCTCAGTAGGAGGATGTTCCTCCGAAGGATCAGGTTGTGCCGATTATCATGAAGGTTATGTTTCAAATATCATGATGACGTCAGGGTGATATTTCGAACAACAGGATATCATGCTGCTGGAGGATGATGATGATGAAGTCTATACTAGTGTCGTCAGGAGCAAAAGCGCCGACATGATATATGCTCATGACCTAGTATATAAAGTGCAAAGGAGGTTGCTGCGGGGTGCGTGTGGGATAATGTTATCCTGCATATTCGAAATATCATGATGATGAATCTCGGCGGGAAGCGGTTGCGACTGTCTGTTTGATGTTCTTCCCGAGGCCGCGGGTTGGTGCGCCATCAATGGCGATTGTTGCAGAGGTATGGGCGATGGCGTGGACGAATGTTGTACCTGATTGAAGATCTGAATCCCTAGGCGGCGGCGCAAGGCTCGAAAAATCTTCCTGTCTCCTCCCCTACCTGCTGCATTCAAGTTTGAGCGCCATTTCTATGGTACTGTATATCTGGCGGGAATTTTGGTCAACCTGGTAGTTAATGCTAAAGACACCCTCCTGCTATATAATGCAGATGGTGTTGATCATTCAAGGTTGTTGAAAGTTGTAGATTTTTGGCTCTGTAATCCAAAACCAGCTGATCTGGTTGCTCTGTACAGTTTTTCTTGTGAGTTTATGTATCTCCTGTTGTAGGACTTGGCATGAATCCACTGGTTTCATGGTTGATCTTATATGAGTAATGCTACCTTAGCATGTGTTGTGTTAATTCTGTCTCCAGTATTGCATGTATCCTTCTTCTGGATCTGGATGTTTGCTTATGTTTAGATTCTAGAGCATAGAATTCCTATGTTGAATGTCTGATCTTTTAACCTCTGCTCAAGGGGCAGATTAAACTGTTTTCAGGTTGAACATTGGGAAGGGTATACTGCAGTAGGGATGCCATAAGTAGAGATAGCTCAACACTCTATATTGGGAGATATCTGTAAGGCAGATATCATGTGTATCCCCCTGAAATCCAGTTTTAGCTATTTATGCTGATCATTCACAGGTGTATGTCTACTGACTCCAAGCCCTGGATAGGCACCAGTCATGCTGTGTTCTTGTGTTATACACCATGTCCAGCTTTGCATCCAAATTCAAACTAAAACACTTCATACTTCCACCTGTTAGTTGTAGGAGTAGGATTAGGAACCCCCTGCATGCTCTCATACCCAACCAGACATCATGTCCAAGAATGTTGCCAGCCTTGTGATCTATCATACAGATCTTGGTCCATACATGAGAGCATTCTGCCTGCTGTTGTCAAGTCAGATCTTTCTATCTTTGAGCCAGTCAAGGTTACATCTTAAGTTATAGGGATACCCCCCTTGGTGCGGCAGAACCAGAAGTGAAGGGGAGGAGCTCACGCAACCTCCTGTATTCAGTTGGCCTGAATCTGCCTGTGCATTAGAAGTGGCAAACCCTAATGCTGATTCAGAAGAAATGTCAACACCTCTATAGGACCGTAACATTGAACTCTTTTTAGACTCTTTTTATTGTCAAAAGCAACTAAATCCTTGAGAAAGATTGTCACACCCTAACCACACAGCCCAAATGGATGTTACTATTTATTGTGAGACTCCTTAATCTTAGAGTTATTATAGAAAGAAAGGTTGAAAGTTGTGTCAACATGGGGAGATGTTGTTCAAGAGTAAGAAATTGATTACTTGTGGAGAAAGAAAGATTCAACACTGTCATCTACATTTCAAGCACTGTCCAAACCCACCCATTGAATACTAGTTACACTATGTGCAAAGCAACCCTCTTTGACCCACTATCCTGATACAGTTTTCCAATTACCTAGCTCTAAGTCATTGCAAGTTAAGGGAATAGCATTATCCATCCACCTTAGGTTACCTTTTATATCATTCCTACTTCAAGTGCAATCACATAAGATGGATGTTATGGGTGGCCATGGTTGTCATAAGATTGAGTACAGTGACTTGGATCTAGGAGGATGATTCAAGATCATTAATATCATAGTATTTTGAGAGGGATCAAAGATATCATCATATATTTTATCTAGGTTCATAGGTTATGGAGAATCATGAGGTATTGTGGTGGAATAATCATACACTTTCATCAAAGGACTTTCGACACCTTACCAATATAGAACTACTAAATAGGGGCAACATTGTAACAACTTTTGTGCTTTGATTTACCATTAAAACCATGCATAGAATTATTCTAATAAACTTTCCAAATGACTATCTATGAGTTTTGGGGAGTATAGATATGTAATCAAGGTCTCCAAAGGATTGGCCCCATGTGTCTAGCTCACTAAACTTCATCACAATACTATCTAGTTGACCCCAACCTACTTGTGAGCAACATTAATGACTATCTTAAATCATTTGGAGTAGAGTATTATTGCAAGAAAAATTTTGAGTACTCCTTAGACTTTCATCTAGTAATCACTGAGGGTATTAAGACCTAAGAAGTTCACAAAGCCATCCTATAAACAAATTACAAGAATAGGAATAATCACGAGGCTTTAAAAAGGTTACTTCAGGGGTATTCATTGTAAGCAAGAGGTGAAAAGTTTGTAAAGTGGCTCAATGCTTTTGGGGACTATTATGCTGATATGAATTGCTGATGGACTATCTTTAATGTAAGGTATAGTCGTAAAAGATTGCCCTAATGCAGGATCTTTGTCATGTTAATATAGGGGAATTTGTCACCCTTTGATCCACAAGTCATGAGGGATGGTGAGTGAGTGTGGCTTAATAGGTTTTATTCAAGGTGAGAACAATCCAAGCTAGACACCTTGGATATTAACTCTTTCCTACTCATCCCATTTGCTATAAGACTACAAGAACATTCAAATAATACACCAAAGAAAGCACTAAAATCCAATTGCCAACATGCTAGTGAATGAGGATTGAATGTGACCACATAAAGAAAAATCATACTTTTCTTCAACAAATACCATCTCCTTGGTCCAAAAATTCAAAAGACCTAGAAAGCACATCTCAATGCACATTTAGATGAATAGACACACTTCCAACTTTATTGTCTCATCGAATGCAATGATTGCAAGATATTCATGAAATGGATTTGTTGAAAAGACTTTAGAAAATTTTGAACAAGTAAAAGCAATTGGCACATGTAAAGATAAATTCCACAACCTTTTCCAACATCCTCCCTATCTATACACCAAAATAGAATGTTTGGAATAGTGTATGGACAACCATCAAAGCATAAAGGATATAGGAAATTTTTCACATGCTATAATTGCAGATGCCCTTGTAGACATGTATGCAAAGTGTGGAAGCATAGACAAGGCATGTGAACTGTTTGGCATGATGCCCCAAAGAAATGTCACCTCATGAAGGCACATGAACTATATGGAAAGTGTGGAGGCATAGGTCTAAGGTGCATGAACTGTTTGAAATGATGCCTCAAATAAATGCATAGTCCCACATAATGCAATGATTGCAAGATATGCACAAAATGGATTATTTGAAAATGATTTATAAACTTTCAAGCAAATGCAATTGGCACATGTAAAACCAAATTCCTATAGCAATAATTGATCATCATATTAAATATTTAATATACGTTGTCATATACATAATGTCATGAACATAACATCTAGATTATATACAAATCCATATAGGCATGTCCAAACAAAGCCATATAGGCATATATTCAAAAATATACATCGGTAGTTTAAACAAAAGTATGTATACAAAGCCATCTAGGCATACAAAAAATATCCCAAAAACTAGTTTCCTATGGACTTTTATGAAATAATCGGTGGCCCTTGCTTTACCGTGAAGATGTAGAGCCAATCACTGACTCATCCTCTCTCTGTCGTCGAGTAGACCTCTTCGATAGAAGTCGATCTGGCTCCACCTGTTAATACAATCAAACAATATATGCACATTAATATATAACATCACATATATAACATGAAATATATAACATCACATATGTAATCGATCACTTACTGCCACCTGATGATCACTCTCCATCATCTTGTCTCTCTCTACATCTGTACTTGGACAGACTGGAGTTGTGACCTCCTGTGAGAAGCATCAAGAATCAAAATTGACTAAACATAAATATCATTTATGTACATCAAATGACATGAGATAAAACAATAAATACAAAATTATGACATTTTCATGTTATTGGCTCATACCTCAGTCAAAGGATTTGCAGACATCATGGCTGTAGCAATGCTTATCTGCACTGACTCACGAAGATTAGGAGTCTCCACTGTATTCAACATCTAAAAATCAAGTTCAAGATTATTCAAATAAAATAAATACATAACATTATTTTAAAAATGCATAATGATTAGAAATGGTTAAATTTACCTCTGTAAAAGTGGTGGTTTGGCATCCAAGGGACCAAGGAAACCGTGGAGGTGTCGGTGATTGTTGAAATCATCAAATTGTCACAAAATAATATTACCATTGACATATCTACAATAATTATGATTATGTGATAAATTACATACCTACTGACTTGACCTCCTCTCATAACCCACCAATAGATGGCTAATGGAGGCAGGATGAAGACTCTGACCCTGGAATTTCATTGCATAGACAATTACATACATTATTTTTGACTTATAATATAGATAATCATATAAAATTAATTACAAATTTCAAATAACAATATACTAAATCAAGATGAAACTTGTAACAAATTACCTGAGAGTCAATACCAAATGTATATTGTAAGAGATCATCACTGAGAACAAGTTCATCCAATATGTCCTGCCCCTGTGTCATAGCATCCTGCCCCTGCATCGCAGCATCCTGCCGAGAGTCCTGTCGTGCCTCCTGCGTCCTATAATCACATAGGTTCCCACATGTACTGCACAAATGTGGGGACACATGACACCTACTACTCTCACCCTCATCAGCCTGGGTAAGATCATCGGCATGCTGTGATAGAGTTTGGGTGAGAGTAGTCAATGAATATAATGTCTCCACCTCAACACTCTCCTTCAAAGCCAAAGGGAGTGACCTATGTTCTGGCCTTGCTCAAGGTACAGGCACACAGCCTTCATCTTGCTAAGCCCCAGGTCTATCTTGGGCAGAGCCACCACCTCTACCCTCAAACTCACGAATGTCAAAATAATTCAGAATCTTGTTGAGGACAAACTCACAATAGAGTTTCCTCAAGAAATATTGTGGTACCTCATCATTGTTGCATGGGCGCTCATCTAAGACCATGTACCATCTATCCCAAAAGTTTTGGGATATTTCTTCATTCCTACACCACTGTATAGGAAACCATTTGCAACTTTCTTCTAATCTTTGGCCAGTTTTGGGATTAATAAAGTGTGCACATAATTGAGATTTTGTAATTTTTACATTCTGTGTGGGAAATAATCTCCTCTAGTGATTTTGCAAGTGCCCTCCTATGATCAGTGGTTCCACTTGGATTGTTTAGGGTTCGAATAATAGTTTGAAGATGTTTATTGTTTTCTTCTGTTATCCCTAGGTAGTGTTCTTGATTATCCCTTACATTAAAAGGAGGTGAAGGTGGGTTTTGAGGGTTTGGAGGGTTTTGGGGGTTGTTTTCACCCACCTCAATTGGATTTAGGTTTTCTCTTTCTCTAATAACTGTAAATGCAATATAAAAACAAATCAAACATTGCAAAACTAAAAAATTGTTCTCAAACTAACAAAATCAGTCAAACCCTACCTTCTTCTTATGCTGGAGCCTCCAAATTGGCATGACGACTTCTTTGGCGGCAAGGTGGCATTGTGAATTTGTTGTTTTCTCTATTACACTTGATTGGATAGCCTTTTATTCAACATGATCACATTTTTACTTGTTTTCTTTACTGCTAAGCTTGCAATGGTCGCGGTTGTGAGTAAGGAGAAATGGGTTTTTTTTTCTTTTATGCAAAGCATAACGTGCTTGCATTTTTCTTTAATTTTGGAGATGGTGGCGACTTTTTGGTCCCCCATCTCTTTGCATTTAACCACTAAGAAAATACTTCCAAAAAACTACGCCGGCTTGACACGTGTCTTGGCTGTGTTCTGCGGAAGGCTCGACAGTCGACCCCCGGAGGGCAAAGTTCTCTAAGGCTTTTCGCTTTTCATGATTCCTTCGATGGGACACTGTTGGCAAGTATGAGGTGAGCCAGTGTTGTCATTGATGTCAACATACTCATACTGCACTGACAAGAAGGATTTGATGAGCTTTGTGCTGAGGATATTGAGAAAATTAGCCTCAGTCAGGAACAGTGAAGAACAGTGATGAGAAGAAGGTAAATATACTGTATAGGATGAGAACCGGAGGATGCGGATTAAAGGGTTAGTAGATATGAATCTTGAGATGCTACAGTTAAGATTTCAGAGGTCCGCATGAAGATCTGAAGGAGTTATGGCTGCCGGTATAGAACCGGGTCCGGCAAGTATCCGGAGGTGACAGAGGATCACAAAAAGGTCCGGTGAGGTCCGGAATTGTATTATCATAATCTGCGGATTGGAAGGAGTGTTTGAGATGTCCTTGTGATGTGTCATCCTGATTTGTGTGTGATTTGGAGGTCCGGAAGTACCTCCTGCATTATAACAGTGGCGACAGACTGTGTTCTTGATGTTCCGGATGAGGAAGACAAGAGATCCCAGTAAGCAGAGGAAGTGCGGATGTATCCGGACATTCAGACAGACTTGTGAAGGTTCTTGAATCATGTTTAGGTTGTGTTGTTGGTCCGCATTGATGGTAGAGCCCGGAATTGAAGTTATTCTTCCGGATGAAGTTATTGCTCTGTTTAGCCGACCGGATGAGTTGTTCATCCTGCGAATGTTCTTGTGATAGCCGACCGGATGTGTTATTCATCTTGCGGATACTCCTATGGTTGTTTGCCGACTTAGATGCTTGTTCCTAAGTCGATGTCTTGTATAAATAATGATTTGTGAATTCATTTCAGTGTGTGGCATGTGGATGAGCAGGATATAGCGAAGAAAGGTGCGAAAGGCAGAGCAGAGATTGTTGGGCTTAATTGGAACTGATCCGGACATAGTAGAGATGTCGTTCTCCAGTTCAAGACTGTGATTTTTATCACTTTGTAGACAGTGTGTCTCCTTGTAGGCAGTGGGCCTCTTTGTGAGCAGTGTGCTCGGGCAGTGAGCCCTTATTGGCATGTGCCATTCATTTTTCCTTATTCTTCTAACAGAGAATAATTCTTGGGTTAATCACCCCGTGGTTTTTCCCTTAACCGGGTTTTCCACGTCAAAATCTTGGTGTTCAATGTGTTGATACTTATCTGCTCTTGTGTTTATGTATTGTGCTTCCATGAATGATTATTTGATATGCTGCTAACTAACAACAGAGAATTAAGTGTTTGAAAGAGAACAAGTTCTATACAACTGATTCACCCCCCCCTCTCAGTTGTATGCCCTAGATCCAACAATTGGTATCAGAGCCAAGTTCCTCTGATAGGAGCTTAACCGCTTGAGGTGATCCAGGATGTCGTCATACAAGAAGGATAGTCCGAAGTTCGATGGAACCAACTTCACTCTCTGGAAAGGTCGCATGAAGTGTCATTTGGAATGTATGGGAAAAGCATACTTGGCTATGATTTCAAAACCATATATACCCCCACAAGGTGGTCCGACAACTCCAGATGAAACCACAGAAGCTGAAAACAATCTGCGGACCAAGGAAGCTCTTCTAAGCGCATTGAATGACTCAGATCTCTCGAATGTCATTGACCTACCAACTGCATATGAGATCCTAACTAAACTGGAACTTCTGTATGAAGGAGATGAGTTTGTCAAAAGTGCAAGGTTGCAAAGTCTGAAAGGGAAATTTGAAAGATTGAAAATGAGAGATGATGAAAACATTACTACCTTTATGCCAAGAGTAAATGAGTTGGTATGTGGAATCAGAAATGCTGGTGGAACTCTAGATGAAAATGAGATTGTCTGCAAAATCCTAAGATCCCTTCCTGCTGCCTACAAAATCAAAGTTGCTGCCATTGATGAATTCAGAGCCCACACAACAGTCACAAGAGAACAACTGGCTGGCAAACTAGCTGCATTTGAAATGACCGAGTTTGGAGATGATCCTCCCAAGACTGAATCTGCTTTCAAAGCCAGTGCCTATGTGAAAGGCAAACAGAGATTTGATCCGGGTGAAAACTCATCAAGGAAAATGTCATGGTATGATCAAGCAAGAAGAGACATGGAAGAAGAAGAAGCAGAAACAGCTCAACTTGAAGCCCTCATTGCAAAGAGACTGCCAAGAGGATCCGGTAAGTATGAAGGAAAACTACCCTTTAAGTGTTTTAACTGCAATAAGATTGGTCATTTTGCCTCAAGATGTCCGGAGAGATCTGCAAGATCTAATACTCACAGACAAAGGTTTCAAAAGAATTGCTATTATGTTCATGAAGAAGATGACAATGAAGGAGTAACAGATGATGAATCAGATCCAGGAAGCAAATCCGGAAATGAGTGGGTGTTTATAGCCATCAAGGAAGAAGATTCCTTGCTCTCTGAATCTGTCAATCACAAAGTTGTTGAAAAAGCCTTGGCTGCTCAAGTGGAAGAAAAGGATGATTGGGTTATTGACAGTGGATGCTCTCACCATATGACTGGTGACAAGAATAAGTTCTTAGACTTGGAAAGATATGAAGGAGGAATGGTAAAGTTTGGTGACAATTCTGCTGGCAGAATCAGAGGTAGGGGAACTATTTCCTTTGATGGTAAGAGCAAAACAGGTAATGTACTATATGTTGAAGGATTGAAGCACAATCTTCTCAGTGTTGGTCAGTTAGTGGACAAAGGCTATGATCTCCGGTTCAAGAATGGAAAATGCAGAATCTTTACAAGCTCCGGAACTGAAATTGCATCCGGTACTCAGACAAGAGGTAACATCTTTCATCTGGTTGGTTCAAATAAAAGTTGTTTGTTTGTTCAAATTGATCAGAGTTGGTTATGGCATAGAAGAATGTGTCATGTAAATTTTGATAACATCATCAAAATAAGCAATACTCAGGCTGTGAGAGATCTTCCAAAGTTGATAAAACCTACAAACAGTGTGTGTAAAGAATGTCAGTTAGGCAAACAAAGCAGAGTCTCTTTTAAAAGCAAAGATCAGTCTTCTACCGGATTGTTGGAATTAGTACATACTGATCTATGTGGTCCGACAAGAATCAAGAGTCTGCAAGGTGATAGATATTTCATGTTGTTAATTGATGATCATTCCCGGATGATGTGGGTTACCTTTCTAAAAGAAAAATCAGAAGCTTTTGAGAAGTTCAAAATCTTCAAAGCTATGGTGGAGAATCAAACCGGATTGAAACTAAAGTGTCTAAGGTCTGATAGAGGTGGTGAATTTACATCTGGTGAATTCATTGACTTTTGTGAGAAACAGGGGATAAGGAGACAGTTGTCTGCTCCTAAGACTCCACAGCAGAATGGAGTAGTTGAGAGAAAGAACCGGACCATCCAGGAAGCTGCTAGGACAATGATGTTGGAAGCAAATGTTCCTCAAATGTTTTGGAAAGAAGCTATCAGCACTGCAGTCTACACTCTCAATCGAGTTCAAATCAGAAACAACACCGGTAAGACCCCCTATGAACTTTGGTTTGGCATCACTCCTACTGTGAAATATTTCAGGGTATTTGGTAGCAAGTGTTATATTAGAAGAGATGAAGATCTAGGAAAGTTTGATGCTAGAAGTGATGAAGGAATTTTCTTGGGCTACTCCACTCAAAGCAAAGCATACCGGTGTTACAATAAGAGATTGAGGAAGATGATAGAAAGTACCAATGTAAAGGTTGATGAAGGAATTGAGAAGCCTTCAAGATTTTATGAATTTGATGAAGATGACCAAGATAGTGTTCAAGGAACTCAATCCTCTCCGGTGAAACAGAGTCAGCCTGATCCGGTAAATCAGGAAGAAGAGTTAGGTTTGAATGAGCCTGATCAAGAAACAGCAGTACTGGATACTCCCAAAATTCCAAGGTATGTAAAACTGAATCACTCTGAAGATCAGATCATAGGTGACAGAAGCAAAGGTGTACAAACTAGAAGGAATATTGCTCAAGATCAGAATGAATGTTGTCTGATTTCAAAGATTGAACCTAAAACAATAAATGAAGCCTGTAATGATGAAAATTGGACCAAAGCAATGGAAGATGAACTGATGCAAATTGAGAAAAATCATACTTGGGATCTTGTTCCCAGACCTAGAGACAGGAATGTAATTGGAACCAAGTGGGTCTTCCGGAACAAACTAAATGAAGCTGGTGAAGTAATCAGAAACAAAGCTAGATTGGTCTGCAAAGGCTACTCTCAAATAGAAGGAATTGACTTTGAAGAGACTTTTGCTCCGGTAGCAAGAATTGAAGCAGTCAGATTACTTCTTGCATTTGCTGCCTTCAAGGATTTCAAAGTATATCAGATGGATGTTAAGTCTGCCTTCCTAAATGGTGATCTGGAAGAAGAAGTCTACATTGAACAACCGGATGGATTTCAATTGTCTGATAATAATGATATGGTCTGCAAGTTGAAGAAAGCTTTGTATGGATTGAAGCAAGCCCCAAGAGCATGGTATGAAAGGTTGGATAAGCATCTTGTGCAGATTGGATTCAACAAAGGTACTGCTGACAGCAACTTATATTTCAAAATTGATCATGAAAACATTCTGATTGTTGAAGTGTTTGTGGATGATATCATTTTTGGAGGAAGAGATAGTATGTGTAAAACTTTTGCAAATCAGATGAAAAGTGAGTTTGAAATGTCTATGCTTGGTGAAATGAATTTCTTCTTGGGTCTGCAAATTACTCAAACAAAAGAAGGGATCTTCATCTCTCAGACCAAATATGTGAAAGAATTGTTAAAAAAATTTGGTATGGAAGACTCAAAGCCTATGAACACTCCTATGGCAACCGGATGTAAGTTAAGCAAAGATGATGATTCTCCAAAGGCAGATCAGACAAAGTATAGATCCATGATTGGTGGATTGTTGTATCTCACTCAAACTAGACCAGATATAATGCAAGCTGTTGGTCTTGTGGCAAGATTCCAGGCTGATCCTAGAGAATCTCATGTTATGGCAATCAAAAGAATTTTTAGATACTTGAAAGGGACAGTTGAGTATGGTCTATGGTATCCTAGAGATCCGGATTTCTCTCTTCATGCTTACACAGATGCAGATTGGGCAGGAGATGTGGATGACCGGAAGAGCACTAGTGGTGGAGCATTCTTTTTGGGGAAGAGATTGGTTTCTTGGCTAAGCAAGAAACAAGATGCAATATCTCTGTCTACAACTGAAGCAGAATACATTGCAGCAGCAGGTAGTTGCACTCAAATCTTGTGGATGAAGCAGATGCTAAGAGACATCAAAGTTGAATATGAGGAGCCTATTACAATTTTCTGTGATAATTCAAGTGCAATTAATATTTCCAAGAATCCGGTATTGCATTCTAAGACTAAGCACATATCTATCAAATTTCACTTTTTGAGAGAACAAGTAAACAAGGAAGAAGTCAGATTGGAGTATGTTCCCTCCAAGGATCAGATTGCAGATATCTTTACAAAACCTCTTCCCAAGGACTCTTTTGAATATCTCCGGGAGAAGTTAGGGGTCATGGCCCCTCCGGTGATGAACTAAGATGCACTGATGTGCATCAGTCCGGTGGCTATCACAGTCATATCTTGTGATCCGGACTAATGGGGAGCTGCAACTAAGGGGGAGCAGCTGGTATTATTCTGATGCATGAGAGTTGCAAGTATGAGCCCTTTGCCATTGATGTCAAAGGGGGAGAGAAGACATGTGAAAAACAAGTGGTTGATGATCAAAGGGGGAGCAGCAAAGGAAGACATGTGAAGAGTTGTTGTTGATAGGGGGAGCTGTGACAGAAAAGAGAAGTTCTTGTCTTAATGGTTTTTCACATCATATGTTGCCATCAATGACAAAGGGGGAGATTGTTGGCAAGTATGAGGTGAGCCAGTGTTGTCATTGATGTCAACATACTCATACTGCACTGACAAGAAGGATTTGATGAGCTTTGTGCTGAGGATATTGAGAAAATTAGCCTCAGTCAGGAACAGTGAAGAACAGTGATGAGAAGAAGGTAAATATACTGTATAGGATGAGAACCGGAGGATGCGGATTAAAGGGTTAGTAGATATGAATCTTGAGATGCTACAGTTAAGATTTCAGAGGTCCGCATGAAGATCTGAAGGAGTTATGGCTGCCGGTATAGAACCGGGTCCGGCAAGTATCCGGAGGTGACAGAGGATCACAAAAAGGTCCGGTGAGGTCCGGAATTGTATTATCATAATCTGCGGATTGGAAGGAGTGTTTGAGATGTCCTTGTGATGTGTCATCCTGATTTGTGTGTGATTTGGAGGTCCAGAAGTACCTCCTGCATTATAACAGTGGCGACAGACTGTGTTCTTGATGTTCCGGATGAGGAAGACAAGAGATCCCAGTAAGCAGAGGAAGTGCGGATGTATCCGGACATTCAGACAGACTTGTGAAGGTTCTTGAATCATGTTTAGGTTGTGTTGTTGGTCCGCATTGATGGTAGAGCCCGGAATTGAAGTTATTCTTCCGGATGAAGTTATTGCTCTGTTTAGCCGACCGGATGAGTTGTTCATCCTGCGAATGTTCTTGTGATAGCCGACCGGATGTGTTATTCATCTTGCGGATACTCCTATGGTTGTTTGCCGACTTAGATGCTTGTTCCTAAGTCGATGTCTTGTATAAATAATGATTTGTGAATTCATTTCAGTGTGTGGCATGTGGATGAGCAGGATATAGCGAAGAAAGGTGTGAAAGGTAGAGCAGAGATTGTTGGGCTTAATTGGAACTGATCCGGACATAGTAGAGATGTCGTTCTCCAGTTCAAGACTGTGATTTTTATCACTTTGTAGACAGTGTGTCTCCTTGTAGGCAGTGGGCCTCTTTGTGAGCAGTGTGCTCGGGCAGTGAGCCCTTATTGGCATGTGCCATTCATTTTTCCTTATTCTTCTAACAGAGAATAATTCTTGGGTTAATCACCCCGTGGTTTTTCCCTTAACCGGGTTTTCCACGTCAAAATCTTGGTGTTCAATGTGTTGATACTTATCTGCTCTTGTGTTTATGTATTGTGCTTCCATGAATGATTATTTGATATGCTGCTAACTAACAACAGAGAATTAAGTGTTTGAAAGAGAACAAGTTCTATACAACTGATTCACCCCCCCCTCTCAGTTGTATGCCCTAGATCCAACAGACACATGGTAGGATATCACAAGCCCATAGACCACTGAAGGTGATGTCATATCTCCATTGCACGGCTGCAAAATAAGGACAGGTGTAAAGTATATCATGGCTTATGGCCATAATATCAATGATTTAGAAGGATGAAGCGAAGAGGTGGGGTCATTAAGGATCAAACGATAGCGCAGTGTCATAGGAGGATCTTGTATGTAGGAAAGATTCTATGCATGGCTATGAGATACTAACACGTAGCCTGTTCCTTTATTATTCCTCCTTTTTGATGGTAGCGGCAGATAACTTCCAAGGTGCGCCACATGTTGACGTGACTCAAGTTCTACACAAAACAAAGTAAAGTTTCCCTCAAGTTTACATGAATGCTCCACTTAGGGGAGGACAAAACTTAAGTGTTGGCAGGGCATTTCATTAGACACCGTGGCATTTCGCTAAGAATCTTACCTTCACTGAGCCTCATCTAGAATCCTCGCGAAGTCGTGAAAATTGTCACATGGGTAGAATCGTTGGGCCTTAATGCAGAATCAAAAGGGAAAGTGATGGCCGTTAATTCTAAAAGAAGACTCATCTATGGCTAAAATTTAAAAGAGACTTTCAGGCATCCTGAAGGCAAGAAGATACATGAATTTAGCCAACCGGCATTGCAGGGGCCGATTTTTCAAAGGATTCAAAGTTGATGAAGACACAAAGACTCAGGGGTTTGAAATTTAAAGTGTTATAAAAGCTTTGCTTGGTAAATTTGAAGATATGCCTCATATGCCATCAATGCAAGTGCTATGCATCTCATCTACCCCCTCCTTTTTAGATATTTGTTGCATTTATGGTTGTAGATTAGCAAACCAGTTGTGTGCATTAAAGCAGAAAATATCATCCATCTACCTCAAGACCCTAGATATTTTTGCAGTTATTTCTGGCAGATAAACATCCCTTCTAGCCGAGATATTTTCTGACAAGGCCCATAGGGGGCAATTTATTGTAACCAAATTAGGTCAATCAGAATCAGATGATATGTATGCATGAATGTAAGATGTAAAAAGGGTTGGTCTTTGGTGCATTTTTTAGGCACCCAAGTGCAGAGCTCTCTAGGGTTTTAAAAAGCAAAAGTTCTAGTTATCCAGCAGTAAAGACATATGTCATGAAAGGTTTTTCATATTGATTTCAGCTATCAGTGTATGTGTTGTGATGTTCACAACATGCCCCATTTTACCCTTTAGCAAAATGAGGACCCCCTTTTATTGCTTTTGCTTTCATGTTGGTTTGGTTCTGCTTGCTTAGGGGTGTGGGTAAAATGTCTTGGGTGCTTGACATTAAAGATGCATAATATTTGGTGGAAAATAGTTATTATCAATGAAACCAGTGTTAAAATTTAGTTAGGGTTGCTTTTTGAACGATTTGAAAATTCTACGTATTTTGAGAGTTATGCCATTTTTTGTGAAAAGTCAACACCGAATGGTTCAGTCAAAGTGTATTTCATATGCATATCCATTTTCATGTATCCTATATACTTTGTATTTACTGTCTGTCGGGTTGTCATATACATTGTGTTTGAATACCATTCTATGTTTGTATCCCAAACTGTTCAAAACATACTTATGAAAATCTGGACTTGATAGCTTTTTAGGGTGTACTTTATAATGGTAAAAAGTTCGTAGTTGTATTTGAATATTACAATGCATGTATCTTGTATAGAAATCCAAACTATACACAGGCGAATGTCAAAGGATATTCAAAATCAACATATAAAGTCATGGTCATCTCATGTATATAGGTAATACATTGCCGGTATCATACCTTTTCATACAAATGCATAGGCGGACCCAAAGAGAAAATTCAATTGAGTCTAGAAATCAGAAGCGAAAGGGTTATATTTGTATATATCTTTGTATGTATAAGCGCATGTACCTAATATGCAGATACAAAACTGGACACGATTAGAAGTTTAAGTGTTGGGAATTAAGGTGTCTCAACCTTTGCAAATTCCTAATGTTGTATTTATTTATCCCATGTTGAGTTGGCATAGTTAGCACCTTGTGTATATGCAGCAGGGTAAATTTTGGTGACTTTAGCAGCCGCAATTTCCCCCTTGAATAATTAACGGGGGTTTAGGGGCAGTGCCCCCAAGACAGGGTCAAGAGTATCTTTGCACGAGAGAAAGGCATCTTTGGCCGGTCAAGGGAGGTTATGACATGTAAGAGGAATATGATATTTTTAGTCAGTGTATGATGGATTCTATGATAGCTGTAAGGTGCGTAAGAGCATCTGTCGTAACCTATCTTGGGACCAGGCACCCACTTCGGGATGGGATGTTGGACAAGTGTCCTTAGGCGTGGGTTTTGGGGCATGAGTCCAAGATGGATGCCCATCTCTAGAAGGTTACATATTTGCCTTGTAAACTCTATATAAACAAGTGCTTGGATGGGAGATAGACAACTTTGGTACAAGTACTATTATGCTGCCGGAATATTTCTAGATTTGACATTCGAAGACTCCTGAAAGAGCATTGGCTCTGAAACTGTATTGTAATTTGTTATTGTTTACTGTAATACATTTGAGCTATGCTTTGGAGTGTGGGATTTTTTACCCGTAAGGGTTTTCCCCACGTATATCTTGTCTCTCTCTCTTCTATCTACTTTCTGTGTGTATGTGTATTGCTGCAATATCTCATGTTAGATGTTCTATGTTGCTGTAGTTGTAAGAATTAAATTGAATTTGCATACATCTCTCCTCATTAGATTAGTGTAGGAAGCGATTTTCGCAGACCTAGCTTCCTTTCATTAAGACTTTGTGAACTTTAGGTGAAGTCCGCGCTTGGATGTCTAAGATGCATGTATAAAATATGCAAAAGGGTAAGATGCAATCACAGATGTGAATGTACGATTAAACTGCAAAATAAGGTGCATTTATACATAACAAAGATGAAAAGTCAACATTACATTCATAGTTAAAAAGTGCATGAATGCGATATACAGAAGGTTTTACAAACGAAATATATACAAGGCCGGATCCAAAGATAATTCCAATTTGTTTCATAAAACTGATGGAGTCCATGTTTGTATGTTTTGCAATTGTATAAGATATACATAGACATGTACATGAAAATATGCATAAATGAAAGGTAAAGAAATTGCATAAGTGCATAAAGGTAACTCGTGCATGCTTTAAGATACAAATCTAAACTTAACATTGAAGGGGTCACTAAGTTGAAATGTTTGAAATGATGTCATCACTTCTTTTATGCATATTAGTAAAAGTGCATGCATAAGATATGCAAAAGAAAAAAGTGTAAAGAACCAACGTATAAAAAATTTCAAAATATGCATTGAATAGTGAAATAACGTGAAAATCAAATTGCATATACTGTTTGAGGCATTTAATGCATATTTACCACAGGAAAGACCTAATTTCAAAGGAATAAAAAGGAATTTTGATTGTGTTAAACTTCACAATTGCATTTAGAATTCAGTTGCAGAGCACTCCACAAAGCTAAGGTAAACAAAGGGAATTGTGATTTCAGGACGATTGCTCAGAGCTCGAACGGTAAAGTTTGTTGTCAACAGGGTAAAGTCAATAGTTACAAATCCAGGTATGAATCTAAAATTCCCACTTGCGCTTAATGGAGAGAAATTACAGTGAATTTTGCAATAATTATAGTAGGGTAATGGAATGGTTTAAAATTAGTTAATTCTTGTGATGAATTGTAAAGATTAAATGCAAAGTTGCCATACAGAATTCAAAAGTGAAAAGAAAAAACCTTAGGGTAAAATGGTGATGGTAAATTTGTATGGTAAAACCCTAGAAAACATGAACATTGTTGTAAAAGAATATGTTTCTCAACAGGATGCCGCCAAAAGGAAAGAAAATTGAGAAGACGACCGGAAAAGGAGAAAAGAAAGATACGAGGATTAAAGAAGAATTTCCAAGCAAGGGTTATCATTCATAGATTTATTTTGTGGGAGGAAGAGCAGTTGACACAGAAATTGGGGATTTTGACTCTTCCATATTGTTGCAAAAGATTAGAGCACCTGGAGTGTCTTTGACATTAAAGAATTTAATGGATGTGGGATTATTCAACACTGTGGGATTCCCACTTGCAATGGAGGCTCTAGAGATTTAGTTATTGAATACATCTAGAAATATGACATGAACTCAAGGAAGGTGAAGCACAATGGTGTTGTATATGCAGATTTGTCGGTGGAAGGAATAGCTGAAACCTTCGGTTTGAAAATTACTGATAAAATGAAGGAAATAGATGTGGAGAAATACGCAGCTGATTTTAAAGGAAATGAGGCATCTTGCAAAAGCACAATATTCTATGGATGGTATTCTCAAGACAAGAAACCAAAAGCAGCTGCTAGAGTCCCAAAGCATTTGTACAGGATAGACTTCAAGGAAGACATTTACATAATGATTACATTGTTAAGTAGATTAATGGGCCTAGCAGATGCTAGTCAATTTGAGCCATGAATGTTTTCTATAATTCAGTTTATTAGAGAAGAAATAGGGGCACTTCATTGGGCTCATGCCATTAGTAATGGTATTTTTGCACAAGTTGTGAGATGGAATAAATAGAGGATGTTCTTTATGTCATCATATATAGTATACTCGTGTGAGGAAAAGATGCAATTAATAGAAATATCAACAATTGGGACATTAGGGAATGGCCTAGGGAAAATGCTAGTATATACAGGAGAAGAATGTGATGCAGAATTACATCAGGGTTAATGATGTATTCTAAATGTACCTAGTGAGAACATTGACAGGTGATAGGGATAAAAGGTTGTTAGAAGAAGCACGGAATACAATTAGTTGGCATAGTGCATGGTATATACAATTCCTTACCTTCACCTACATCAGATCAGAAGGATTCATGGGTAAACCTTTCAAATTGTCAAGGTACCCAACAGACAAAATGGTGTTGTTAGAATTCACTAGGCAAATCTTGAATATTTATGGTATGTACAAAGCAAAGTTCAATAGAGGTAATATCAAGTTTCCCTTTGGTATTGGTAGATACCAATGTTTTAGTTAAGAAGTGGCTAAAGTATCAGAAGTAGAGTTACAATATTATGGGTTCAAACTTTTGATTTGGCTCAGCCATTTGATCCATTTAAAAGGATATAAAATTATGTTGATAAGAAATTCAGACATCAGCCACACATTGAGGACTTTTGGGTTGATTGTGACATGGAGAATAAAAGACATGAGGCCAACATGTTTGAGGAATGGGTAAAGATTTTTATTCAAAAAGGGGAATATGTAATAAAGATTGCTATAGCAATTGGGACACCACTCTTACAGAGAAGAATAATTGTACCAGCCTTCTTCAAAGATGTCAATCCAGAATAAAATAGGATAAGGATGAACTGAATAAACTCAATGCTATGGAAGAACATATGGAATCATTGGTTAATGAAGGGATCTTGACCGTAAAGGTTGCCTTTCAAGTACCTCGATGGAGAATGGAGCTGAAATTTGAGGAGGGTATACTTAGGCCTTGCATTATTAGTGTGCAAGAATTGGAAAGAACTGCTCGAAACATGTTAGATAAACATGTAAAGATGGTACAACATTTGGTGGGGCATCCTTGCTCCAAAGCCCATGTATACGATGTATCTACTGTAATTAAGGAGTTTAAAGATATCTTTCAGTCGTGCATTGATGATCCTATTTATAAGTTGAGTGAGGATGTAATGGAATTGAGTGCCAAAATCAAGAAGCATCAAAAAAGAAGAGAAGATATGGAAGGCAAGGCACAAGTGTTGAAGAAAAGTGTGGAGATGTAGCAATATACATGAGAGGCATCTCAAAGGATAGGCCATGCACCCATAACAACCTTGGCCAAGAGATATACAAACTATACGAGACAGAAGGAAGGAGATCAATAGGCGGAGGATACCAGTGATAGTGATTGATATGTTGATTCATTAATTGTTTCATTCTTTATTTTGTTATTCCTTTGTATCTTCAGAAAAAGTCAAAGACAGAAGATCAAGCATAGGTAATACTGTGATACATCAGGAGTAATTTAAAGGCATCTTTGTGGTCAAAGGAATATGCTTTCAAGATATTTTGGAGTGACAACTGGCAGAGAATATTCCAAGGATATTCTCATGTGCCAGTTGGTGCATAGTTGGTAGGGCTTTCTCCACCATTGATATTGTATTTTGAATCTGGACCCTTGATGGGATTTTGTAACCATAGCAAAGGATTTGGATCTATATAAGGATCTTTGCTACATTATTTTGGTACACACGGCTTACATAGAAAACATACCAGAGCGTCTGCAAGAGAAGTGATTGGAGAAAATACTTTGAGCATAGTTAGTTTGAGAAGGAATTCACCTGTGTTTGTAGGAAGGAATATGTGGAACATCCTGTTTCCTTTCTATATTTGTGAAAATGTCTGTAAGTTTTGATGATATTGTTGATATATTTAGAAGATTTGAAGTCATGAAATATTGTAAATTTAAAATGGCTAACATGTATCAGTAAATGCAAACATCAAATTTCTGTGTCTATTCCATAGTGTTATTTGATTTATGTGTTTCTGATATATTTCCTTTAAAGTGCGCAATTCTATATGTGAATTCATGAAATGGTCTAGATTAGCATATAAGAGTTTATTTGCTTTTGAATTGTCCAGGATAATCAAACTTTTCCATGTGAGTAATAAAACATCATATTTTGTTTTGATCATGTTTCTAACCTTATCTTTTATCTTTCTTTTACCAGTAGTTTAAATAAATAGCCAAAATGTAGTCATCTAAAGGAAATTGTTAAAGATTCTGATAAATACATGTGAATGCTAAAGATCTTTGATAATTTTCACAAAGTTTGAGACACAGAGTCTGTTTCTTTGAAATTTATGTAAAGATTGACAGTAAAGTTACAAATATTTGTAAAGGATCAATGCTTTGAGAATTATTTGGAAATATTTGTAAAGATTGAGTAGTAATAGCCAGTAAACAACAATTAAATCATGTAAGGCCCCTTGTTAAATAGCTTCACATTGAACCCTGAGTAATCTAACACAGTCATGACCTGACTAATGAAGCCTTGTGATTGTGAATTATTATTTGATAATTCTCCATATCTTTCAAGATAGATTAACTGATGTAGTGCAAAGGGGGTTCACTCATTCAAACTTGCCATGCACTTGGCACAAATCAGGTTCAAAAACTAAAATCTTCACTTGAGGCAATTTGTGTGTGTATAACTGATGCAGTGCAAAGGGGGTTCACTCATTCAAACTTGCCATGCACTTGGCACAAATCAGGTTCAAAAACTGAAACCTTCACTTGAGGCAATCAATCTTCAACACTTTGGGCAATATGGGCCCAATCACTCATGGAAAACAACTCAATCCTTTAGACCAATCAATGGCCTATCCCTTCTAAGGCTACACAATGTCTCTTTAACCTTCAAATGATCAGAAACTTCCATTTAACTGATTTCACAATTCTTTATGCTTAATTCTTCATGCACACAAGACCATAGGTGATCACAATGCGCCAAAAGGCTCCAACACACACTAATGGACTCCAATCTCTATTAGACTTGGTAAATGGTTTTAAAAGGTCTAAAAACACCCCACAAACACTATCCAATGGTCCAATGGCTTGACAACAATGGTTTATGGCAAAACACCTATATCAATCGTCTACCCTTACAAGCCTCCAAAGTGGGACAACAATTATAAATTTTGCTACAGGACTCCTGACAAAAATGTGAGGACCTTTTAGGATACCCATTAATCCATACTATAACATATCTCAACCTTCCTAGAGGCTTCTTTGGATCAACACACTAAAAAATAGACTGTTCAGTTTTGACAACTGGGCCAATTAGGCCACTTTTACAAAACAAGTACTGGAAGATTCAACCCCAGATATTTCTTACCAACTCTAATGGCTTAAAACATGTAAAATATCACCTTTATGCAGTTTTTTTCATTAGGTTTCATTAACAATGGGCTATATCACAAATTCATGGCTTCACCTAGCCTTACAAGCTAAAAGACATTAAAAAAATGGCCTAGGGCATCATAAAAATCACCTCAAACCTCTACTTTCTGAAAAACCACCAATGGAATCTCAAACTACCTCCTATTCCCTCCCATTTCACCAAAAATGGGCAAATTCTACTGGTGGGATGGACTACAAATCACCATTTTGTGATCAAACCCTCAAATTCAAAATTTTCAAACCAGTTTTCACTAAAATGACTATAACTTTTGATAGACCCAATAAAAATAAATGAGAATAGATTAAAATGAAATATACTTCATTCATCTTTCCAAAAAACTTATATTCATGTCCTTATAGGCCGTACCATGCGCTGTAACAGGACTGTTACAGGAGAAATCTAGAAATTGCAGTCACTAAAACAATCATAACTTCCACAATATGTAATGAAATTTCATGAAACAAAAACCCAAATATAGAAGAATAAAAACCCCATACATCCCATATGGTCTCAAGCCATGATTAGGGCCTTACCATCCATACAATGTCAAGAAAACAAGGAAAATATGCTTGAAATACAGAGTTTTCTCATTGATTTCTTATTCAATCTTCCTTAAAACCACACTTCTGCCCTTACAACGATGAAAATGGAATTTTTAAAGGATTTATAACTTCCAAAATGTGAGAAACTATTTCAAATACTTTTAAACTCCATATGACCCTTCATATTCCTCTTTTGTTTGCCCTTTTTGCACTTTTTGCAACTTTTACATTGACAATGTTTTACATTGTTTTGACAAGTTTTGCAATATTTGAAAAATGAACTTAAAATGACTCCCTAGGACCCATAACATAATAAATTTGGCCTCTTGAGCCTTATTACATCATTAGGACATCAATCTTAAACTAAAAATCTAAAGTTGCCTCATGGAGGCATGAACTCTATTAGGTGCTCCTGCACCAATAACATCTACATCAACAATTTTTGGCGCTAGAAGGAGGGCCTGATAGGATTTAAAGCAAGTTTTGCAAACTGGCTAATAGGACTGGTCCAATGACTAGGTCCAGGTCAAGTCCAAGGGATATTTTTGAACAATTATCTAACAAATGAGGTAAAGTTATAACTAATCCCTCAATCTTAAGTCCTAGAACTGTTCATTCAGGGAGTTCATCACATACTCCTCCAAGGCCGAGTTCACCTTTAATTTAGCCTAATCTAATAAATCTAGATGTTTCTGCATTCAAACCACTAAATTTTGGTTTAAATCCTCAAAATTAACCAAACATGGGCTTAGTTCCACCTAGAATTCCTGCCATGGGATTCTTCAACGTAGAATCACCTATACACTTTGCTGCATATCATGACATGCCAAAGAATCTGGACAGGATATGTCCAAAGTATCAATTACATCAAGATGCTGAAGATCACGTAAAAATCTTCAAAGAGACTTGATTCAAGGCAAGGTTAGCACACGAAGATGTGATATGCAGGTTATTTCCTTTCACTTTATTTGAGCAAGCTTATAGTTGGTATGTTAATTTGCCTAATAATCACATCACAAGTTGGTAAATTATGGAAGAAACATTCTTATCTAGGTTTAGAGTTCCAATAGAGCCAGCATCCCTATATCATAGGTTAGCAGAGATTAAAAGAGGTGAAGGAGAATTCATAACTCCATTTAATGATCGTTTTCAAAAGGCTTATTCTAGATTGGTAGCTCCTTATACTATAACTGATGCTACAGTGTTACAAATGTATTATGTTGCTCTGGATCTTTTAACTATGGTGTTTGTTAGGAGATAGGTACTTGAGGTGACAAATTTGTCTGAAGCATACAAAGAAGCTGTGAAAATAAATCAAGATATGCGGCAAACAAGCCATGGTCCTTTAGTGAGCCTTGGAAACACTGTAATTCCTAATCAAATGCAGTAGTTGAATGATGCACGGATGCATCATACTCTAGTGTACAATCCAACTCCTACATGCGCTATGGTTCCATATATAGGTAATATTTCTAATGATGACAAGTTCAATGGACAATCATTCTTTTAAGCTCCGCACGATACATATGTAGCCAAAGCACATGAAAATAGAGATTAATTGAAAGAGATCACTGCTCACTTGAGAATATTGACTACAGAAGTGTCTCAAATGGGAAATTAGAGTTTCTATGGCCAGAATCATCAAAATAATAATCATCAGAACCATGGACAAGGGCTATAGACTAGAAGTCATAATGGAGACAACAAAGCTTATGGAAATGATAACAGAAATTCAAATCAACCTAGGCCTCCTAAAGTTTAGAATACAAGGCCAAATAATGGTACTTTAGCCTCTCCTTTTGAGAATCTAGATAATTAGGAATCCAAACAACCTATTAGAGTGCAAGTAGCAGAGGTGGCTCTTAACAATTGGTGTAGGATCCATGACACAAGTGCTCATGTTGAGTTAGATTGCCCACAATTCCACTTAGCAGCGAGTATTTTCAAAGTAGAAGTGCAAATCCCTACATCAGAATTCCTTGTTCCTAAAAGAAATGAAATAGTACCGTCAGGTTATGAGTTAGCAATGGTTCTGGAAAGTTTCACGTTCTCATCAAAAGAGGAAGAGTACCAAATTGAAGAAGATGAGTCATACTATCATGAAAGTTTGTCTCCTGAGTCAACTTTGGTATTGGAAACTTTCCAATTTCCCTTTGAAACTAAGAATACAGTGCAAGTTGAAACAGATGAAGTCCAAGCATTTCTACAGTCTCAAAAGAATCACACGTATAACTTGAGAAATAACAGCAAGTCTGGAGGTCCTTTCACTACCTCCACACCTCCAAATAATTTCAATACACCACCGGATGTACATTCAAGTAACACTCCTTTACCTCCAAAGGAAACTCATCAGGGCGCTGGTACTTCAGCATCACAAAAGGTCTAGGTAAGTAAATTAGAACCTAATGATGCTACTAAATTGATGAGTTATTTATCTGAGGAGATTAGGAAAATAAAAGTGAATGTTCTTTTGTATGAATTGCTAAGAAGTCTAGGAGTTATAACTACTTTTATGAAGTCCTTAGATGAATCAGGTCCTAGGGAAAACTCAATAGGTCCAGATGTTCACAATAAAGACGTGCAAATTAAGGATAAGAACAAAAGTCTTGAGCAACCTGTGAATATTAATGTAGTGTTATATATAGAAAAGAAGGAGTCTCCTCCTTTCCTGTTAACCTTAAGAATTTTTGGGAAAAACCTGCACAATTGCATGGTAGACTCTAGAGCCTCTGCTAATGTCATGCCATTAGGAGTGTGTAAAATTTTAGGACTCACCCCTACTAAGTTGGCCAAAGTTCTAACTCAATTAGACAAATCCAAAGTAAACATTGTAGGAGAGTTGATGCATATTCAGATGCAATTAGCCACTGATCCTAGAGTACAACGGTATATTGACATTCAGGTAGTTGATATTCCTGTGAATTATGGGATGTTGTTGAGCATAGATTGGTCCACAACTCTGAATGGATATATGGCAACAAATTTTTCACACATGTGGCTCCCCTGGAGAGGTATCCCTAACCAGATTAGGATTGAGACAAAACCAAGAATGAAACACACGATAACAGAATACAATAAAACAAATGAAGTGTTGTATGTTGTAGTAGAGCCTGGTGTGTATAGAATTTCCAATAAGGGAGTCCAAATAGAGGAAATTCTAGCCTTTGATTTCGAAAGAAAACCAATAGACAAAAGACCTAGTGTTCTCATTGAATCCAATTCTAGTTCTTCTGATGAAGAGGAAAACACCGTGAGTAGTTTTAACCAAAACTTAAATCAAGAAATTTGGAAATGTCTTCAACATGGAACTTCTATTCAAGATGTTCTATGTAGAGGATGGTGCAGAGTTCATAAGACTGCCCATTCTAAAGAAGATTGTGGAATGTGTAGGGAAATAATTAAATATCAACATAGAAAATGTATGGCACAAATGGAAAACAGGGAAGGTAGGCATGATGTTGATAATCCTAAAAATGCTCGTGTTATACTGAAGGATCCAAGTGATTCTATAGAAGCAAAAGATAACAAGCATTCTAACCCTCACAAACTTATAGAAAATATCACAATCCTTGTAGGCCAAACAAAAGTGCATAAGGATAAACACGACCCTGCAAAACTTGAATTGAATAAAGTACTTCTTGTAAAACTGAGAGATCTAGTTTGCAAAAGGAACAACATGTGGATTTTAAAGTGTGATGGATCAAAATCTAAACATGGAGCATGGGTAGGAATAGAACTTATTGACCCTAATGGGAAGTCATTTTTGGCAGCCTATAGATTGTAGTTTCCATGTACAAACAATGTAGCAGAATACGAGGCGCTAGTACTTGGGTTAGTAATAGCTATCAAGAAGAAAGTAAAAGTCCTTCAAGTGTTATCTTATTCAGAATTAGTGGTCAAACAGGTTAGGAAGTTGTATGCTTGTAATTTTTGGAAAATGGTAAGCTATAGGCATAGGGTTTAGGATTTAATAAAATCTTTTGATGCTTTCAATACTGTACACATTTCTTGGAATTAAATCAATGCCCAGATGCCCTAGCATTTGTAGCTAGCTCACTTGAACCATTAACCTTTTCTAGAATAAAAAAATTTGTGGTAGAATAAGTGTCTATTCCCAGTATAGCTAACAATGTAACTAACTTTTAGGTATTCGAGGGTGACCAATAGATTCTTGATTTTATAAAAAGTCATGATGTCTTTGAAGCCCAAATAATTGATGAACATGATAGATTAGAAGTATCTTGGGATGAGGAAGATATCATTGATCTGAAAAATAACTTCTTACCAAAGGGGGTAATTGAACTAGAAAAGATTTTTGATTTTGATGGGGTTGTTAGGTAGAGAGACCTTCCTAAAACAGGAGGTAAGGGTGAACCTTTCAACCTAGGTACTGATTAGGATCCTCAAAATGTGCTAATTGGAAAGACTTGTTCTGCTAAGTTAAGAAATGATATAATTGTTGTACTGAAAGATTATAAACATGTCATTGCATGGACATATGAAGATCTTAAAACATATGATACATCTATCATAACTCATGTGATTGCCCTCAAACCAGGAGTAAAACTATTTAGGCAAAAATAGAGACCAGCGAATGCCATATTAGAACCCTTGATTTTTGAAGAAGTCAAGAAATTGTTATCTGCAAGGATAATCTTTCCTGTGAGACATTCCACTTGGGTCACCAACTTAGTGCCTGTAAGGAAAAATAATGGGGATAGAAGACTTTGTGTAGACTTTAGAAACCTTAATAAAGCATCAGAAAAGCATAATTATCCTTTACCACCTTTGGATGAGCTTCTGTAGGTAGTCAATGGCACCAAAATGATGTCTTTCCTAGACTGATTCTCTGGTTATAATCAAGTCTTAGTGGATAAAGAGGATAGGTTGAAAACCACTTTTACTTGTAAATGGGGTAATTGTGCTTATAGGAGGATGTCATTTGGTTTAATAAATGCATGGGTTACATTTCAGAGAGCCATGGATATTGCTTTTCATGGACTTGTAGGAAAATGCATAGTGATTTATATGGATGATTTGACTATTTTCTCTAAATATAGGTCTACTCATGCAAATGATTTGAGGAAAGTACTGCAGAGACGTAAAAAATACGGTATATCCTTGAACCCATATAAATGCATTTTCGAGGTGACAGAAGGTAAGTTACTGGGACACATCATTTTTGAGAATGGGATTTCCATTGATCTAGATAGAGTGGAAGGGATCAATAAGTTGCAATTGTCGACTAGCAAAAAGGAATTGAATTCATTCTTTGGTAAGATAAACTTTGTGAGGAAATTCATCATTGGCTTTGCTGAGATAGTACAACCTCTAAATGCCATGCTGAAGAAGGATGCCAAGATAGAATGGACACTAGTGCCCAGAGTAGCTTTCAAAGATATAAAAGAAGCTATCACCAATGCTCTAGTATTGACTAGCCTTGATTATACTAAACCATTCTTTATTTACTCTTTTGCATATGAACATTCCTGTGCAATAGCCTTGACACAAAGGGGTGATGAAAATGAAGAAAAGCTAATAGCATTTATGAGTGCTCCCCTTAAAGGTGCAGAATTAAAGTACTTATATACTGAAAGGCAATCTTTTGCCTTGGTAAAGGTAGTAAAAAAGTTTAGGCATTGCATTTTGAGAAGTCAAGTCAAAGCTATTGTGCCTGATGTTGTAGTGAAGATGTTGTTGATGCAAAACAAACCAGGAGATAAAAGAGCAAAATGGATAACAGTGCTACAGGAATTTGATCGGGAAATCATTCTAATGAAATTGGTCAGGGGTCAAGCTTTAGTGCAGACTATAGCTAACATAGATCCTAAGATTGTTAGCCAACAATATGTCATGAATACGGGTACTGCAAGCGGATGGTATGATGACCTTACTTCATTTTTGATATCAGGGAAATATCCAATTCATATGAAGTCTTCTTAGAGAAGGGCATTATAGTTGAAAGCCCAAAAGTATATGATACAAGGAGGTCTACTATTCAAAAAGAATCATGAAGGGATATATCTGAGATGTCTGAATAGAGATCAAGCTGATAAAGTGATGTTAGAACTACATGTTAAGTATGGGACAACTCATGGATCTCATTTAGCCACAACACATAAGATCTTAAAGGTAGGGTATTACTGGCTCACCATGTTTAAAGACACAGAGGAACACATCAGGTGTTATCATACTTGTCAAACCACTACTGATAAAGGAAGATATATGACTCATCCTCTGCAACCGGTAATAGAAACAAGACCTTTTGCACAATGGAGGCTAGATTTCATTGGAGTCATCAACCCTCCATCTTATGTTGGACACAAGTTCATTCTTACAGTGACTGATTATTGCACCAGATGGATAGAGGCTACCTACTGTAAGTTGTCTACTACTGAAGTTGTCATCAAATTTTTAGAAGAGAATATCATAACCAGATTCAGAGTACCTTATGCACTAGTATATGACAATGGCCCTGCATTTTCTTCTTTAAAATTTTCAAACTGGGTTTTTGAATATGGTATTGTGTTAAAGTTTTCATCGAATTATTATCCACAAGGTAATGGGTTAGCATAGTCCACTAATAAAATTTTGTTAGACATCATTAAGGAATTGATTGCCAAAAATCCTAGGGAGTGGAATGCCTTATTGAAGTATGCTTTGTGGGTGGATAGAACAAAGGCTAAAACAACATTGGGTAATTCCCCATAACATCTAGTATATGGCACATATCCTATTCTACCTATTAACTTGAGAATTCTAACTTGGAAGTTTGCTAATGAATACTTAGGCTTTGATGACCAAAGAGAGGCCAGGTTAGTTCAATTACTACACTTAGATGAAAAAAGAAATCAAGCCATAGATAGGTTTGTTAAGCATCAAGCAGTGGTCAAAAGATGGTTTGATAAAAGGGCTAGGGTTAAAACTTTTAAAATCTCAGACTTAGTCTTATGTTGGGACAAAGCCCATGAGAAAAAGGGAAATCATGGAAAATTTGATAGGCTGTGGGTAGGTCCACTGCAAATTGCCAAAATTATAGGAGATAACACATTTAGGTTGAAAACCCTGATGGGTGAGGATATTCCATTACCTGTTAATGGTCAATACCTTAAACATTACTTCCAAGCATAAAGTTTTGAGTTGAGGCTTACTAAGTATCATATTGTAAGTATTGTATATTCTTGTATAGTTGTTGGTTTTGTTTTGGTTTGTTTTGGTGTTGTTTGTGTGTTCTTGTTTGTTGTTTGGTTGTTTCTTTGTGTGTGGCTTGGGTTTCTTGGTTTTGGGTGTGTTTGGGATCCTCATTTTGATTTTGGATATACATGAGCAAGCGACAACTTTATAAAATAGTGGAATTTCTAGAACCAAGGGAACTATTTGAAATTATGTATAGGTTGTAACTTTTATAGATGTAGTTTGCTTGTTTAATCTTTGAAGGATATTATTCATCAGTAGCAATTTGAAATGTTCAAGGAATCATATGAATACACATCTTTAAGATTCTAGGAGTAGGTTTAGGAGATAGTGGGCACTTGCATTAGGTGAAAAATCTAAAGATTTGCCTTTGCTACCACTATAATCTCCACCTTCCATATTAAGAACAAGATTTTATTACTTGTTAAACATGAGCTTCATTGCAAAATTAATAGCATCAAAACAAAAGATAATGGATGATCAAAAGAAATCATTTAAAACATATGAGGACTACCAAATAACTCCACCGGGGTTATGGACACCTGACTGGTAGTGGGGTTCTATTTGGGGAGATTATAGTGATAACCTTGTCGAGGCTATAGATGCTTGACCAGCAGCAAGGCTCTATCTAGGTTGGCTTAAAAGGTTAAATCCATCTATGTAGTTTAATGTAAATGGTTACTATTTTCTAAGTCTGTTCCAAAGAATGGGAATTAATCAATTGCACACACTTAAATTCCTTTGGAAGATTCTTTTGGGTTAGTGAATACTTTCTTTTTGTGATTGAATAGCATTCTTGCATATAAGAAAGTTGGAAATCTATTATTTATTTCATTTTGTTTCTTGAGTTCTTTAAATTTGGTTGTTTATTTGGTTGCTAGTTGTTGTGATGTTCACAACACGCCCCATTTTACCCTTTAGCAAAATGAGGACCCCCTTTTATTGCTTTTTCTTTTGTGTTGGTTTGGTTCTGCTTGCTTGGCAGTTTGGGTAAAATGTCTTGGGTGCTTGAAATTAAAGATGCATAATGTTTGGTGAAAATTAGTTATTATTAGTGGAACCAACATTAAAATTCATTTAGGGTTGTTTTTTGAACGATTTGAAAATTCTACGTATTTTGAGAGTTATGCCATTTTTTGTGAAAAGTCAATGCCGGATGGTTCAGTCAAAGTGTATTTCATATGCATAGCCATTTGCATGTATCCTATATACTTTGTATTTTCGGTCTGTCAGGTTATCATATACATCGTGTTTGAATCCCATTTTATGTTTGTATCCCAAACGGTTCAAAACATACTTATGCAAATCCGGTAGCTTTTTAGGGTGTACTTTATAATGGTAAAAATTCTGCAGTTCTATTTGTATATTACAACACATGTATCTCGTATACAAATCCAAAATATACATCGGCGGATGTCCAAGGAAATTCAAAATCAACATATAAAGTTGTGGTCGTCTCATGTATATAGGTAATATATTGCCAGTATCATACCTTTTCATACAAATGCATAGGTAGACCCGAAGAGAAAATTCAATTGAGTCTAGAAATCAGAAGCAAAGGGTTATATTTGTATGTATAAGCGCATGTATCTAATATGCAGATACAAAACTAGACGTGATTAGAGGTTTAAGAGTTTGTGAACTTTAGGTGAAGTCTGTGCTTGGATGTCTAAGATGGATGTATAAAATATGCAAAAGAGTAAGAGGAAATCATGGATGTGAATGTACGATTAAACTGCAAAATAAGGTGCATTTATACATAACAAAGGATGAAAAGTCAACATTGCATTCATATGTTAAAAAGTGCATGTATGTAATATACAGAAGGTGATACAAATGAAATATATACAAGGCCGGATCTGAAGATAATTCCAATTTGTTTCATAAAACCGATGGAGTTCGTGTTTGTATGTTTTGCAATTGTATAAGAATTACATAGACATGTACATGAAAATATGCATAAACGAAAGGTAAAGAAATTGCATAAGTGCATAAAGGTAACTTGTGTATGCTTTAAGATACAAATGTGAACTTAACATTGAAGGGGTCATTAAGTTGAAATGTTTGAAATGACGTCATCACTTCTTTTCTGCATATTAGTAAAAGTGCATGCATAAGATATGCAAAAGCAAAAAGTACAAAGAACTAACGTATACAAAATTTCAAAATATGCATTGAATGGTGAAATAAAGTGAAAATCAAATTGCATATAATGTTTGAGGCATTTAATGCATATTTACCACAGGGAAGACCTAATTTCAAAGGAATAAAAAGGAATTTTGATTGCATTAAACTTCACAATTGTGTTTAGAATTCAGTTGCAGAACACTCCACAGAGCTAAGGTGAACAAAGGAGATTGTGATGTCAAGATGGTTGATGAGATCTCAAACGGTAAAGTTTATTATCAATAGGGTAAAGTCAACAGTTAAAAATCCATGTATGAATCTAAAATTCCCACTTGTGCTTAACGGAGTGAAATTACGATAAATTTTGTAGTAATTACAGTAGGGTAACGGAATGGTTTAAAATTAGATAATTATTGTGATGAATTGTAAAGCTTAAATGCAAAGTTGCCATACAAAATTCAAAAGTGAAAAGAAAAAACCTTAGGGTAAAACGACAATGGTAAATTTGTATGGTAAAACCCTAGAAAACGTGAACATTGTTGTAAAAGAATATGTTTCTTGACAGGATGCCACCAAAAGGAAAGAAAATCGAGAAGACTGAAAAAGGAGAAAAGAAAGATACAAGGATTAAAGAAGAATTTCTAAGCAAGAGTTATAATTCATAGATTTATTCTACTGGAGGAAGAGCAGTTGACACAGAAATTGGGGATTTTGACTCTACCACATTGTTATAGAAGATTAGAGCGCCTGGAGCATCTTTGGCATTAAAGAATTTAATGGATGTGGGATTATTCAATGTTGTGGGATTCCCACTTGCAATGGAGGCTAGATATTTAGTTATTGAATGCATCCAAAAATATGACATGAACTCAAGGAAGGTGAAGCACAATGGTGTTGTATATGTAGATTTGTCAATGGAAGGAATAGCTTAAACCTTCAGTTTGAAAATTACTGATAAAATGAAGCAAACAGATGTGGAGAAATACACAACTAATTTTAAAGGAAATGAGGCATCTTGCAAAAGCACAATATTCTATGGATGGTATTCTCAAGACAAGAAACCAAAAGCAACTGCTAGAGTCCCAAAGCATTTGTACATGATAGACTTCAAGGAAGACATTTACATAATGATTACATTGTTAAGTAGATTAATGGGCCTGGCAGATGCCAGTCAATTTGAGCCATGGATTTTTTCTGTAATTTAGTTTATCAAAGAAGAAATAGGGGAAGTTCATTGGGCTCAGGCCATTAGTAATGCTATTTTTGCACAAGTTGTGAGATGGAATAAACAAAGGATGTTCTTTATGCCATCATATATAGTATACTCATGTGCGGCAAAAATGCAATTAAGAGGAATATCAAGGATTAGGAAATTAGGGAATGGCCTAGGGCAAATTCTAGTATATGATCATTACCCAGATTTGCAGGAGAAGAATGTGATGCAGAATTACATTAGGGCTAATAATGTATTCTATATGTACCTAGTGAGAACATTGATAGGTGATAGGGATAAAAGGTTGTCAGAAGAAGCACGGAATGCAAACAGTTGGCATAGTGCATGGTATATACAATTCCCTACCTTCACCTACATTAGAACAGAAGGATTCATGGGTAGACCTTTCAAATTGTCAAGGTACCCAACTGACAAAGTGGTGTTATTAGAATTCACTAGGCAAATCTTGAATATTTATGGTATGTACAAAGCAAAGTTCAACAGAGGTAATATCAAGTTTCCCTTTGGTATTGGTAGATACCAATATTTTAGTGAAGAAGTGGCTAAAGTATCAGAAGCAGAGTTCCAATATTATGGGTTTCAAACTTTTGATTTGGCTCGGCCATTTGATCCATTTAAAAGGATACAAAATTATGTTGATAAGAAATTTAGACATCAACCACACATTGAGGACTTTTGGGCTGATTGTGACAATGAAGCAGAGGTTAGAAAGAGGGTCCACCAAAGGCTAACCCTTGACTAGATAAGGACATTGGGAGTACTTGAGGTACCCCAAGAAATCAAAGATGATGACAAGAAAGTGCTGCACAACAGCTATGAAGCCAATAGGGTGGCTGATGAAGTTATAACAGAACCAGACTAGAGCCAACCCGAGGAGGTTTCATTGGATAATATCTCAGGGTCAGTAATAACATATTAAGATTTATGGATAAAAGAGAAAATAGAGGAGCTAAAGGTGAAAGGGATAACAATCACTTATCAAGGGAAGAAAGGTAAGAAGAGGAGTCTAGAAAGTGAAGACGATTTTGATGATTTCTTAAGGAGAAAGAGGCAGATAGTAGAGGCCAAAATAGCCAAGGCAAATACAGGAGCCACATTGTTAGATCCTCATGCATTGGGGGTAACAGTGGTTGTCTCCTCAGGAACGTTTACATCTATAGAAAGAGGGACATCAGTTGCAGCTACCACAGTGGAGCAGACTCTGATACAAATGCCTATAATGCCTCAACAAACACCCTTGGTGAAAACACAAACACAACAAGAGAAACTACAAGGATTAATCCAAGTCAAACATGAAATGACTAAGGAAATGCTACAAAGTACATCCATGCCTCAAGTGTCCACCAAAGAGAATGTAGAAGTAGTAGATGTGGATATGGTTTTAGATGTTGATGATGTTGAAGGTAGTAAGGATGAAAGTGATGATGAAAGTGATGATGACAACCTAGATGAGAGCAGTGAAGAAGAAGAAAGACAAATACCTAAAATCCATCTCATGCTAGGGGCATTTGATGTTGGAATGACATAAAATACAACAACAACCTCAAAAGTTCCAGAGGTTACCTCACAATCAGCTGAAGATATAGAAATGGTGGATGTATTTGATAATTTAGTACCTAAAAATATAATGGAGGAAGTAAAAAAAGTTGCTAAAGAGATATTGAAAAATAAAGAAGAACAAGAGGAGCAAGAACAAGAAGAAGTTATAACAGAAGAGCCTCAAGATGAGGTGATGAATGATAAGGCTACAAATACAAGCACGGCGGTATCATCTTGGATTGGATCTGAAGTTTGCCAAGAGTCAGTAGTGCAGCTGGTGCATATTGATATTAAAAGCTTATTAGCTAATGAGGCTGCTAAGAGAGGCAAAAGGAAAGCAAGGATTATGTCAGCAATAAAAAGATATCCCTCTGGTATAAGGACTATGCAAATGGTAGTTTCTAAAGCTGACAAAGAAAAAAGTGAAATAGGCATGGAGGAGTATACTGTTATAAGTATGAATCTTGGACATGTAAATAGGGAGAAACATATTGAAGACATGCAGGAGATGATAGAACTAACTGACAGTAAGATGAGGAAGGATAAGCATAAAATAGTAAAGTTGAAAGAGCACATTGCCCAATTGTAGCAATTCATTCAAGGGATGATAGACCCTGGACAAGGCTTACCTGAATTGCCTTCAGAATTAATAGTTTTATCCAAAGAGCAAATAAGTGACATGGAGAATAAAATACATGAGGCCAACATGTTTGAGGAATGGGTAAAGATTTTTATTCAAAAAGGGGAAGATTTAATAAAGATTGCTATTAGCAATTGGGACACCACTCTTACAAAGAAGAATAATTGTGCCAGCCTTCTTCAAAGATGTCAATCCAGAATAAAACATAACAAGGATGAATTGAATAAACTTAATGGTATGGAAGAACATATGGAATCATTGGTTAATGAAGGGATCCTGACTGTAAAGGTTGCCTTTCAAGTACCTCGATGGAGAATGGAGCTGAAATTTGAGGAGGGTATACTTAGGCCCTGCATTATTAGTGTGCAAGAATTGGAGAGAACTTCTCAAGACATGTTAGATAAACATGTAAAGATGGTACAACATTTGGTGGGGCATCCTTGCTCCAAAGCCTAGGTATACGATGTTGTTGATAACTGAGAGGGGGGGTGAATCAGTTATTTTAATTATTTCATCTTTCTGAACTTTCTTAATAATTAATACAGCATCAATTCAAATAATCAAACCATGAAATGGAAATACACATGACACAATATTTTTGACGTGGAAACCCTGTTAGGGGAGAAAACCACAGGGTGATTAACCCAAGATTGTATTCTCTGTTAGAAGAATAGAAATACAAAATGGCACTTGCCAATTAGGGCACACTGCTCACAAGAGACTCACTGTCTACAAGTTGTAAGAAGAATAATAAGATACTTGAACTGATGAGAAGCATCCACACATGCTAGAGTTTAGTTTTGGTTAGGCTCAGTAAACTGATCTGCTACACTTCATCCTTCCTCTTCTTTTGTTCCGCTGTCCTTTCACATACCAGACCTTCCTTACTGCTTTCTTTCTGCTCTTCTACTTTTCTTCGCACTTCACACAACACACACCCTTTCATCAAAATCCATCTGGTATATATATATCCACACAAGGGATTTCATCCTCTTTCTATTCGGCATCCAGAATAGTCAATATTTTCCAAACTCTAGTCTGTCGGCTGAATCCTTGCTTACCAAGTGATGCGGATCTAAAAGAAACTTATAGAAGTCATCTAACAAGTCGGCCAATCATGAATGATACCTTAAGAATCTTTATCACTATCAGCATCTCATCCGGAATAACTTCTGATGCTCTACCTATCAATTCTTCCTTTGTCTGTTCTACCAAACTGGACCCCAATACTTGAATGCTTATATCTCTTTACTCTTGAATCACCGGAGGCTCAATTCCCAGAATCTATCAATCAAGGTACTCCTCTTGACTTCCCCAAGTCTGCACTTTCAAAAGATACTTCCTCTGAGAGATCCAGACCTGACTATCGGACCTTGCCACATACTCTATTCTTGCTTACCGGACCACAACACTCTTCAATCTGACTTCCGGTATAGGCACACCATGTCCTGTGGATGTGTGGGATGAACTTTGTTGCCATCAATGACAACAATCATGAAGCTACAATGTGTCTCTTGCCAACAATCTACCCCTTTGGCATTGATGGCAACACTTAGTGAAAAATGACTAAGTGTTACACTATACTTCCCCTTAGTTGATGCTCTCTTCTAATGTACACTTTACCGGAGCTCCCCCTTAGCTGAATTCCACTTTTTTCACTGTTCCTCACTCCCCCTTTGACATTAATAGCAAAGGGTAGGGTCTGCACACAAAAATTGCCCAAAAATTCAACTATACTTAGCCGCATAAGTATATAAATAGATTTTACTTACATATATTGTAATATGTCTGCAAAAGTTGTCTTCAACTGTATAAATTCTGTCACCCAACTCTGCTTTACCCTGTCCAAAATTGAGATGTGACCACTCAACAGGAATGCAAAAGCTTCTGCCCTCTTGAGATCTGTCAGATCACTGGTCTGGGCTGTGCTTTGAGCATCAGTTAGAGCCTCATGCATGGCCTCTAACTTAGGGATAATGATCGCTCTGAGTTCACTTAACCTGTTTGTTCTATTTTTCTTCTCCTTCTCAAGCTTCTTTATTTCAGTTGTGATTGCAATAGTCTGACATTCTTGATTTACTATAGGAGTGGAGAGAGGATCAAAACTTTGAGATAAACTTGTCTATTTATCCTCTTGCTCTTTTAATTTATTCTCAATATCCTTGGTTACTTTAGGCCAGGATAAACAAAATTTGTAGATATCTTTGCCATCTTTAAGAGCATTTTCCAAGCTCTTTATTCCAATATCCATAACTCTCCTATCATATGTTATTAAGCCTTGTAACTCCAAGAGTCTCTTATTCAAAAATTCTTTCTGGACCTTCTCCTCTACTGATTTCTCTAGAGATTCAAAATATGTACTAACACTATTTACTAGAGATTTGAGATTGCTAGATGAAGAGGCTGAGGGATCTTTCTGAAAAGATGGCATGATCTTCTCCAATACACCAGATGCAATTTCTATGAGTTCACAATCTTCCATGTGAGACTTCAACATTTTTTCTTTTGCCTTTGCTTGAGTGAAAGATGCTAGCTTCATGGTTTGTACCAGAGAAAGGGAATCAAAATTAAATGGACCTTGAAGCAACTCTGGTTTATCAAATTCCATCATCTCTTTGGTCAAGAAATCCTTGACTTCTTCTACTGTGTCTCTTGCTAGAGACAGAATTTTCTCTCCTTCTGTAGCCTTACCACTATCATCTATAACTTTTTCTGTCTTTGATTCTTCTTCTCTTCCCTTTCCTTGTTCTTCTTGACTTGATTTTTCTTTTATACTTTCTTCTCCTTTAGATCCAGAGATTGCTAGAGAGTCTGAATTTACTTCTCCTTGGACTTCCTCTTCTAGAGCAGAGGAATCTAAGTCCTTGCCTTTTTCTTCACCTGTCTCCTTTACCTCTTCTACTACTGTCTCAGTAGTTTCTTCCTTGTCATCCATGGTAGAGAGCTCATCACTTATGTCCTCTATGATAGGAATGTTGAACCTTTTGTAGGCATTCCAGAGGATTTCTTCAGTTTCTTTAGCTATTTTGTCAGTTTCTCCAAGCATAAGTTGATTCATTCTTGCTTTTCTCTAGAATTCATCCTTGCAATCTTTGAAAATCATATTCATTTGTTTCTGCGTGATTGAGGGATAGAGCTGAATAGCTATTTGTTCCTTGATCTCAAGGTCCTTGGCCTTGGCATTGTTCTTTCTGATTTCTAGCTCTTTCTCTATGATCTTTGGAATTAAAGATATAATCTTAATGAATGCTTTATTATAAATGTTAAGGTACCTGACTGTGGCTTCTTGCAGGATCTTCTGATCAGCCTCACTGTAGTAGTCATAAAATTCAGTCATTGGTTTCAAATTCCCATCCACAGTGACTGATTTGACTACATTATCAATGGACAGAGTGGGCCTTTCAACAAACTCTTCTGCCATCTTTTCCTTGTCTTCACCGGTAGAGGGTTCACCAGATACTTTCTTCTTTTTCCTCATTTGCCTTACCTCCTCATCTGATTATGTTTCTTCTTCATCCTTCTAACTGATATAAGACCTTGTGGCCTTCATCTTGGTTCTTTTCTCTTCTTCACCAGATGATTTTGCTTCCAGTTTTGATGCCTTTGAGGTCTTAGCAGTTGTAGGTGTAGACCACTTAGAGGATCTGGTCCAGGAGGGGGCTTCTACTAGATCACTTTCCTTTTTTGCTTCTTTCTTCTCTTTCTCTATGTGCATCAAGTGCCTCTTTTGAGATTCCATGTCTCTTGGCAAATTCTTCTACCTCTTTTCTCACTTTTCTCTTCATCTCCGGTTGTCTGAGTTCCACATGGATTTTTATACTTAATTCTTCAAAGGTTCCAAACCTTTCTGCCTTAGGATCCTTGGGTTGACTTACCATGTGTTGAACATGCAGCTCTATAATTTTCTCATCAACTTCATACCCCATTGGCATGATCTATACTGTTCTTGGTTCCACAGCCTCCATTAGGCACTGATCAGTTTCTACCATAAAGCACACTATATCTTTGTACTTCTCAACCAGAGATTGGGGGATTCTTTCTCTAGCTTGCATCATACTTTGAAAGTTCTTGAAATATCCCCACAAAGCTGCATTTCTTGCCTTAGCATCCCCAAGCCCATGCAGGTAGTCTCTAATTTGGATTACAACAGGTCTATCATTCTGCCAAACCCAACCACTAGATCCGGGAAGCTCATTCATGAAGTAGAAGAATAAACATAATATCAGCCCACCATACTTGAATGAGTTTTTCTTGTCCTTTTTGATCTTTTGTAGGTTCTCCAATAGTTGGCTTAGAAGAAGTTCACAAAGATCATAGTCAACATTTTCTCTTAGCATCTGATAAGCTATATAAACTGCAGTTCCCGGTACTGAATTTTCCCTACTGGAGTGATAAATCTTGTAACCAATTATTATGGATGCAAATTTGATATCCGGATCAGTGATATCTTCAATTGTCATAGCTCTCTTGTCAAATTTTGATTTGGTTGCTTCACTCACTGTCTGATTCTTGATAGATTTAAGAATAGGTATCCCACCGGATGAATGCAAACCAGTTACTGCCCTAATTGCATCGTTGGTGATCTTAAAAGGTCTATTCAACCATAGAAAGTTATCATGCACTCTGCTCAACACATACTGGACCCATTCATCTTCTTCAAAATAGGGGAAATGAATGTACTGTGCAAAATACTTATCCTGGATGGCCTTGAACTGAGGTTTGAGCTCAAAAGAATCATCTATTAACTGATTGTGATAGATATCAACCAGCTTAGATTCCCCAAATTCTTCAATATTCACATGAATATAAGCCCTAACATCTTCTACATGCAGAATTCCATGTGGAATGCTTGAAAAGGCGCCTAGGGGATCAACTTCTAGAGATTTATATGGATGCTTCTTAAACTTAGGGCGTGGCCTATCAGAAATCTTCACTACATTCAGAGTGGCCATTTTCAAAAGATTTACAGAGAGATATTCAGCAATGAAAAATACCTTTTACGCTTCTAGGGTTCGTTGAATGAACTGGATTAATTTGCTGGATGAATCGACTTCAATGGTTGATCTTTGAAAGTTTGAGACAATTTGTTGCAGAGCTCCTTTTCTTTTCTTTTTGAGTGCAAATGTGCAAATGACAAATGAATGAACTCTTTTATTCCTAATTTCATACTGCAATAAATGTGTGACCTAATTCATTCCAGTTGCCTTGTTCATCTTATTCTAAGACAGCTCTTTTCCAGATCACTAAGATACACTTAGAGTCATTCATAGAGAATAGTGATAATCTATCTTCCTTTCCTTAATCATTTGATCTATCTACATATCAAGATTCCATAGTTTAAATCATGTCGGATTTAACTGTGAAAAACCTACTTCTCACCGGATGATTGATGAACCGGATTAGTTTTCAACTTGTTCAAAATTTCTTGTCGATCTTCCATCTTTTAACCAAAGCTTATTTAGACGTCCCTTTGTGAACCCTTTAATCCATAACTCTCCTTGTGCCAGTTCTGGCACCAATTAACTAGCTGGGGGAAAATGTTTTTCTCTGTGTCTCCCCCTAAGCCAGAGCTCACCTTTTAATTTTCAGAAGGAATATCAGCACCAGATTCTGGTGTGGATCCATCCCCTACGTTTTCTGTACTTTTCTTCACCCAAATCTTGTTCATCTCATTTTTAACTTCATCCGAGTTCACTTTTCCTTTTCCCTTGTCTTGATTCTAATTATGATGTACTAGACCTCTTTTGTCCTGATTCTTGCTTCTACAGAATTTTGCAATATGACCGGATCTATTGCAATTGTGGCAAACAACATTTCTTTGCATATTTAATTTATGTCCTCTTGATCTACATTGATTAGCCATATGACCCATTTTATTGCATGCAAAGCATCTACCATTGAAGGAATTGTTCATTTGCATGCATTCATGAGATTTGTGACCATACCTTTTGCAGTTAAAACACTATCCGAAGAAGGATGTGTTAGTCTGATTCATTCTTCTTCTGCACTGATTAGCTTTGTGACCAAAGTTATTGCAGTTATGGTAGTATCCATTGAAGGATGGATATCTTTGAGCATTAGGTTGCCTCACCGGAGGTCTTCTAGGCTTGTTTCTTAGATTTTCTGATTCAAACTTCTTCTGACCAGCTCCGGAGCTCTCACCTTTCTCATATCCCAAGCCACACTTGTCATCTACCCTCTTTTGGCTTTCAAGAAGAACTTCAAGTTGAGCAGAACTTATCTTGAATTTCTCTTTGTATTCATTTGTTTTTTGAAGATCCCTTTTAAGAGAGACAATTTGATCTTCTAGTTTTTCTTCATTATCTTTAGCATCTTCAAGATCGGATTCAAGATGTCTGATTATTCTATCCATCTTGTGGCAGTCTTCTGATTTCTCCTTGAGAGATTGTTTTAGATCATCTTCAGTTTTTCTTTTCTCTTCAATTTCTTGGGTAAATTTCATGACTCCTGCTTCCATTTCATGTCTTACCATGATGATCTCTTTTGACAATTTTTCACATAACTTGGTTTTCTCCTTAAGATCTTCATTTGTATCATTTGCTTCACCTTGACTTGCCAATTTCTGAAGTAGTTCCTTTCTCTTTTTCATAGAGAGACTTAGTTTTCCTTTTAGTTCATTTATGAAATCATCAGCCTGTTTGAGTCTTTCCTTCAATACGTTGACTTTAGAATTAGATTGCTCAAGATCATCTAGGGCATACTGAAGTTGCTCCCTCATATAATACACATCCATCTCAATTCCCAGATCTTCCTCAAGCTATTAGGCTCTGATTGGAGGAACTTGGCTCTGATACCAATTGTTGATAACTAAGAGGGGGGGTGAATCAATTATCTTAATTATTTCATCTTTCTGAACTTTCTTAATAATTAATACAGCATCAATTCAAATAAGCAAGCATAACCATGAAATGGAAATACACATGACACAATGTTTTTGACGTGGAAACCCTGTTAGGGGAGAAAACCACGGGGTGATTAACCCTAGATTGTATTCTCTGTTAGAAGAATAGAAATACAAAATGGCACTTGCCAATTAGGGCTCACTGCCCGAGCACGCTACTCACAAGAGACTCACTGTCTACAAGTTGTAAGAAGAATAATAAGATACTTGAACTAATGAGAAGCATCCACACATGTTGGAGTTCAGTTCCAATTAGGCTTAGTAAACTGATCTGCTGCACTTCATCCTTCCTCTTCTTTTGTTCTGTTGTCCTTTCACATACCGGACCTTCCTTACTGCTTTCTTTCTACTCTTCTGCTTTTCTTCGCACTTCACACAACACACACCCTTTCATCAAAATCCATCTGGTATATATATCCACACAAGGGATTTCATCCTCTTTCTAGTTGGCATCCGAAATAGTCAATATTTTCCAAACTCTAGTCTGTCAGCTGAATCGTTGCTTACCAAGTGACGCAGATCTAAAAGAAACTTATAGAAGTCATCTAACAAGTCAGCCAATCATGAATGATACCTTAAGAATCTTTTTCACTATCAACATCTCATCTAGAATAACTTCTGATGCTCTGCCTATCAATTCTTCCTTTGCCTGTTCTACCAAATCGGACCCCAATACTTGAATGCTTATATCTCTTTACTCTTGCATCACCGGAGGCTCAATTCCTAGTTTCTATCAGTCAAGGTACTCCTCTTGACTTCCCCAAGTCTGCACTTTCAAAAGATACTTCATCTGAGAGATCCGGACCTGACTGTTGGACCTTGCCACATACTCTGTTCTTGCTTAGCGGACCACAACACTCTTCAATCTGACTTCCGGTAGAGGCACACCATGTCCTGCGGATGTGTGGGATGAACTTTGTTGCCATCAATGACAACAATCATGAAGCTACAATGTGTCTCTTGCCAATAGATGTATCTACTGCAATTAAGGAGTTTAAAGATATCTTTCAATCTTGTATTGATGATCCTATTAATAAGTTGAGTGAGGATTTAATGGAATTGATAATGGTATTAAGTGCCAAAATCAAGAAGTATCAAAAAAGAAGAGAAGATATGGAAGGAAGGGCACAAGTGTTGAATAAAAGTGTGGAGATGAAACAATATACATGAGAGGCATCTCAAAGGACAGGTCATGCACCCATAACAGCCTTGGCCAAGAGATATACAAACCATATGAGACAGAAGGAAGGAGATCAATAGGTGGAGGATACCCATGATAGTGATTGATATGTTGATTCATTAATTGTTTAATTCTTTATTTTGGTATTCCTTTGTATCTTCAAAAAAAGTCAAAGACATAAGGTCAACCATAGGAGATATTGTGATACGTCAGGAGGAATTTAAAGGCATCTTTATGGTCAAAGGAATATGCTTTCAAGATATTTTGGAGCAACAACTAGCAGAGAATATTCCAAGGATATTCCCATGTGCCAGCTGGTGCATAGTTGGTAGGTCTTTCTCCACCGTTGATATTGTATTTTGAATATGGACCCTTGATGGGATTTTGTAACCATAGCAAAGGATCTGGATCTATATAAGGATCTTTGCTACATTGTTTTGGTACACACAACTTACATAGAAAACATATTAGAGCGTTTGCAAGAGAAGTGATTGGAGAAAATACTTTGAGCATAGTTAGTTTGAGAAGGAATTCGCCTGTGTCTGTAGAAAGGAATATGTGGAACATCCTATTTCCTTTCTATATTTGTGAAAACGTCTATAAGTTTTGATGATACTATTGATATATTCAAAAGATTTGAAGTCATGAAATATTGTAAATTTGAAATGGCTAACATATATTAGTAAATGCAAACATCAAATTTCTGTGTCTATTCCATAGTGTTATTTGATTTATGTGTTTCTGATATATTTCCTTTAAAGATTGCAATTCTATATGTGAATTCGTGAAATGGTCTGGATTAGCATATAAGAGTTTATTCGCTTTTGAATTGTCCAGGATAATCAAACTTGTCCACATGAGTAACATAACATCATATTTTGTTTTGATCATGTTTCTAATCCTATCTTTTATCTTTCTTTTACCATTAGTTTAAATAAATAGCCAAAATGTAGTCATCTAAAGGAAATTGTTAAAGATTATGATAAATACATGTGAATGCTAAAGATCTTTGATAATTTTCATAAAGTTTGAGATACAAAGTCTATTTATTTGAAATTTATGTAAAGATTGACAGTAAAGTTACAAATATTTGTAAAGGATCAATGCTTTGAGAATTATTTGGAAATATTTGTAAAGATTGAGTTAATAGCCAGTAAATAGCAATTAAATCACGTAAGGCCCCTTGTTAAATAACTTCACATTGAACCCTGAGTAATCTAACACAGTCATGACCTGACTAACGAAGACTTAGGATTGTGAATTATTATTTGATAATTCTCCATACCTTTCAAGATAGATTAAGTTCATAGTGAATTTTATCTCATGTTGTGTGTGTATAACATCCACATCAATAGTATGAACTCCTTCTTATGCAATCTTTCAAGGAAACCCTGAGTTTCTTTGAGTGTTTCCTCTTGCCACACTTCGTGGTATGACTGTAACCATTGATCAGATGAATGAACAGATTCTTAAAACATTACATGCTATGTGATGATCTCTTTTATGGTTATAGATGATTGATTGTATCTTAATAAAGGATTATTAAGCATATTCTCCATTGATTGTTGTTTTTTTCACATCTGAATATCCAAAAAGTGCATGTTTCATTTCTCTTGTTATTTTCTTCCTTTTGTAGAACTGTGGACTCTATAACCTAATTTATTAGGCAACAATCTGAAAGTTTCCATGATCACCCACACTCTTAAAAAATTAGAACAAACTTATCATGTGTGAAGAAAGTAATTAATTTGTATGTCTTGCAAACAAGCATACCTGCACCTTCCATTGTTAATGGGAGTGCCCTTTTATCAGCTATATAGGGGTTATTCATGACAACCAATTGTTTTAGGTCTAGTGATAATTTTTGGGGCCTATAAGGTAGTTTGGGTTTGGTTGTCCCATTATTTTTAGTTGTTCATCTGGTTTGAACCTAATACCTTGTTCAAATATACCCTTTGGAATATCCCTCCCAGGTTTAAGTTGAGCCTGAAGTGCAGAGGAGTTAACCCACTCCTGTAGGTTTCCCAAAATCACCTTGAACTTGTTGATAAACCTCTTCCATTCATCTAAAACAACTATCCCGGACCTAGGTGATTTAGGAATGTTTTAGGATTTGGGTTTTTAGTTATTTTAGGAGTCAACACCTCCTATTTTGCAGATTTCCTGGCTAGAGCCATGTGGGTGCACGTCAAAGGATGCTAGTTTGAAGTTATTGTAGCATGGTCGATGTCCCTTCTTGTTGACTTCTTCTCTTCCACGCCATGGCTGCTACAATGTGATTGTAAAAGCTATATATGCATGTTTCAAAGATGTTTTTGGGCTTGTTAGTTGTTTTCTAGACTGTTATGTTGGGCAAATTCCTCTGTTACTTCCAGACCTTGTAATACACTTACAAAACAACTAGATTTGATGTATTGTACTCATTTTTGAGCCTTTGGTGTCTCTAGTCCATTGTTCAACTATGAATGTATGTGATTATTTTGTGTCTATTACTCTGTAATAGGTTATTTACTCTTTACAGTGGTCATTTGACCTTCATGATCAACATATCTCTGATATTTCACCTCTTATACACTTTGTCTCAGTGTTTCACTTGAATTTTTGATCTGTCTTGTGAGTAAAACAACTCCTTCATAGGTTATGGTCTTCTATTTGAAGCCTCTGTCAAGGTTGCAAGCCTGTGTGAGTTCCTTTTAGGGTTGAGATCATTGTTGTGTTGATTCAGTTAAGATTATATACCTCATAACTCTAGTGCATGACCTTTTCTTTTCCGTATCCCTTTTCCCCTAGCAAGTTTAGCATTAGTGTTAGTTAATTTCTCTAAGCCTTAAGCTTAGAAAGAGGAACCAACCTTCTCTGAAGGTCTGATCTCAAAATTGCAAGGTCCCACACTTTGAGAGCATTCACATTGTGTCATTAGGATTCTTGGAAGTCTCCAAGTAGGGTGCAATTCTAAGCAATAACAATAACTTTCATCTATATTTGCCAATCCTTCAAGCCGCAAGATCACATCTTCAACAATGAAGAAATGCGGGGAATAACACATTTTGTTTGCAATAACTCTGAACCACTGTCTTCACTCTGATAGCTCTAGAATATTTTGTGGTAACTTTTATGCTCTAAAATCATGAACATACATACTTCACACCTATCTCTATCTAACTTCTAAACTGCAAAGCCATACCTTCAAATGCGGAGGAATGTAGAGCATTCTCCTAAGCTTCTTCAATGCATCTTCCTATGTCTTTGACCATTTGAAACACTTTACACACTTTCTTTCATAACGTATACAATGCTTATCATTAGGAGACAATAAATGCAACATTCATAACATCATAGACAACAATCACAACTCTTTGCATCACAAACAAGAAGCCACAACTTCTTCATATCATCTTACTCTTCAACCTATAAACTTTCACTTGTCCATGAACTTTAGTAGATAAGGTACAACTATGTACAAATGATACTAATCCAATAATATGATCATGAACTTCATCACCATCTCCTTCACTTCACAACTCTTCTGATCATCATTCCTTTGTTTGCTTCTCTGAACTGCCCCTTTGTTTTCTCCTCTAAACACTTAATCTTAACACTAATCACCAAACTGTTGACCTGAACTACTCCTTTGTTTGCTCCTTTGAATACTTACTCTTAACACTGATCACTAAACCATTAACTATCACTTTAAACAATTCTAATAGTTTTCTACAACAACATCAACATAGAGGAGTGTAGAAGTTAGAAATTTTTAAATAGAAAACAAGACAATCAATGATTGTGATGGTCCAAATCTACCTAACATGAATATGAATGAGTTGGTTTTTTTTCAGCATATGTGTTGCATTCTTGCAATGTTTGTGGAGTCAAATTACTCCAACTCATGTGGGATAAGCTAATAGATTAAGGGAGCATTTGAAAGGCTACCCTCTTCATGAGGAAGGAGAGTCATTTGAGTGGAAATAATATTAATGTACTAGGTAGGTGTCATGCCAACTTGCTTGTTCTCTTCACAAGGAAGGAGTGCTTGGTGGTAGAAAACTATGTTTAGGCATGGAGTTGGAATCAGGATGTGTGAAGCTATGTTCTTCTAATTCAATTAGTTCTTCCAAGAGGACTAGTTCTCTTGCACAAGTTAGTCCTCTTTTGTACTTCCATGATTTTAATTTGTTTGTGTTCTCTTGAGTGATAATTAACTAAATGATTTAATCTAAATGCATGAAAATAAGGCACTATTCTATCTTTTTATATTTTTCCAAATTTAAATGTGATTTAATTAACTACTTGCAATTGCAGGAGGTAGGGCGAGTGACTTGCCATCATTACATGGATGGCAAGACCGAGGTGGCAGCAGTGAGTGAAGATTTTTTGAAGACACCTGGCAAAGGATCGCAGAGTTATCAATAAGATGGGAATCTTTCATGATTGTAGGGAAAGGTGAAGGTGTTTGAATTAAATGATGAAGAGTAATGTTATTTGTCCAAAATTGAGAAACTTTGCGACTGAACTGGCTTCTTAAACAAGTAGAGAAGGACAATTGTTTGCAAAGTTCTTGTCTTTGGCTAGCCTAACAAAGAGAAATCATCTAGTAAGGTTGGTAAGTAGAAAGAGGCAAATGACCTTCCTTGGCCAGATCATGGAGCTCTTTTTGTAGAGAATTCTTCATCACTCAGATTCTCTTATGGTAGGAGCAGTGAGGATAATACTAGGCAAAAGGTATCTGAAGGATGATGAAAGATATAGAGTTGACTCAGATGTTCCTTCGAGGGTTTTGGTAATGTTACTAGAACTTGGTACTGCCAAAACAGAGACATAAAACATAATGAGGGGGCTTTTCATTCTGGATCTTCTGGGTGAATTAGAGAACACTTTGCAGGCAGCGACTCTAGGTGTGGGCATTCCAAGACCTAGAGACTTGGCCCTTCCTAATGACCCAGGGTAAGTCATCAAACTTTATCCTTTCATCCTAGATATTAAAGGCTTTGAGCTCAAAATTCTAAAGGACCAGGTGCAAATTGCAGTTGACTTCATTAAAAAGATGCTAGGCTTAGCGGAGGATGTAGGGTTCCAATGGGTGACAACCTTCGAACAACAGCTAGAGGACTTCGATAAGGAATAAGTTCTTCATGGTTTAAGGTTTCAAATTTTATTTTAGTGTCTCTATTTACAGCTTGTACACTTCTTTTTGGCTATGGAAGCCAGTATGTCTATAAGTTTATAACAGTGAAAAATGACCCTGCGTGGTTAAGTCAAGTCTATATGAATAGAGGCAAGTAGGATTGGGGGATTTAGTAGTTATGAATAGTAAACTATGCCAAGGCATAAGTAAATATATCTCTTTATTTAGTTTAATATAAATATTATCATTACGCATAAAAAAAATTATCTGCTTTCACTTTAAAAGATTATGTATGTTCTAAATGCAACGTAATTTTTTTTATTTTGATTTTATGTGTTGGATGTGTTGAATGCCCCATGTTGTTATCAAGGCATTTCTTCTTAATGCCTTGTGTTGGTATCAATAGATTCCATTTAATTCCAAGGGCTTCCCAAAGTGATTGCTAAATTTAAATTTAAATATAATCAAAACTAATATATTTAATTACATAAATAAATCCATTATAACTATTCTAATTTGTAATATGGTGATCGAATGTCACTGATCTAGGTAAGATGGAGGTTATTTAATCTATTTGTAAATTTTATTCTAATACTTTTCAAAGAAAGCTAACTAAGAATTGAAATCAATAAATAAATGACACCACAAACTTGGAAGTTAGTAGATGCTTGGTCAAGTTGCAGTAGTCCTTGGGGGCTTAGCCTTTCCATATTCCCCTCTTCTCTCTAGCCTGAGGTGCTCTGAATGATGGAAGAAGGTAGAAGATAAGAAATTAAGCTTAAGGAATGAGTGATGAAAGGTTGTGATAGTGACAATGAGGTCTTTAAGAAGAATGAACCATGGAGGCTTCCTAGTAGCATATGCTTTTATGAAATGGAAATTACCTTTATGCCTAGGATTTAACTCCTTATCTTGCTCAAGCAACTATGGGTAGAGGGTCAACAAATTGAAATCATAGAGAAGGCAAGAATCAAAAGCTAAAGACAATTTGGAAATCCAAGAGAAGCTACTTTTATAGACTTGGAAATCCCAATCATGGTCATGATTGAGGGAGGGAATTAGCAATAAAAAACATGATTGGTGTGGAGAATTGAAGAGAAATAGGTGGTACCTATATAATTAGGAATCAGCTAGACTCTCAATTAGGAGTAAAATTGGTGGAGAAACAACTAAAATTTGGAATTCTCACATGTCAATCTATATCATTGAGGTTTCCCCAATTTACGAGTTGAATCACCTATTTTTCTAGGGTGGGTCACATGTAATGTTCAAGTAGGTTACTTGGGTGCCCCTTGAGGTTCTCAGGTGACCCTGAGAAAGCTTAGGCAACCTCATTGATTGAAAGGTTAAAAAGTAGTTTGAAACTAGGAAGAAGCTATAAACACAAGGCAAAATGTTGCAAAGGTCAAAACAAAAGCAAGGAGAGGTCTTAGGGGTTGAGAAAGAACTTCCATTAGATTATAAAAGGTAGAGAGAGTAATTCCATGTCACATGGGTCATGAGCTAAATCACCATATCATCACTGGACTATCATGTATACCTATACACTTTTAGGCACCTACATATTTTCCCCCTTGAGTATGACAATCTACATGGAAAGTAGATATCATTTCCTAAAATAAACATGTGGAACCCACACTTACCTATCATTATTGTCTCACATTTGGGCCTATAAATTGAAAAATATCATGCATAGTACATGGAAATTTAAATAGATAGCTAATGATAAGATTGGAAAGAGTGCTTACAATCGACATGACGTTAGAGGGATACTATCTTCATTATGCCCTCCAATCACTTGTCTGAAACTTGCAAGTTGAAAATGAGAATCAACTCAAGTGCACACAATTAAAGTGTTAGATAAATTACACAAGTGATAGAGACAAAAGGACATACTATGACAATAAGGTGAAATATACTTCAAGCACCACCTCAATTCATATGAATGTCCCCTGCCAAAAGGTGAAAAACAATTCCATGTATGCAAAGTTAGTTCATCTTAAACTTTATTTGTGTTTGTGGCAAGGTTGAAAATTAAGCTCTAGGTCAACAATGATAGATTTGGATGAACATACAACCATAAAAAAGCTTGCGACAAGAGGATCACAATCATACTGGCATCTCATCATTAGACAAACCCACAAGTGTGAAAATGACAAAAAACAATTTATGTCCTGGTGTTTGTTTCCATTTATTTTATGTCAACACAATCATCAAGTTTGGGGTTATCAATTGTGTTGGGTTGTTGTTTAGGTAGGAAATGTGTTGCAATTTCATTTGTTATGTTTTCATGTTGATTTATTATTTATTGCATGATCAGAAGTTTGGAGGGGTGTGGGTTTAGGTCAACCCTTTTACCATATGGGGTAGCCCATAATGGCATGATAGGATTTTAGGTTGACCCATGACATTTTTGAGTGACCCTTGGATAGCCCAGGTACCTTCCTAGGTCACCCCTTTTATTAGAGGATGATTCTACAACTTAATTTTCTTATTTTCAGGTTCATTTTATTTCTCAGTTTTGGTTTATTTCTTATTTTTTGGTGTTCTTAACTTTTTTGACTTTTTATGGTTTTGTGATTTATGATTTTATGGGTTTTTGTAATTTTTAAAATGACAAGTATGTGCATGTTTAAACATGACAGCTACATTAGGTGGAACACTACTAGAGAGCAGGCTTGGTATGTTAATGTTCTCATATTTTGCCCAACCCAAAATATCCCAAAAATCCCTCCTTCCATCAGAGAAATATGATTTGAGAAAGCCTACATGGAAGAAGTCTCCTTCAAAAACCCACCAGAAATTCTAAGTGTTTTGTCTTTTATTTTTCCTTAGTCGGCAAAATTATAGTTTGCCGAACAGTTCACTAATTCACCAGTTTGCTGACTAATGGGTGCATAAGCAATGAAAACAGTTAAGGCAAAGCAGACAAAGGGAGTGCTTTATCGACAAAACTTTCAATTTGCGAACCTCTTGGTTCATCGATCGACAAGTTCATTGATCGGTGAATTTGTCGACTAAGCAAGACGGGCAGTTAGCGGGATGACTTCAAAGAAGGGGCATGGTGGCAGGAAATGACTAAGGAAAAAAGGAAAGAAAAGGCTCCGTCAGGAGATCAGAGGAAATTCAAACCCACCAAATGGTTTGTGTTTTGAAAGGTTCGCCAACGGGATGATTCACCGACTGAAGGGCCCGAAAAGAAGAAGGGCAAGGTGACAAAGATAGTGGTTCATGGAAATGAAGATTCACCGACAGGGTGAAAGGTAAAACAAAATGGCTAAGGAAAGGAAAGAAAAGGCTCTATCGACAAGTTGAGGAAAACTCAACCTTGCCAAATGGATTGAATTTTCCCAAGTTTGCTGATAATGAGAAAGAGAGAAAGGATAGAGCATGAAAGAAGTTCGTGAACACGAGAGATCATCGATAAGGTGAAAAGAAAGGACACGGGCCAAGTTTATGAAAGTAATATTTTGCTAACTAAAGAGAAAAGAGGGTCATCTTAGTGGTTCACAAAAGGGAAACTTTTTTGACCAAGGAAAATGAGGAGAAAGAAAATAGAAAAGTTCGCGAAAGTGGAACTTTGCCGACAAGGCAAAGAAGAAATGGATGGTTTGCTAAAATGGATTTTCACCAACTAAAGGGAGCAAAGATAAAGAAGGGAGAAACATAAATAGTTCACCAAAATGGACTTTTGCTTATAAGTTAAGAAATAGAAAGAAAAAGACAAGTCCTCAACCAAGGAAGAAGTTCACGAAAAGAGATGTTCGCTGACTAAAGGAAAAGACAACGAAAAAGTAGTACGTGAAATGGACTTTTCACCAACTAAATAGAGAGAAAAGAAGAGAGAAGATAGTTGGCTAGAGATAAAGTAAAGTCAGGCCGATCACTTGGTTGGTAAGTTCATGAAATGGCGAACTTGCCAATAGGTTCATGATTTGCCAATTTCATTGATAGGGCGAAGGACCGATGAGGTGACAAACAAGGAGCCAAGGCAAAGTTTGTGGTGAAGGAATTTCATCGACAAATGAAAAATCAAGTAGAAATAAGCAAGGAAAATCAAAGGGCGCCAAAAGAAAAATTAAAGATCAACACTTTTAAAGTGTTGTAAAATCTTTAATAACATGATTTTCTGAGCGCCTAAAAATATGTTTCTCTAGGTGACGCCAATGTTGTGAATCAATCAAATGTGGTAGCTAGATTAGTGGAAGGCTTCAATGCATGAGTACCTAAAATAAATTGATCAGATGAAATGTCTCAGTGGCCCATCCCTTTGCAGGTCCTTCCAAGGACAAATTTAGCTCACAAGTCATGGATAGTTCTTTTTCTGCAACACGCCAAAGCATGGTCACCGTCCCTTTTCTACGAATTTCTTGATATCTTCCAAGCCAAAAATTAAAGGTAGCATGGGCGACTAGGTCAAATTGATTGACCAGAATTCAACACCTATAGCTACACAGTGGACTAAAAAAGCTATATATACATGTAAGAAAGATGAAAAAACTGTTAGCTATTCTTCTGGACTGTTATGTTCACTAGATAGTTTGTTATCATAGACCTTATAACGTATCTGTAAGAACCAGTCATATCTAATGCATTATGCTTGAAGTTGAGCCTTTGATGTCTCTGATAACGGTTTGCCAATGAATGTAGATGGTTATTTTGTGTCTACTCCTTTGTAAAAAGTTATCTTCCTTTTGTAATAGCTATCTAGCCTTCATGATCAATATAATCACTGACATTTTTCCTTTCTTATGTTTTTTCTCTATGTTTATTTGAAATTTGTAACTCATTCTATGGATAAAACGGTCCCTCTATTAGTTACAATTTTTTATTCGAGCCTTTGTTAAAACTATAAGTCTATGTGTCTCTTTCAGTATTTGAGGTCATTGTTGTGTTATATTAGTCTCACCTAACACCCCAAAATCTTGGTGTATCACCTTCCCTTTTAATTTCAGTCTCCTCTCTCTTTTCCTTGGTGATCATTAGCATAGGTTTAGTTGTCATTCTCTGAGCCTTAAGCTCAGAAAGAGGAACCAACCTTCTCTAGAGGTTTGGTCTCAACTGCAAGGTCCCACATCTTGAGACTATTGGCAAGAGACACTACTCTGATGAATGATGAATGTTGTCATTGATGGCAACAAGGCTAAGAGCTTCTACCAGCATAGCAAAGAAACCTTCCTACGAAAGAATAAATGACTAAGTATGGGTAGTGTACAATATACCAAGTAAGTGATAGTGTTTGAGATGGTATGCCTCCACAGTTAAAGACATTTGTATGCAGTTCAGGTATGTTGTTCATAGCTACTTTGTGATCACATGCTCTAGTGTTCAAGTCCTCACTTCCTCTGGAAGTCATATGGTAAAATATCTAAGTCCGGGTGAACAGAGTCAAGTTAGGAACAATGCATAGTACCGGAGTAAAAGGGTCTGCATTCCTCTGTTGTGGCATATTTTGTCTTGCAGTTCTGAGGTAGCTAAGATACACATCATGACTACCTGAATCCAGAGTTATACTTTCTGAAGTTCCTTTGATCACATTCTACAAGTTCTTTAACAGCTTCCAGTTTGCTAGTATTTCACTATAACAGAGCAACAGTTCCAAGATCTGCATTTTGCTATAAAGGACTATTATGTCCTGCAGATCTAAAGGTATGTTAAAAGGTCAATGATGAATGTTGGATATGATTTCTAGAGTCTCATTTGGTCCGCAGTGGAAATCATGATGTGACAGTTCATTTGGTCAAGTGTGTGCTTAAGGGATAGGCCGACAGGGAAGCTATATCTATATGCAGAGAAGATACACTATTTGAAGAATTAATTCAAATAGTTGAATGATTGATGCTGACCTATATGAAGACTATTGCATGTTTGTTTGGGTCCACATTCTTGTTTGAGAACAAGATCAAGTTGACAAGGTACAACACTTCTGTACACGTTTCACATCTGAGTTGCCGACCTAATTGTGAGATGAATTGTATTGTGGATATATATATTCGATGGATTTTGGTGTTGGAGTGATGCATAGATGTAGATAATGTGTGAATTTGATATGTGGATAATCTAACGTAGTTTACAGAGCAAAAAAGGTTAATAAGGGAAGAAAACATAAGTATATGTAAAGCAAAGTAGAAAATCAAGGCAGACAGTATGAAGTCTTTTAAATCTGTATACTAAGAAAATTGGTACTACACCTCAGCATATTGTAGATGCACCTTTAGCAGTCATCTCTTGGCAGTGAGCCAATCCTTCTATTTTCTCTTCTATCTTTCTGGCAATGAGCACTTATTGGACAGTGAGTCCTTGGGCAGTGAGCCCTAAGGTAGTGAGCCTTCATGTAATTTGGTATTGCTATCATAATATATTATGAGCTAACACTCACTGTGGTTTTTCCCATTTTGGGTTTTCCACATAAAATCCTGGTGTCTATGTGGTATGAATTTATGGTTGCTTTTCTCATGTTTACTTTGCCTTCATGTTATTAAATTTGGCAAGTGGATTAATGAATGTGTAAAAGAAAAAGTTCTAAGAATACTGATTCACCCCCCCTCATAGTATTCTTTGCATTCAACAATTGGTATCAAACCAAGGTTCCTTGAAAGAAGCTTAACAACTTAAGGAAGATCTGGGAAGGTTTACACATGGCAGCTAGAAGATATTTCACTTCTCCTGAAGCCTCATATGAAAGCAATGAAGAATTACAAGCTACTCTTGAAGATCTTGAAAAATCTGAAGCTCAAATCAGGGATCTGAAGGATAACATACAAGAAGTTGATGAATGCATTCTAAAGCTAAAAGAACAAGTCAAAAGGTTCAAAGAAAAATACAAGGAGGTTAGTGAACAATTGATATCATCCAATGAAACCTTGGATGATTTGAAAGTGGAAATTGTAGAAAGAGCTAAAGCAGAAGAAGATCTAAATCTATTGGTAAAAAGCAAGTTAGAAGAATGTGCTAAACTTGAAAAAGAAGTGGTGAGCCTAAAATTAGATTTAGAGAAGGCTAAGAGCTATGAAGAAAAGTTCAAAATAAGCTCTCCCAAGCTTGAGGATCTGATTGAAATTCAGAAGAGTCCAGATGACAAGCAAGGCTTGGGCTTTGAAAAAGGAGTAAGTTCAAAATTAGGCCAAGCAAACACTGAGTTCAAGAAAAACAAAGACAACTAGTTCCAGAATCAAAGAAGAAGACCTAGAAGACCTCCAGTCAGGCAGCCAAGTTCTCAAAGGTACCCATCTTTTAATGGCTATCATTTTACTTGCAATAAGTTTGCCCATAAGGCTTCTCAGTGTAGGAGTAAAATATATCAAAATGTTCCGTCATTCTCTGGTCAATGTTTCAATTACAAGAAAATTGGTCATAGATCAAATGAATGTAGAAGTCTGGTTAGGAATGGTTTTAACTATGCAAGGAATATTCAGTCCTTCAATGGAAAGTGCTTTGCATGTAATAGATTTGGACATATGGCTAACCAATGCAGATCAAGAATGAATTCAATCAATAGAAGGAATCAAGGACAGAGGAATGTGGTATGCTACAATTGCAATAGGTTTGGGCATGTTGCAAAATTATGTAGAAGCAAGAATGAGAAAAGAAACTATCCCACAGAGAAGATGAAAACACATCAGAGAGAAGATAAAGGCAAGAACAAGATTGATCTAGTGGAAATCAAGAAGGAAATGAGCAAGGTCTAGATTAAGAAAGATGTTAATGAGGTCAGGGATGGATCCACACCAGTCTCTGGTGCTGATACTTCCTCTGGGAAGTAAATTGGGAGCTCTCACTTAGGGGGAGTTGCATTGAAAATCCTAATCCCCTAGCTAGATAGTTAGTGCTGGGATTTGGCACAAAGATATGATGTGAAGATTCATATGATAGATCTTTTGAAAGAAATTCTGGAAGAAAAGGATCAAATGTGAAACATTGCGGAGCAATCTAGATTGGTTGAGCTTAACAGAGAAGTGTTTGACAACTTTTTTGAAGGACTGGATTTAAGATGACTTAGGTTTTCATATCAAGGGATAATAAGGAACTCATTTGACATACAATTCACTTTGCAATCAACCTATCAAGCATCCAAGAGAATTAAAGAAAGATTCCAAGTGTCTATAGAGATTTCCAAAGTGATTCAAAACAAGTCGATCTCAAGCAAAGAAAACCCTAATTCAATGAAAAAGGTATTTACAGCTTGAAAACCTTACGGTGAAGTTTGAATCATTCTAGGAAAATGTTTACTTCTCAAGTAATCGAGAGAGCAGAAAAGCCTCGCCCCAAGTTTAAGAAACATTTCTTCAAGTCACTGGAAAATGATCCTATAGGGGTATTCTCAATTACTCCACATGAATTTATGCATAAGGAAGATGTTAGAGCATACATTCATGTCAATCTAGAGGAATATGATCACATGATTCTAGGAAAATTGTACTTCGACAAATTGACTACTGTGGATATTGTGTTAAAAGATGAATATAAAGTTCTAGGAGAAAAGAAATTAGACACCTGGTTGGATTTTTCTGTGATATCAAATGATGCATGGGTTAAGCTTATTCTAAGCAGGATTCATGATGAGTTTTTATGGCTTGACGAACCTTATATGATAACTAAAGAAGCTGTCAAAGATGTAACTGGTATGAGCTCCTCTAGAAGGGTTCCAAGTGTAAAGAAAATGAAGAACAATGTGATAATGCAACTAATAGGAGCCAAATTTGACAAGAATGTCCTTATAGTAAATGATATTAAGGATCCAACTGTCAGAATTGCATCAATGATTATTGGATACAAAATATACCTTTCCAACAAGGAAAATTTTGTGTCTGCACCAGCCATATACACAACATATGACATGATAAAAAAATATAGATTATGACTTATGTGAATTGCTCTAGAGTGAACTAATGGAGAACTTGAAAAGAATAAAAGAGATAATACATCTTTTCAAATATGGAACACTGATCACTTGTCTACTCTTCTATTACCTAAAAGAGCTACTCGGCCTTGGAAACACTATCTGGCTCGATCATACACCAGTAGCCACTCAAATAAGAAATCACCTACAAAGTTTGGGAAATCTAGACAAGTAGAATGAAATCTTATGTCGATACTTCAAGAACTTTCAAAAGAAAATGTCATGTAGAGTCCGGATACCTAAAAATGTAGTGATGAAGTATGAAAAGGACATTGTATTCATGGTAGACAAAGACAAATACTTCATGGAAGCTATGGAACCAAGAACTATATGGGTCCTTGCATTAGGGTATGAAGTTGCAGAAGATATTTTGATTGAATTAGCTGATGTACTACTAAGCAAACTGAAAGATCTCAAAGAAGACAGATTTGGGACATTCGCAGAATTATCCTTCAGAATGTCTACGGAACATGAGCAATTAGAGAAAACATCAGATGAACAAGTAAGTAAGGCAAAAACCAAAGTAGGAGGATTAAAGTCCATAAGTGCTCTGGTAGAATGAACGTCAAACACTCTAGAAAGGAAAGATGAGAGATCTAAAATGGAAAAACCAGCATCTAGCCCCAAAAAAAGAATAAGGACCTCATCCATTACAAAAGCCACAACTAAAGTAGAGAAAGAAAAGGCAGCAGAAGAGAAGAAAAGAAAGAAAGTTTCACTTGGTGAAGAACAAGTGGCAAGAGACATTGCTTCAAAAATTTTGGAAAAGCAACAAAGAGCACAGATCCTAGACTTACCCGAGTTTCTACAAGGACCAATAAATTTGAATTCTTTGACTCTGCTACTTTAAGCCAACGCTCAAGAAGAAATGCTAAAAAATATATATAGGACAATGAACTCATTAATGAAGAATCTGGTATTCTAGAAAAGTTGATACCCTCATACCCAAAAGATACATCAGTGTCATCATTTGATCAGCTCAAAGGTCTGATAAATTCTGTAAGTACTCATTTTGAGTCCTTTGAAAAAACTGTCGACATTAAGGTTAGAAAGGAATTTGAAGATAAAAGACTAGTAGAGTTAAAATCCAAGTTAGACAGTGACAAAATTCTATTAGAAAATAGTATCAAAAATGTGGAGAATGCAATCAAGGAAGCCTGTGATATATACAAATTTTATTTGTCATGGCCTAAAATCACTAAGGAAATAGAAGAGAAAATCAAAAGCATGGAGCTCCAACTAGAAAATATCTCCAAGATCTTTGATCCAGCAGCTGAATCTATCAGCAGCATAGAAATACAAGTTGTAAATATTCAAAACAACATAAGTAGTCTGTTCAGTAGATAGGAAGAAATTAAAAACAAAATGTACATGCTAAGAAGGATGATAAGCTCTAAAATTGAGTTCATGACAAGTCTAGTTGCAGAAGCCTTAAAGGTTCAGGAAATAACTGACATAGCTATCAATGTGAAGAAGGCAAAAGATCTGGTACTCCAAGTAAATGAGAACATCCAAATTTTGAACAGTGCTAAGAATAAGTGAGTTGGAGAGTTAACACAACTAAAGATTGTGTACAATGATATTCTTTCACATGTAACAAACTAATTTAACAGGCTGTACCTATACATATGCAGTTGAGCATGACAATTTTTGCATTTTTGACACAATCTTGACTCTTGTACATACACCTTTTCCATTGAAGTCAAAGGGGGAGAAGAAGACCAGTGAAAAATGTGCAAACACCTAAGGAGGAGAAGAAAAACAAGTGTACAAAGTAAGGGGGAGCAAATAAGCATTTTTCACTAAGTGTTGCCATCAATGCCAAAGGGGGAGATTGTTGGCAAGAGACACTACTCTGATGAATGATGAATGTTGTCATTGATGGCAACAAGGCTAAGAGCTTCTACCGGCATAGCAAAGAAACCTTACTCCGGAAGAATAAATGACTAAGTATGGGTAGTGTACAATATACCAAGTAAGTGACAGTGTTTGAGATGGTATGCCTCCGTAGTTAAAGACATTTTTATGCAGTTCAAGTATGTTGTTCACAACTACTTTGTGATCACATGCTCTAGTGTTCAAGTCCTGACTTCCTCTAGAATTCATATGGTAAAATATCTAAGTCTGGGTGAACAGAGTCAAGTTAGGAACAGTGCATAGTACCAGAGTAAAAGGGTTCACATTCCTCTATTGTGTCATATTTTGTCTTGCAGTTCTGAGGTAGCTAAGATACACATCATGACTACATGAATCCAAAGTTATACTTTCTGAAGTTCCTTTGATCACATTCTACAAGTCGTTCTTTATCGACTTCCAGTTTGACAGTATTTCACTGTAACAAAGCAATAGTTCCAAGATCTGCATTTTGCTATAAAGGACTATTATGTCTTGCGGATCTGAAGGTATGTTAAAAGGTCAATGATGAATGTTGGATAAGATTTCTAGAGTCTCATTTGGTCTGCATTGGAAATCATGATGTGACAGTTCATTTGGTCAAGTGTGTGCTTAAGGGATAGACCGACAGGCAAGCTAGATCTATATGCGGAGAAGATACATTGTTTGAAGAATTAATTCAAATAGTTGAATGATTGATGCTAACCTATATGAAGACTATTGTATGTTTATTTGGGTCCACATTCCTATTTGAGAACAAGATCAAGCTGACAAGGTACAACACTTCTGTACATGTTTCATGTCTGAGTTGCCGACCTAATTGTGAGATGAATCTTATTGCAGATATATATATTCGATGAATTTTAGTTTTGGAGTGATGGATAGATGTAGATAATGTGTGAATTTGATATGTGGATAATATAAGGTAGTTTGCAAAGTAGAAAAGGTTAATAAGGGTAGAAAATAGAAGTATATGTAAAGTAGAGTAGAAAATCAAGGCAGACAGTATGAAGTCTTTTGTATCTGTATACTGAGAAAATTGGTACTGCACCTGAGCATATTGTAGATGCACCTGTAGCAATCATCTCTTGGTAGTGAGCCAATCCTTCTTCTATTTTCTCTTCTATCTTTCTAGCAGTGAGCCTTTCTGCAGTGAGCACTTCTTGGATAGTGAGTCCTTGGGCAGTGAGCCTTCATGTAATTCAGTATTGTTATCATAATATATTGTGAGCTAACACTCACCGTGGTTTTTCCCATTTTGGGTTTTCCACGTAAAATTCGGGTGTCTATGTGTTATGAATTTATGGCTGCTTTTCTCATTTTTACTTTGCCTTCATGTTATTGAATTTGGCAAGTGGATTAATGAATGTGTAAAATAAAAATTTCTAAGAATATTGATTCACCCCCCCTCTCAGTACTATTAGCATTCAACAGAGACCAATCCCATGTTACTCTGAAATTGTTGGAACTGTCAAAGCTTCAACAAAAGGGTGTAATTTCAGGTGATAAAAGTTTCTAGCACGCCTGATAAGATGAAGTTTGAAGCTAAGAAGTTTGTGTTGTTCTTAGCCTGTTGCAGTCTTGAAAACATCTTTCAAGCACCTGGTAAATTGGTCCCACCTTGGTGATAACAATTTCTGGCACTTCCGGTGGGACGAAGTTTGAAGATAAGAAGTTTGATGTTGTTCTTAGCCTGTTGCAGTCTTTAAAAGATCTTTCAAGCACCTAGTAAATCAAACCCACCTTGGTGATAATAGTTTTTGGCACGCCTGGTGGGACCAATTTGATGAGCTCTATCATCCATTAAAGAATTTGGTGTATTCTTCAATGTATCTTTCCATTTGGGGTAGTCTTCTTCAGCACCATGGCGACTCTACTGAACAAATCCACTTGTGAAAGCAGCCCAAGTGCTTAAAGATTCATCAAAGATCAAAGTTTGGTGATACTTTTGGTCTTTTCTAGCTTTCAGGAGCATCCCAAATTACCTGGCGACTATCTTCTCGTATGTTTCTTGTCTCCAAAAGCAGACCCGTTACCCTTGTTTTTAAAGAATTTTGATACATCTTTATTTTTCAATGCTCTAGTATGTCAAGCTATTATGGAATTCATGGCCTTTTCCCCCCATCAAGAATAAGCTTCCATACACCCATCATCACACCACTGTCATGACCCTGCAAAGAAATAGACCATTTGTGGCCTTTAATGGTGGAAGCCCTCTCGACCTTGCACAATATGATGACATCCTAGTCCCAGCTCTAAGGGCTATTCCCTTTTTCACTGGTGAAAATTCCACTACCCCTGCTGAGCACATCCAAGACATTGTCAATGTATGCTCTGTTCACAATGTTACCCAAAATAATGTGGTGGTAAGGCTCCTTGCTTCTTCCTTGAAAGGAAAAGCTCTCTAGTGGTACAAGGGTTACCTGCAAATTCAATCCATGAATGGGATGATTTGGGAACTAGGCTCTATCAGTGTTTTGAAGATAAGGGTGATCATTTATCCCTGATAGAGCAACTGACCACTATTAAAAGGACTCCTTATGAATTCATGGCAGATTTTACATATTTCAAAAGACTTGGTATAGAATCCCACCATTAGTGAAACCTGTTGTAAGTATGTGCCTAACCTATGTTGTCATTGATGTCAACATATCTGTGTTGTCATTGGTGTCAACTATGTTTGAAGATAATGAATAAGTATTCCTGATACTAAATTTCCAAGCACGCTTTTGAGAAAATTTGCTCTCCCAGTGGAAACAGTGTGTTGAAGAGTATCTCTATTTACTAAAGAATAATCCAGCAGATTGCTCCGCATTTCTTGTAGATTAAATATCTTTGTCTGTGGATTGGAAGTTATTTAGAGGCATGTATGAAGATGCTATGTTCCAAGTTTGAGCCTTTGGTATGAAGTTTTGAGTGAGTTATGTTCACCAGAGTGAAAACTATTTTTTCTATACATTTGGTAGTGACAGGGAGAATGTATTCTGCTCCGCATTTAAGTATTTTGGTCTATGGTTTTGGAATCAATTTTGTAATGTTGTTATGTGACTTCAACTCCAATGGCTCATGATTTGGTGGTCCACAAGCAATCCTTTCTATATGACAGTGGATAACAGTTATGTTCAAGTGTTCCTAATTGAAGAATCTTATGGATAAAGTGTTTGGAAGTTGTGTGGATGTTCTTGGTATTACAATGTGCTTGTGGATGTCTCCTGATCGTGTTCCTACCTTTGGATTGGTTCGTAGAGAGAAATTTGGATCGTGGATGAAGACTATTTTTAGAAGACTTAGTGTTAACACCAGTCTTGGCCGACCTGGTTATTTCCACTACTCGTAGAGATGTATAGAAGATTGAGGAAGCGTGTTGTGGTGTGGAATATTGCATTTGAGTCCCATCTAAGGGATAACGTGATCCACATGCATATTTTCCTTAGCTAATTTTGTTTAGGTCCAGACCTATTTCAATGAATGTTTGTAATGTCGACCTTGGAGATTGTTCCAACGGTTGATGAATGTAATGCTAACCTTGATGTACATTCCAAGGTTGATGAATAGTATAAAAACATGCTATGTAGTTGCAAAAAAGAGGTCCTTGTGCAAAAATTCAAAGATAAGTGATAACATGTAAGAAGAGCAAAGCAGAGGAGTTATACTATGCTTCCATGGAATTGAACTCAGGCATGGGGTAGATTGATGTAGAAGCATCTGGAAGCATTCAAAACAAAGGAGACAGTTGACAGTGAAGTTACAGATTACAGAGAGAGCGACCTTGGAGATTTATTGTATTTGAATATCAGAGGTTGTGGATCTAAAAATTAACATCTAGACATAGCCAGTTATAACATATCAAGAATTTAGATCATTTGGCTTTGATTACAGAGAGATATTGCTACTAGAAGATTGATTGTTTTGTATAACAGACCCGACAGTGTTTAATGAGTCTAAATTAGGTTGCGGATCAATCCCGTGACTTGTAGAGTGAAAAGGAGAATTGGCAGATGAAGTTTAGGACCTGGCTAATCTTCAGTGGGATCTACATGAAGTTCTATGCCTTTCTGGAGCAGTGTCTTATGTTTAAGGCCTGACCTATTTTGTGTACACATTTCATAAACTAGTCGTTGCAATTAGGCCAACTTGATGATTAGAAGTCTTGTAGAGGATATAAATGAAGGATAATGGTTTGTTACAAGGCAGCAGTGTGGAAGTGATCAATAGTATGAAGATATGAAGTGAGATCTTAAGTTAATTAGATTCGGTCAAGCAGCAAAATAGAGTGGAGAACAAAGAAGAAAGCAGAATGAGATGCAGAGTAGAGAATTGATAAATGGATGAATAAAATCATGAAATCATATTGGTGTATGAACCTTTTGTAATCCTTGGGTTGTGTCCTAGCATCTATAAATCCCTTGAGGCATGTGTAATTTGATTTAAAGTCATAATATAAGAGGAATAAGCTTTGAAGGTTGGGTTTTTCCCTCTTAGGGTTTTCCTAGGATAAATCTTGTGTTATGTGTTCTTGAATAACTATTATCTTTATGTGGCTTAGATGCTAGCTTTCGTTGCATATCTATTATGATCATGGTGTTGTTTGGGTGATGCTGCAAGGTTGGACTATCCCTCACCAAACCCTCCTACCTTCACTGCATTAAGTGGTATCAGAGCTAGTTTCGAATCTGTTGGGCTAGTTGTGTATTGTTAGAAGGTGGCAAATCTATTGGAGTGTTGTACGAAACCCTAGAAGTAACAACCAATGCAAGGAGTATTTGGTAAGCTTTTTTATTTTAGTTGTTTATCTAATTTGTTTCAAATGGGGAAGATTGGGAAAAGGATGAAAAAAGAAAATGAAACCCTAATATGCGAAAAAGATATTTTGGAAGATGAACTATGCGAAATCTGGAAGTATAATGTAGAATTGTTGGAGAAGATGAAAGATCTAGGAGTGGACAAGTTTGATGCCCTTGAAGAAGAACTGAAAGATGTAAGGAGCAGAAATGAAGACCTAGAAGAAGATCTGAAACTGTTTGAGGATGTTGAAAAGAAATTTGCAGAATTAGAGGAAGGATTTAAGTTGTTTTATAAGGTTAAACAGAGGAACAGAGATCTAAAAGACAGTTTGGAAAAATTGAAGAAGGAGAATAGTTTGCAGTAAAGTGAAATATTAGAATTAAAAGAGCAGAAAGATTAGTTAAAGTAGTCACTTATAACATGTAGAAAGGAGAATGAAAATCTGAGATCTAAGCCTAAACTTTGTGATGTTTCTTGTGATACTAATGATTTGTGTGATGATGCAGAAGTTTCTTTAGAAAGTGATGATGAAGATGATAGTGTGACTAAACTCGGAGTGGTTGGTGATGGTATTGTTTCAAAATCATGCAAAGAATGGGATATGAAGGACAAGGGTTGGGAAAATAGTAGCAAGGAATTATAGAACATATTGAACCAGTAATCAGATCAAGAAGTGAAGGGATTGGATATGACAGAGGTAAGGACTTTATGGAAAATTCAAACAAATCAAATCAAAGCAGAAAAGGTATGTATTGTTTACATTGTAATAGGCATGGACATGAAGAGGAATCTTGTTGGGATATATACCCTTGTGAAATTTGTGGATTGAGGAACCATTCTAAAAAGTTGTGTTGGAACAAGATGAAGAGAAGAAAGCCTATGATAGGTTGCATATAGAAGAATTATAGATGGATTGATGGATAGGAATGGAGAAATGCTATAGGTATGTTCAGAGGACGATATAGATTGAAGTATTCATGTGTTGGAAGACCCTATGCGGAGCAAAACAAGGACAATAATTCAAACTACATAGGGAGAAGTGACAGGAGTCATCACCGTGAAAGATACCATAAGAATGGAAGAAGCTTTGTTAGAATAGTTTGGAGAAGAAAAGAATCAAGCAGTGAATGCCATCAAGAACTTGTTATCAAAGAATCTAATGAAGGAGAAGTAGTAACTAATTCAGAGATAGTCTGTGAAGAAGAGCCTATTAGTGCAGAGATAATTTATGTAGAGGAAGAAGGACCTTTTGAATCATGGAGTACAATAGAGAAACTGAAAGAAGGTGAAGCATTAATCTTGAGAAGAATTTTGTTATAGTGCAAGAAAAATTTTGTGTGAACAAGTGTAAAGAATAGTAGAGAAAAGTGTTCATGTGATAGAAAAAGAGGAAATGACAAGATATTGTACCAGAGGAGAAGGATTGTGTACCAGATTGAAGTGATTATGGTAAAGGAAACAAAGTGAAGTATAGAAGCAATATAAGAAGAGTGGAAGCTGTAAGATTTTGATGAGTGCGGAATGTTAAAGATTAGAGAGTAGAAAGTGTTACAAAGAAACTAAGAAAGTGAATTAACTTGATTGTTCCAGAGGATGCATTTGATTGAAACAGACATTGATCTTGAGGCAACTTATGGAGAAGACTTTCTCAAACTACCGATCATTGAGGTAGTGCAAGGCTTGCAGGTAGACCACCGAACCTAGACCATGACAAGATGAAGAATTTGAGGTAGTTGTGCAGGGTGGACTTGAACAAACCACTGACCTTGAGGCAATTGCAAGTACTTGTGAACAGATCGCTGAACCTATTCAAAGCAACAATATTAAATCTAACATAATACAAACCAAAATGAAGAGGCTCACTTTTCAAATAACCCTAAGATTCTAATGCAAGAGCATCTGGAAGCATTCAGAATAATGGAGACAGTTGACAGTGAAGTTGCAGATTGCAGAGAGAGCAACCTTGGAGATTTCTGGTATTTGAATATCAGAGGCTACAGATCTAAAAATTAACATCTAGACATAGTCATTTATAACATATCAAGAATTTAGATCATTTAGCTTTGATTCCAGAGAGATATCGATACCGAAAGATTGATTGTTTTGTAGAATAGAGCCGATAATGTTTAATGAGTCTAAATCGGCTTGCGGATCAATCCCGTGACTTGCGAAGTGAAAAGGAGAATTGGCAGATGAAGTTTAGGAAATGGATGACCTTCAGTGGGATCCACACAAAGTTCTATGTATTTGTGGAGCAGTGTCTTATGTTTAAGGCCCGACCTATTTTGTGTACACGTTTCATAAACTAGCCGTTGCAATTAGGCTGACTTGTTGATGATTAGAAGTCTTGCAGAGGATATAAATGAAGGATAATGGTTTGTTACAAGGCGGCGGTGTGGAAGTGATCGATAGTATGAAGATATGAAGTGAGATCTTAAGTTAATTAGATCCGATCGAGCAACAGAACAGAGTGGAGAACAAAGAAGAAAGAAGAATGAGATGCAGAGCAGAGAATTTATAAATAGATGAATAAAATCATGAAATCATATTGGTGTATGAACCTTTTGTAATCCTTGGGTTATGGCCTAGCATCTATAAATCCCTTGAGGCATGTGTAATTTGATTTGAAGTCATAATATAAGAGGAATAAGCTTTGAAGGCTGGGTTTTTCCTTGTTAGGGTTTTCCCAGGATAAATCTTATGTTATGCATTCTTGAATAACTATTATCTTTATGTGGCTTAGATGCTAGCTTCCGTTGCATATCTATTATGATCATGGTGTTGTTTGGGTAAAGCTACAAGGTTGGACTATCCCTCACTAGACCCTCCTACCTTGAATGCATTATTGATGCTATCAAATCAGTTCACCAACCCTTGGCAGCGAGCCACCCCTTGGCAGTGAGCCCCAACATTTGCAGTGAACATTTTGGACAGTGAGCCCTAAGGCAGTGAGCCTTTGTTTTTTGGTATTGTTATAACATATTTATTTTTGTGGGGTAACAACCACCATGGTTTTTCCCTTTTAGGGTTTTTCACATAAAAATCTAGTGTCTCATGTGTTGGATGTGTTATTGTGTTGAGCTTCTTGTTTCTTTCTTTCATGGTTAAATCATAATAACAGTGATTGAACATTTGATGTGGTGATATTCATAAGCATTTAAAGTTTTTGAGACAGCTACTTCACCCCCCCTCTCAGTTGTCTTGTGCATTTTGACAATTGGTATTAGAGCCAAGTTCCTCTAAAGTAAGCCTAATAGCTTAAGGTAGATCCTGTTAGATTCAGGATAGACAACTGAGAGGGGGGGGTGAATCAATTGTCCAAAACTTTTTTCTAATTTAAACACTTAAATCCACTTTGTAATTTAGCAGCAAAATAATAATTCAATCATGGAAACATAATGCATTAAACAAGAGTAGAAACACATTAACACATAAGACACCAAGATTTTGACGTGGAAAACTCGGTTAAGGGAAAAACCACAGGGTGATTAACCCAAGATTGTATTCTCTATTAGAAGAATAGAAAGAATAAAATGGCACATGCCAATTAGGGCTCACTGCCTGAGCACACTGCTCACAAGAGGCCCACTTCCTACAAGAGACACACTATCTACAAAATAGTAAGTATCACATACATGAACTGGAGAATAGCATCTTCACCATGCTTGAATTAGTTCCATTTAAGCCCAATACTTCTGCTCTGTCTTTTGCTCTCCTCCTCGCTACCACACACTTATCTCCAATGGATACACTTTGAAATGACTTCACAATTCCTTATTTATACAAGACATCGACTTAGGAATAATTATCTAAGTCAGCAAACATCTTACAAGTACATCCGTAGGATGTGTAACTCATCTGGTTGGCTAGTCTTAGGAAGAACACCTTCATCTGGAAGTAATTCTTTAAATGTGAGCTCAAACTCTAATGCGGACCACCAACACAAAATAGACACAATCCAAAGACCTCCACAAGATTTCCTGAATCACCAAGAACATCCACACTTCATCTTCTTATTGAAATCCTTCTCTCCTTCATCTGGAACCTCAAGAACACAGTCTGTCATCACTGTCATAAAGGAATAGATGCTTACGGACCTCCAGACCATGAACCAATCAAGTTGAAACTTCACAAGGACTTCATGAACACTCCACTAAATCTGCAGAATAGGATATTTCATTTTCGGATCTCACCGGACCTATCTGTGTCACTCTATCACCTTTGAACATCTGTCGGAACCAGTTTTATTTGAGCAGCCACAACTTCTTCAGATCTTCATGCAGACCTCTGAAATATTTACTGGATCATCTTAAGACACATATCTACAAACCCTTTTGTAGACACCCAAATTTGTCCATGTCTAGCGACACCTTGTTACATCCCTAATCCATTATCCAATTAATTAAATAAATTTTATTTATTTAATTAAAATCCCATTCTCATTCACTTAGCCAATTAATTAAATAAATTGTATTTATTTAATTAATTCCACATCATGTCTTATCTCATTTTATGCATTTATCATATTAATTAAATAAATTTTATTTATTTAATTAATTTCCAACTCATATCCCAACTAATTCAAATACTTTATTTGAATTAAGCCTTTATCATTTATCACATTTCAACACTTGTCCATTTCCCATTTATCATGTGTTGTAAGACAACTTTCATTTAAAATCCTTCACATGTACAACTAATTGGACCTAAATTTAGTAACTTTCAATCTTAGCCATTCACATAGCCTTTGAATCTCCACCGTTGATTGATCTTGGTTGAGTCCTATATAAACAGCCTCTCATTCCATATGAGACATACAGAAATCCAGAGATCCAGAAATCTAGCAATCCAGCAATCATATAGCAACTCCATTATCATCTTGAGCATTCGAGCATTTGAGCTTTTATCCTCCATCAATGGCAGCTTTCAGCTTCGTGATTGCTCATTGTTGAAGAAGCAGTCCACATTTCTCTCTCAAACAAGGAATCGCACGGTCTAGGTGATGTTATGCTTGCATTGCATTGTTCTTTTGGCTTCATTTAGATTAGATTCCTTGATGATGGTAGGGTTAGGGTTTCATGACTATGTCTGATCTTCCACACCTGACTTTCACCTATCACATTTTGGCACGCCCGGTGGGACTCACGTCCCTGATTAACTTCGTTTTTTGGAGTTGTTTCCTTGAAGATCAGATTTTGCAGGTGCTCGCAGAAAATTCCAGCCGCTTTTAAAGGAAAATCCGCCGCTTCGAGATTTCTGCGTCGCTTCTGAGCTGGATCAGGCTGCATATACCTCTCTGGATCGCCTTTGACCTAACAGTCGTCGCCTTAGGTAAAACGCATCGCTTTTATCATTAAAATGATCGCCTGGGACTGTATTTGCCGCTTTTGATCTAACAGCCGCCGCTTTTGCATAATTAGATCGCTTTTAATCTAACAGGGGTCGCCTTTGCACAAATCCGCATCGCTTTTGACCTAACGGTGCACGCTTTTATACTGATATGATACGCTTATGAGCTAATAATATTCGCCTGTGCAGGTTAGGGTTTTGATTTTTGTTTTGCAGAGACGGGTCGCTTTCGACTTCCAACAGGTCGCTTTCCGGTATATTGCGATCGCATATGAGACGACAGTCGCCGCTTTTGAATATATTTGTGTCGCTTATGGACTAATATTATTCGCCTGTTAGGCTAGGGTTTTTGTTTATCGGCTGTGTTTTTGCAGAAATAGGTCACATCCAGCCCTCAACCGATCGCTTATGGAAAATATGCATCGCTTATGAGCTAACAGGCGTCGCATACTGTGTTTTTGCGCGTCGCATATGATCTGCAGTATTTCACCTATGACATAATAGAGGTCACTTTTGATCAACAGTGGGTCGCATCTGGTAAGGCTCTGTTGTTTTCAAGCCTGTTTCAGTTTCAGTTTGATTTTTTGCTATTAACTGGGTATTTGCGCAGCATCTTATCGATCTGTCCAAGAAAGGAGGTTATCAAACTACTGACATATCTGTTGCAGGTTCGATCGGTCCAAGATTTGTGGTTTTTTTCACTAAATTAGGCATATTTGGGCTTGGTGCTTAAAATGAATTACTGTTTGCTCCGTGCTTGATTTATCTTTTTGATTGCTTGCATGTGCCTGATTGTAACCCAAATTTAATGACAAAAGTATCCTCTCCCCTTGCCTATCAAATGGATCTTGGGTGCATGAGAACTTGTCATTATCTTTAGAGGGCCTGCCTTCCCGGTGTGAGAAGGGATACGACCCAAGCGGTAACGGGCTAGAGCCAAGTCCTTCCGAACCGCTATATAAGAAAAGTGTTTGTGTCGAAAGCCACAAACAACGGGTGCAGTTGTGTTATACCGACAGCCAACCTCCCCCAAAACCCTCCAAGGCGCAACCCTTGGAGGCTGGGAGACTCCATAACGGAGAGTAGCGCTGCCGCATGTATAGCCACCCGAACGGATGCCCTTATTAGCAACTTTGTGTAGTAGCCAAAAACCTTCTATCTGTTGACGCAGAGGGCAAAACCCTTGAAGCGGCCCCGATTCATGCGGTTCTTAGCCGAGGTAGCAGGGACAATCTAAAGGTTTGGAGAGGGTCAAGCCTTATAAGAATCCCGGATCTTGGTATGCGTGAGAAGTGTGTGCAAATGTAAGGAGGAGCCGGTGCTATCAAGATCCTGGAGCTACCCGCTTTGAATAGGCGCAGCTAGGGGATTCAACAGATACTGTCCTATCCTAGCCTAGGTTGTATCAGTTTGTGCTTGTTGTGAGTGTGAGTGACTGTTATCATTGTTTTCTTGCTGAAAAAACTACAAAAATCAGACCACCGGTACACAAACACAGTCGCTTTTGAACCTAAACTGCTCGCACAGACCATCAACATCGCTTCTGAACTGTAGTGACTCGCATTCTGCCTGAACTGCATCGCTTTTAAACAACAACTGCTCGCATACTGCTTAAACAGAGTCGCTTTTAAACCGTAGTTGATCGCCTTTTGCCTGAACAGAATCGCTTCTGAACCACAGCTGATCGCCTACTGTCTGAACCAAGTCGCATCTGATTCATTACCAGTCGCATATTGTTTGAGCCAAGTCGCTTTTAATCCACAGTTATTCGCCTGATTCCAGAACAAGCTCGCCTATGAACAACAGACTTTCACCTTTAGGGATATCTGAGTCGCCTTTGAACCAACAGTAATCGCCTTTGAACCAACAGTCATCGCCTTTGGCATAGCATTCGCTTCTGGTTAGCCCTGTCATTTTTCTGTCGAAACTAAACCAGGTCGCATTTGAGCTATCATTAATCGCCTTTAGCATCCTCTGAGTCGCCTTTGAGCTATCATCAGTCGCCTGTAGCTAAAATTCTTGCAAATCTCAGTGCATCAGCTAAATTAGCCTCAGGACCAGCTTGCTTGAACCTCAAACATCAGCTTTCAGACTTACCTTTGATCAACAGCAAACACCTGGACTTTGTCTCCTATTTTGAGCTTATCAATCAATCACAACTCATGAGCTTTTCTATCTTTTTGAGATCCCAAACCAGCAAATCAGACATCAATCCAATCATTTCGATCAACAAACAACCTTCAGCTTCAGCAAACAATCTCTTTTTAGCTTTAGCTCCAACAAACATCAACAGCAAACAATCTTTCCCTTGAGTGATTAAGCTACCTCTAGGGACAACCAACAACAACCCAGCCAAACCAAATCAACCAAGCAACTTAGCCAAACTAGCAAAACCAAAACAACAACCAATCAACCAACTATCATCTTTTGGGTCTTAAAACTTTGACAAGCTCAACTTCATCATCAACATCATGCCTCAAACTAGGAGTCAATATCGAGCTGAAGTAGAAGCCAAATTGAAAGCTGAAATGGATGCCAAATTGCAAGCTGAGATGAAACAATTCACAACACCTCTTAAGGACGCAACTCAATTCACAACTGGTATGCCTTCTCATATGTTTATACCTCAAGGGTACACTAGGGGCGAATCATCTTCACAACAAATGCATCCTCCACCATCCTTGGAAACTTTCGAAGAACAATCTCAAGACGACTCATCAGAATTTCAAGATACCTATCTATGGGACCAAGTTGAGAAACTCATGATATCTGAGCCTGATCGTTGTTTTCTCCAACTTGCTCGCATGGGTGCTAAACTACCTAAAGACTTTGATATATCCACTATTAGAGAGCACGATCCCAACACTACTGCTGTTGTTGCGAATAAACCATCTACTATAGTCACATCATCTCCTATTACCTCGCAAACACCATCCTCATTGCCTCTTGTTGCTTCATTTGAGTTACCACGATCAGAGCATACCTTAGAACCATTGATAGTGCCCACCAATGTGCTTCCTCTCATGTCACAAAATCTCAACATCCCACCTTTTCATGTCCCTCAACATATCTCTCCTTCTACCTTGACTGTTTCCATGCCTCACGTCACACAAGCTGTCCATGTAACGCAAGCACAAACACTTCGAGCATCACAAGCAATTCCCATATCTTATGGTGTGCATACCTCTCAAACCATTCCAACAACACATGTCCTCCATGCTTCACAACCATTGCGATCTACCACATCTCATACACCAACTACTAATTCCTTCATGTTATCCTATAATCCCAATGTTAGCCTTATTGACATGAGTGATCCCCTCATTTCTCAAGCCAATCCAAACAATCAGATCGCTTATGTTGATCAACTTACATCCATGCTGTCCTCTTCTTCCAATCCTTCACACACTATCAATCCATCTTATGCTACCCAAGGCTTCTCTAATATCACCCAACACATGACATATACCAATCCTCATATTGTCCAAAATACCAATCCCAATGTTCACCCTTCTGTTGTATCTACCAATCCCTCCGTCACTTACCATGTCATGAATTCAATTCCAACTTCCCAACCATCTGCTACTATCAATCCCACATCCACTTCTCATGTAATGCACACCCACTTACCACTTGTGTCTCAAGGACAGCAATCCTCTAACACATACATGTCACATACCACTCCTTCGACATACATTGTGGGCACACAACCCCAACAAACCGTTACAGCTTCGTACATCCCACAACCACAACAAACTGTCACAACTCCACATATACCACAACCGCAACCACAATATGTTTCATATCACACTCCACCCCCTTTGCAACAACAGCAGTTATCCTCAGCCGATATCCAACAGATGATCGATGAAAGGGTAGGACAAGGCAAGAAACCCTTCTCTCTCGAAAACATATGCGCTTATCCATTTGACAAGTCGCTTAATATGATACCTTTTCCACCACACTTTGAAATCCCACAATTTGATAAGTACAAAGGGAAAGGAAATCCGGATGACCATCTTCGAGCCTTTTTCGTGGCATGTCTCGATGTTGCCTATGATGATACATATCTTTTGAGACTATTTCCTCGAAGCTTAGCAGGACAAGCTCTCGAATGGTTTTCCCATCTACCTCCAGGAATTAAGACTTTTTCCGAATTGGCAACCAAGTTTCGATCACATTTTGCCTTCAATATTGAACATGAGGTAAACATGAATGACATTGTCAACAACAAACAACGCAATGGTGAAACCTTTTCCTCATTTACCCAACGATGGCGTAATATGGCTAGCAAATTATCATGGGAAATCCCTGAGAAACAACAGCTTGACATCTTTGTTCAAAATCTTCATCCTGAGCTGTCATTCCAATTACAATTACAAAGTGCTAGCACCTTTGACGAACTAGTTTCCAAAGGAGTTATTGTTGAACGAGCCTTAATTGCCAAAGGAACTATCAAGATCTTTCGTGATAACAAAGATTCTCCCCAAAATTCCAATGATAAGTCTCGCTTTTGGAACAAGAACAAGAATGTTGTCAATGACGGTATTGTTGATACAAAGAATATCCAAACTATGAGAGCTCCTATCAACATTCAAGAAGCCTCTCCACCACGACAGTCTTTTCCACAACGAAGAAACCAATGCCAAACTTCTAATCCACGCCGACAATTTACACCATTAGTGGAACCCATGGAAGTTATTCTTCGAAAGCTGCTTCAAGCCGGAGATGTTATTCTACCCGATGCACCACCAAATGGCGAACCACTCTTTCGAGCTCCTTGGTACAAAGAGAATGAGTATTGTGATTATCATCGAGTTAAAGGACACCAAACAAATGGTTGTATGCGCTTAAAACATGTTATCCAAGACTGCATTGATCAAGGTCTAATCAACGTCACACCTTCAACACCTCAACCTGCGCAACAATCCACATCAAACTATGATCTAGAGACTTTCAAGAATCCACTGCCATCTCATGATTAGACAAATAACCTTCAAGCTGGCAATGCTATTCCCTATAGCTATGCATCATCTACCATTGGCCGCATTGACCATGCTCGCATTTCTACCATTACCATCCAAGGAGCACCTGATTGTGCCGTAACCATGCGAAGAGGTCGAGTTACCGTTCAAGGAGCACCTCCTCATCCTCCTCGACCTCTCTCTAACTATAACCTCTTGGATCACCTTGGCAAACCCCCGCACACATATCTATCCTTGAGCTGCTCCGCCTATCCCCCGCACATAAAGCTATCCTTGATAAGGCCTTACAAGAATCTTCGGTGCCTAATAATATTAATATCACACAATTTCAATCCATGGTCGCTAGCATTGCAGCCCCTTGTCATTTAACCTTTTCTGACAAAGATCTTCAACCCTCCATGCATCCGTCACACAATGAGGCCCTCCATATTGAAGTACTTGTTAACCAACGCCGTATCAAACGAGTCTTGATAGATGGGGGAGCTGGTCTAAATATATGTTCTTTGAAACTTATCAAACAATTGGGATATTCTGAGAAAAATGTTGACACCTCCAAGGTTATAACTATCAAAGCATATGATGACGCTGAAAGAGATACTGAAGGGATCATCTTATTGCCTATTCAAGTTGGACCGGTCATTACAGAAACTCGCTGTCAAGTCCTTGATATTGATCTGCCTTACAACATCATCCTCGGTCGCCCTTGGATCCATACCCTTAAAGCAGTTCCATCTACATATCACCAATGCCTTAAATTTCCGCATAAGGGTGTTGAAGTTACCATTCAAGCTGATCCTAATCCATTTGAGTTTTGCCGTGCTTTTCAAGCTAAATATCAGAGTCCAAACCGTATCCCTCTCAACACCGAGGCATATCCATCATCCTCCTATGTCGACCCATCCGATCTCCTCAAGCCCTCATCTAGCAAAGCCGCTTCCAACTTCCATATCAAATATACCGAACATGGCCCTGGTGAGTACAAATTGCAGGAATCCTGTTGCGTTGGCACCCTTCCGTTATCTCCTAAATCCCATGGTAAGCTTTCTATATCTAAGCCCACTTCATCCTCCGCTGTTATCAGAGCTCCCCCCACCGTATTCATTAAAGGTGGTTTCTTGGATGACGAAGACATTGAGGACATAGACTCTTGGATATTCTTTGATGAAAATGACCAAGTCCAACTTGAAGTAGAGCGATACAACAACGGGTTTCGTATCATCAAGAACATGGGCTATAAAGGACATGGCGGCTTGGGATCACAGGAACAAGGACCTATTGAGCCCCTTATTGTGTCTAAGAAGTTTAATAAGCAAGGCCTTGGTTACCAACCGGAGGTACCGCGATCCAAAGACATTAAGTGTATTTCCGATATTGACGTTGGATCTTCTTCGGTAGGAGAGACTTCTAACTCGGATACAATCGACGACTCCTCCCTTCATATCACCGACCTCTTTCAAGAACATTCCATCTTCATGTTTTCCGCAATCTCTTCTAGCCATCACGATCCCTCCATTAGTCTCTCACTCGTATATCCTGACCTCATCGATTGGGACCAACAGGGGGCACCGATATTAGATACATTTGAAAATGACGAAGCCATTGCAGAATTCATGGGTTTGAGACAAGGTATCCCATTGGGTGATCACAAAGCAGGTTTCATGATGGAATTACCTAAACTAGCATATTTTGGCGGAAGTATCAAATCCTTCAGTCGCAAAAGTGAAATAAACAAAATTCAACAAAATAGGTCACTAGGTGAAAACCGCAAGGCGCCTCTTGACCGTGAAAAAGTAAAAATAAAGGACGTATCCGAAGGTGAAAACCTCTCTGAGGCACCTGAGGATGAGGGATTTGATCTTCCTGTCACCGCTGATTACCATGAGAAATCAACTGTGCTAGTTGAAAAATCACAAGACATGAACTTGTGAACAGAACAAAATCCGAAGATCACCTTTTTGGCAGCATCACTATCAGAGCAAGAACGAAAGAACTTCACAGCATTTTTCCTGAGACGAGCTATAAATTTTGCATGGACTTATGCAGACATGCCAGGACTAGATCCTTCACTTGTGGTACATCATTTAGCAGTATTCCCTGATGCAAAGCCTGTCAAACAAAAATTGCGCAAAATGCATCCACAAGTTGCCTTATTGGTTAAAGCATAAATTCAGAAACTATTAGAAGCAAAGTTTATAAAGCCTAATGATTATCCAGAATGGGTTTCAAACTTGGTACCTGTAGCAAAACCAGATGGACGAGTTCGCTGCTGCACGGACTTTAGAGATCTTAACAAAGCATGTCCTAAAGACGATTTTCCATTACCAAGCATAGACAACATTGTTGATCTTACAGCAGGACATGAAATGCTATCTTTGATGGATGGATTTTCTGGTTATAATCAAATCAGAATAGCAGAGGAAGATCAAGATAAAACGTCTTTTATTTGTCCATGGGGCACATATTGCTGGGTTGTAATGCCTTTTGGTCTCAAAAACGCTGGAGCTACCTATCAACGAGCCATGACAGTTATTTTTCATGACCTTTTTCATACTATCATGGAAGACTATGTTGATGACATCCTGGGAAAATCTAAGACAAGGGAAGGACATCTACCAGTATTGGCACAAATTTTTGATCGATTAGAGAAATACCAAGTCAGACTAAATCCAAAGAAGTGTGTATTTGGTGTAACATCAGGAAAACTATTGGGATATATTGTGTCTCGACGAGGCATAGAAGTGGACCCAGCTAAGGTAAAAGCTATCATAGAAATGCCTCCACCAACGAATCTCAAACAGCTCCGCAGTTTACAGGGTAGGCTACAATCTATCCGCAGATTTATCTCACAACTCGCAGATAAATGTCATCCTTTTCAGCATCTTCTTCGCAAGGGTGAACCTTTTAAGTGGGATGAAAAGTGTCAACAGGCTTTTGATAAGATAAAGGAATACTTGGCAACACCTCCTGTGTTAATACCTCCTGTACTTGATCGTCCATTACTGCTTTATATATCATCAACAACCGCAGCATTAGGTGCACTTCTAGCTCAACATGATGATTCAGGAAAAGAACAAGCCATCTATTACATTAGCAGAACTCTTGTGGGATATGAACTTAATTACTCATTCATGGAAAAAGCTTGTTTAGCATTAGTGTTTGCTTCCCAAAAGTTGCGACATTATATGCTAAACCAAACAACGAAGCTCATCTCTAATGTGGATCCCCTCAAGTATCTCCTTTCAAAAGCACTTCTCACAGGGAGATTAGCAAAATGGGTTATGATCTTGAGTGAATTTGACATACAATATGTGAACCGTAAAGCTATCAAAGGACAAGTCATTGCTGATCAATTAGCTGCAGCACCTATCACAGACATTTAGCCAATATATCCCGAATTCCCTGATGAAGGATTGTTTACTTTCAGCTCTCCAGCACGATGGCAGCTATACTTTGATGGATCATACACTCAACACGGATCTGGAGCAGGTATCTTGTTTGTCACTCCCCAAGGAGACTGCATACCTAAATCATACAGAATAGCATTCCCCTGTACCAATAACATAGCAGAGTATGAAGCTTTAATCACAGGTTTGCGCATGGCAGTACAATGGGCTATCAAACAGTTACGAGTCTTTGGTGATTCTCAGCTAGTTATCAAACAGGTCTAAGATGAATATCAAACAAAAGATGAGAAGCTTCTTCCATACAAACTAATGGTGGATGATTTCAAGCAATATTTCGAGGACATTACCTTTGAGCAAATTCCAAGACTACAAAACAGAGCAGCTAATGCCATGGCTATGATTGGGTCTCTTTTAGATATGCCATCTAACACCCATAAATGTGAATTCTTGGTCGAACAGCTTTTGATCCCCGCATTTGAAGTTCCACAGTCTGAGCTCATATGTGAGATTGTTGGTCCCAACTCGTCGTGGTACAAAGATATATACGAGTATCTCCGTAATCACACCTTGCCTCTTCAACTATCCAACACCCAACGTAAAACTTTTATCCGTCGAGCCTCTCGTTACACTATCTTAGGAGACACCCTTTATCGCCGGAGTCTTGATGGTATCCTTCTTAGATGTCTTGATTCTGAGGAAGCAAAAACGGCCTTACGTGAAGTACATGAAGGTGTCTGCGGTTCGCATTCCGCTGGCCCTGGCCTTGTTAAGAAACTTCTGCGAGCAGGATACTATTGGCCAACTATGGAAAAAGATGCCCAACAATTTGCAAAGCGATGTCTACAATGTCAGAAACATGGAGATCTAATACATGCACCAGCACATGAGCTTCAGCCTATTGTCACTCCATGGCCTTTTTCGCAATGGGGACTTGATCTTGTGGGTAAAATCCATCCTACTTCATCAAATGGTCATAAGTTTATTATCACTGCCACTGAGTATTTCACAAAGTGGGTAGAAGCCATACCAATGACCTACATCACAGGTAAACAAATAGCTAAATTCATCCTACATTACATCATCTGCCGTTATGGAGTTCCTCAAGCTATTGTCACATATAATGGCCGGCCTTTCAAGAACCAAGAGGTTAGAGATCTTTGCAATAAGTTTCATATTCAACATAGGTTCTCTACGCCTTATTATCCTCAGAGCAACGGTCAAGCTGAAGCCTCTAATAAGACAATCATCAAGATCCTTAAAAAGACTGTTAACGAAACTGGTCGAGATTGGCATCTACAACTGCATCCTGCTTTATGGGCATATAGAACAAGTGTCAGAAGTCCTACTGGCGCCACACCCTATGCTCTAGTCTATGGCACTGAAGCTATTTTGCCTATCGAGGTTGAGATCCCCTCTTTGCGCATATCCTTGCAACATACTGTTTCAGATGAAGAATATCGAGTCTCCCGACTCCATGATCTTGAGCTCTTAGATGAACGCCGCCTTACAGCATTGAACCATCTTCAAGTCTATCAAAACCGGCTACGTCGCAGCTACAACAAAAAGATCAGAGAACGCAGATTTCAGGTTGGCGACCTTGTCCTTAAAGAAAACCAAAGGAATCAACAACATCGAGAGAAACAGGGCAAGTTTGAACCAAATTGGCTTGGTCCTTTCATTATCACAGCAGTTTATGGATCTGGTGCATACACTTTGTCAACACCTGAAGGCATTCCCTTGGATGAACCCGTCAACAGCGTTCATCTCAAGAAGTTTTATCCATGAATCTCAGCTATCCCACAAAAACACCAAACTACAACAAAAAAAAAAAAAAAAAAAAAAAAAAAAAATCAAATATGTCAAAAAAAAAAAAAAACAAAAAACAAACATAAGATAAATAATCCGTCCTCTGGTGAAAACCTGGTAAACAGGCGCCTTGGATAAGTACCATAGTGAAAACCTGGCAAACAGGCGCTATGTGTAGTGACCAGCTTCCCTCATTTGTTTGGTTCGTTTGATCATTTTCCCCACTGCATCTTGTATAAGCTATTTTCATAAGCCCTATCGCAATCTCACACATAGCCTTTCCTCTTCATCCTTTGCCAATGCTAGTTATCATATGTGAGACATTGTCGTGATATCTATATCTTTTGGCACCTTAGCATCTTGGCCACATCTTTTCTGCATTGTCGCTTCTGCATAATAAACCTCATTCCACACTGGGGGCATTTGTTGAGTCTTATTTGGAAGTGGATCCTGTTATCTCTAGCTCATAACACATCAACCAACTCAGATTTCAACACAGCACACCTTATCAACTTCAGCCATGGCACATGTCCACCGACAACTATGACCTAACGACTTGCAACCAGGACTCATACCTTCACAATTCATCCACACTCATCCAACAATCGCAACAAACATCGCTTGATCAAACATCCAATCGATTAGCCACATCAATAAGAACTACATCCAGCTCTATCGTTGACGCCTTGATCCCGTGGATACAGGGTATGTAGGCAATCGGAGATGCGAAGGAAGCACTCTGATTCAGGCTAAGACGATAGCCCCTTTCATCAGTCATCTTTCATCTGTCATTCTAAACATTCTTCAATCTTTCAGCTTATATTCTTCTATCTTTCATCACTTACATCATCAATAAAACCCAGAACTACATATTCATCATGTCTCATCTTCATCGTAAATGTGCTTTGATCCCGTGGATACAGGGTATGTAGGCAGTCTGGAATACGAAGGAAGTTTCCAGTACTCAAGCACCGATGATCCCCCCATCTTCTTCATCTTCATTCATCATCCATCTTCTCCTCTTTGATCAGCTCAAATAGGAAGCAATCCATGTGTATATTACAAGCTCAAGCACTATAACCAATCATAGGTAAGCCAGAAGCTATTTGTCCGCATGCCTTAAGCCAACATTTGCTATAGCCATTTATCAACAACTTTAGCCTTCAACAGGATGTAGCTTTCCTCTTAACAAGGCGCCAGCTTAATCTATCCACGAGCACCCAAATTTGGCAAGAGAACGTGATGACAGTATCTTTTGTTTTATCTTTTGATTTATCTTTTGTCCCTTTTCTGTACCTAGTCAAGACTGCCTTGATCTATTTATATCTTGGTATGTTGCGATGAAGTAAGGACTGGGGCATGGTCATATAGCTTTCGTATGCCGTGTTTGCGGGATGATCTTATTCTCTTCCTATGCGTCTTGGTATCTTGTACGTGTTGGGATTAGCATCTTACATATCAATATCTCTAGCATCTGAGAAGCTAAACAGTCTCTTATGCATTAGAGACTATTCTATGTTAAGACTAACTCCATACATATAACCAGCAAGTTATCATTATGTATAGTGGAGATAAGCTCAAACCATTGTTTGTAGCGTCAAAGTCCAACACTAGCTGTTATTCATATCTTGTGCATGTTGGCTCACCATCTTGACCACATGCGTTCAGACAAGATTGTAACACGTTAGTTACGCATTGGATACCTCGACACCTTGGTCTCTTATACCCTGGTGCATAACATCCATATGCTATATCAAACATAAGGACTGCATTTCTTTTCATTTTGAGCAATTACTTGAAAGCTGCCCATCATCATCTTATCTTATCCATTTTATTTATCCATTCGTTCCGTCATCCTCAGCCAAGATCAATCATCTCCATCATCCTTTGTCCATATTCCCGCTCCTGCAAAACAAGTGTTAGCCATACATAAGTCCATTACATATCTTTTTGTTTACCATCTACCTATATGCATACATCTATTCATGTCATTACCCTTTACATTTTCAAATATTTTCTATCCATTACCATTTGCATAAATATCCATCCATAATCCATATATAATCCATACACATAACATGCATAGCCATCATAATATCAACATCACAACCATTATAACATCATATAGATCGCCAAAACTGCCATATATATATATATATATACATGTGGGTCAAAATACAAGTGTCTACAATACAAGCTGAGCCCTGAAAAGAATGAATGTACAACAATGGCTCTAGGCCTCATCATGATACAATGTCAACAAGGTGTGCCCTAGCGACTACTGCCAGCTCCCTCACCCTGACCACCACCACCAACAGGTCCTGTACCTGGTCCTCCATCTCTCGGTGGCCCCATCACTGAAGCTACTGACCGAGATCCACCTGACCTCCGTGAGCTCGAAGCCCCTGACCTGCTCCTGAAGCTAGGCTGTCTCTGCTCTGCCGGCACAGCTCCATAATATAAGCCTCTATAATACTCAGCCTCACCCTGCACTCTCCGAAGCTCGGCCTGTACTGCTGTCAACTGTGTGGCTAAGTACATAGTAGCTCCATCAGTCCCCAAGGCAGTCACTGCTCTATCCCGCTCACTAGTCATAACCTGCAGCTGCTGTACTGCCCTATCTCTCTCAGCTCGTAGACTATCTCTCTCAGCTCGCAGACCATCTCTCTCTGCTCTCATAGCCTGCTCCTGCTGTACTGCAGTATCTCGCTCAAGCCTCATCATCTGCTCATGCTGCCTAGCTGTATCCCTCTCTCCTGTAACTCTCGCGAGCGCACCATCCTCCTGTCCATCTCCTCTCTGCGCTCCCAACTGTAGCTGCGTCTGATAAGCCTGTGCCTGTGCTCTAGCATGCCTCAGACTGATCACGGCCTGATGCCTATCCATCTCCACCCTCCTCAACCTCATCTGTGCTCGCTGCCTCCATCTCCTCTCCTCTCTGATCCGTCTCCGCAGCTGCTGAATGCCCACATCATCCCCTGCTCCGATCTGTGCCTGTGGCTGTGCTAATATAGCTGGCTGACCTGGCACCTGCCCTGGCATCTGTATCCCTGGTGCAGCTGGCACTACTGCCTGTGCTGGTGGAGCCCGTCGTCGTCGCCTCCGAACTGGTCTCTCCATCCCAATCTCCCCAATCTCTCCATCTCGTGTCAACCGAGTCGGCCTAGCTGTCGCCCAGTATGCATCATACTCTGGCAATGTACCTGGCTCTGCCGGACCCTGTCTCCACTGCCATGCTACTGGCTGCAATCCATCTCTCTCTGCCAAGGCTGTGTCCACCACAACCTCTGGACCCCAGTCGAACACCTCCTGCCTCGTCCTCCCAAAAATGGCATCCCCTACAGGTACTGCCTGTGCCTCTCCAAACTGTCTCAGGGCTCTCTCTGGCAAATAGCGCTCGATAATGTACAAGCCGCGTCCAAAAATGTACCTCGCCTGTCTCGCATACGCAAGCTCGGCATCCTCCTCCTCCCACTGCTCACATCCTAGCCATGGCCTCCATACAAACCTGTCTATCTCATCCAACCTCCGTCGCCAGTATACCACCCCTCGGCGCTGTCGATACGTCAAGGCTCCTCTATACATCCGTGCAAATGGCTCTCCTGCTGCTCTAGCCACCCATCCCTCTGGTCTCGTCACTGGAATATGCTCATAAGCCCATACGTGCAACACTGTCACTCTTGCTGACATACTGGCTCCGAACATATATGCACAATCATGTAGGTAATGATAGAGCTGTCCCAACACGCACTCTGCCCATGCATATCTCGTGCCATAGGAGAACATGCCCTCCATCACTGTCCCCCATCCTACAGGAAACCCTCTCGCTCTCCTATCACCCACTAGCCATCTAATGATAGCCACTACCACTCGCTGCAACCTGTCACAGAGCTCCTCCATCCTCCCCATCGGTATCTCCGAACCCTCTGCTCCGATGTCTGGTGTCCCAAACAATCTCCTGAATGCAGCTGGGCCCATCTCCGGATCATAATCTACCCGATCCCCATCTATCGGAATCCTCAAAATCTGGAACACATCCTCTAAGGTGATGGTCGCCTCTCCTGTCGGTAACAAGAATGAACTGTGCTCGCTCATCCATCGCTCCACCATCGCAGTCATCAGTCCTCGATGTGCCTGCACTGGCTCTAATCGTGACACATGCTCTAAGCCCAGGATCTCTAACACCAGTAGCTCCTCTGCATCCAACTGTCTCACTAACCGCAAATCTCTCGGATGGGGCTCCCGTGATAGCAATGGCGGTAGTACATCCTGCATCATCCATTTACTCTTGTCAGTCCATTCCGTTAATCATTCATATCCAAATCTGCCTATCTATCTGCTATTTTCTCCTACACCTATCATATGCGGTTCGCTTTACCAGAAGCGACCTCTTTCTGCTCATTAGCGACCCCTTTCCCCATATGCGCCTCTGTTTTGCCTACATGCGAGCTCTTTTGCACATGCGCTCACTGTTTTCCTAAACGCGACCACTATTACCATATGCGTTCATCCTTACTTTACCTGCGAGCCATATCCCACATGCGAGTCTTTTTACTCCAAACGCGAGCCCTTTTCCTATATGCGCCTATTTTCTCTTCATAAGCGAGCCAACTCACACTAAGCGACCATTTTCGCCCTATATGCGCGCTATCTACCATATGCGATCTATTTCTAGTCCTAGGCGAGCTAAACTGCCCTATGCGACTACTATATGCTCATAAGCGACTCGTTTTCATCTACTTGCGCATTTCCGCTGCTATTTTCCCGCCGACAGGATGCGACCACTTTTTCCTAAGCGACCTACCCGCGCCCATAAGCGACCTCTATTACTCTAAGCGACCTCTACTCCTACATAAGCGACCTATATGTGCCAGGTCCTAAACTAGCCGCTTTTGGTGACGTGTGTGAATTAATTACGCTTCTAGGCTATTAAATGCACGCTTTTGGGAAAAGTTTTGAGACATACCGGTGCGCCTGCTCCCTCTGGTCGTCCATGTGTCCTCACTCGCTCCGCACGATGATCTCTGCGTGGAATCACCATCCCGCTAGCTCTGCCACTCTCACTCTCAGGAGCTCTGGATTTCTCTAGGTTTCTAAGCACAAATGAGCCTATTTGCCCTTGCAGCCCCTACTTATAGCCCTTCTCCAAACCCTAATTCTTCTATACCACAGCCTATTTTCTTCGCATCTGCCCTCTTTTCTGCCTTTTCTTCTATCGAGCGCCAACCCAGTCTTTCCTGGTTCGCCTGGCTTACCTCTCGAGGGGGCATCACCTGCCAGTTACACTGGGGCATAACTTGTTTATCGAACATATCTCACATCTTCTTTGACACAACGTTCTATCGAACATTGTATCAAAGAGGGGCAAAATGTAGACACCCAAATTTGTCCATGTCTAGCGACACCTTGTTACATCCCTAATCCATTATCCAATTAATTAAATAAATTTTATTTATTTAATTAAAATCCCATTCTCATTCACTTAGCCAATTAATTAAATAAATTGTATTTATTTAATTAATTCCACATCATGTCTTATCTCATTTTATGCATTTATCATATTAATTAAATAAATTTTATTTATTTAATTAATTTCCAACTCATATCCCAACTAATTCAAATACTTTATTTGAATTAAGCCTTTATCATTTATCACATTTCAACACTTGTCCATTTCCCATTTATCATGTGTTGTAAGACAACTTTCATTCAAAATCCTTCACATGTACAACTAATTGGACCTAAATTTAGTAACTTTCAATCTTAGCCATTCACATAGCCTTTGAATCTCCACCGTTGATTGATCTTGGTTGAGTCCTATATAAACAGCCTCTCATTCCATATGAGACATACAGAAATCTAGAGATCCAGAAATCTAGCAATCCAGCAATCATATAGCAACTCCATTATCATCTTGAGCATTCGAGCATTTGAGCTTTTATCCTCCATCAATGGCAGCTTTCAGCTTCGTGATTGCTCATTGTTGAAGAAGCAGTCCACATTTCTCTCTCAAACAAGGAATCGCACGGTCTAGGTGATGTTATGCTTGCATTGCATTGTTCTTTTGGCTTCATTTAGATTAGATTCCTTGATGATGGTAGGGTTAGGGTTTCATGACTATGTCTGATCTTCCACACCTGACTTTCACCTATCACACCTTTAAACCATATCCTCTTATCCTCATCTTAACTTGGACTTTTACCTTACTGTCTTCACTATTCTTCACTGTTCCTGATATGACCAATTTTTTCAATATCCTCAGCAAACAGATCATCCAATTCTTATCATTAATGCAACAGGAGTATGTTGACATCAATGACAACATTGGTTAGGCCCATACTTGCAACAATCTCCCCCTTTGTCATTGATGGCAACATATGATGTGAAAAATAGTTTTGACCATCAAGACAAGAACTTCTCCTTACTGTCACAACTCCCCCTACCAGCAACAACCATTCACATGTCTTCTCTTCCTTTCCTACTCCCCCTTTAATCAACAACTACTTGTTTTTCACATGTCTTCTCTCCCCCTTTGACATCAATGGCAAAGGGCACATACTTGCAACTTCACCACTTCAGACTCATACCAGTTGCTCCCCCTGAGTAGTAGCTTCCCATCATCAATCTAGACCATAAGATATGACTGTGATATCCACCAAACTGATGCACATCAGTGCATCTTAGTTCATCACCGGAGGGGCAATAACCCCTAACATCTCCCTGAGATACTCAAAAGATTCCTTAGGTAGAGGTTTAGTAAAAATATCTACAATCTGATCCTTGGAAGGCACAAACTCCAATCTGACTTCATTCTTGTTCACTTGCTCTATCAAAAAGTGAAACTTGATGGATATATGTTTAGTATTTGAATGCAACACCAGATTCTTAGATATATTTATTGCACTTGAATTATCACAGAAGATTGTGATAGGCTCCTCATACTCCACTCTTATGTCTCTTAGCATTTGCTTCATCCACAAAACTTGAGTGCAACTACCGATTGCTGCAATATATTCTGCTTCTGTAGTGGACAGAGATATTGCCTCTTGTTTCTTGCTTATCCAAGAAACCAATCTCTTCCCCAAAAAGAATGCTCCACCACTGGTACTCTTCCGGTCATCCACATCTCCTGCCCAATCAACATCTGTATATGCATGAAGAGAGAAATCATGATCTCTAGGATACCACAGACCATACTCAACTGTCCCTTTTAGATATCTAAAAATCCTCTTGATTGCCATGACATGAGATTCTCTAGGATCAGCTTAGAATCTAGCAATAAGACCAACAACATTCATAATGTCAGATCTGGTTTGAGTGAGATACAACAGTCTTCCAATCATTGACCTATACTTTTTCTGATCAGCCTTAGGAGAGTCATCATCTTTTCTCAACTTACATCCGGTTGCCATGGGAGTACTCATTGGCTTTGATTCTTCCATCCCAAATTTCTTCAACAATTCTTTCATGTATTTGGTCTGAGAAATGAAGATTTCTTTCTTTATTTGAGTGATTTGTAGACCCAAGAAGAAATTCATTTCCCTAAGCATGGACATCTCAAATTCACTTTTCATTTGATTTGCAAAAGTTTTACACATACTATCTCTTCCTCCAAAAATGATATCATCAACAAAAACTTCAACAATCAAGATGTTTTCATGATCAATTTTGAAATACAAATTACTGTCAGCAGTACCTTTGTTGAAACCAATTTTTAAAAGATGTTTATCCAATCTTTCATACCAGGCTCTTGGGGCTTGCTTCAGTCCATATAGTGCTTTCTTCAACTTGCAGACCATATCAGCATGATCAGACAATTGAAATCCATCTGGTTGCTCAATGTATACTTCTTCTAAGTCACCATTTAGGAAGGCAGACTTGACATCCATCTGATAAACTTTGAAATCTTTGAAAGCAGCAAAAGCAAGAAATAGTCTGACTACTTCAATTCTTGCCATCGGAGAAAAAGTTTCTTTAAAATCAACTCCTTCTATTTGAGAATAGCCCTTGCAGACCAATCTGGCTTTATTTCTGATTACTTCACCATCTTCATTCAGTTTGTTTCAGAAGACCCATTTGGTTCCAATCACATTCTTGTTTCTAGGTCTGGGAACAAGATCCCAAGTGTGATTTTTCTCAATTTGTACCAGTTCTTCCTCCATTGCTTTAGTCCAATTCTCATCATTGCAAGCTTCATTCACTGTCATAGGTTCAATCTTTGAAATCAAACAATACTTATCCAATTCTTGAGCAGTCCTCCTTCTTGTTTGTACCCCTTTGCTTTATCACCTATGATATGATCCTCATAGTGGTTCAGTCTTACATACCTGGGAACTTTGAGAGTTTCTTGCACATCTGATTCTTGGCCAGGCTCATTAAAACTCATCTCTTTTTCTTGATTTACTGGATCAGTCTGGATCCGAATCTCAGAAGGGGCTTGGACTCCTTGGATCAAAAAATTATTCTAATCATCTTCATCATATTCATAAAACCTTGAGGGTTTTTCAATTCCTTCATCAACCTTCACATTAGTACTTTCTATAATCTTTCTCAATCTCTTGTTATAGCACCGGTATGCTTTGCTTTGAGTAGAGTAACCCAAGAATATTCTTTCATCACTTCTAGCATCAAACTTGCCTAGATCTTCATCTCTTTTAATGTAACATTTGCTACCAAAGACTCTAAAATACCTCACATTAGGAGTAATGCCAAACCAAAGTTCATAAGGAGTCTTACCAGTATTGCTTCTGATTTGTACTCAATTGAGAGTATAGACTACAGTGCTGACAGCTTCTATCCAATAGATCTAAGGAACATTTGCTTCCATCATCATTGTCCTAGCTGCTTCCTGGATGGTCCGGTTCTTTCTCTCAACTACTCCATTCTGCTGTGGAGTCCTAGGAGCAGACAACTGTCTCTTTATTCCATGGTTCTCACATAATTCTATGAACTCACTGGATGTGAATTCTCCACCTCTATCAGACCTCAAACATTTCAATTTTAATCCAGTTTCATTCTCTACCATAACCTTGAATATTTTGAATTTCTCAAAATCTTTTGATTTCTCTTTCAGAAAGGTTACCCACATCATCCGGGAATAGTCATCAATTAGTAACATGAAGTATCTATCACCTTGCACACTTCTGATTCTTGTCGGACCACATAAATCAATATGAACTAAGTCTAATAATCTGGTAGAAGATTGTTCCTTGCTTTTGAATGAGACTCTGCTTTGTTTACCCATTTGACATTCCTTGCACAAACTATTTGTAGGTTTCACCAATTTTGGAAGATCTCTTACAACCTGGGTATTGCTTATCTTGATGATATTATCAAAATTCACATGACACATCCTCCTATGCCATAACCAACTATGATCAATTTGCACAAATAGACAACTTTTACCAGTACCAACTAAATGGAAGATATTACCTTTTGTTTGAGTACCGGATGTAATCTCTATTCTGGAACTCTCAAAGATCTTGCATTTTCCATTCTTGAATCTAAGATCATAGCCTTTGTCCACCAACTGTCCAACACTAAGAAGATTGTGCTTCAATCCTTCAACATATAGTACATTACCAGTTTTGTTCCTTCCATCAAAAGAAATAGTTCCTCTTCCTCTAATTCTACCAGCAGAATTATCACCAAACCTTACCACTCCTCCTTCATACCTTTCCAAATCTATGAACTTATTTTTGTCACCTGTCATATGGTGAGAGCATCCACTGTCAATGACCCAATCATCCTTATCTTCAATTTGGGCAGCCAGAGCTCTTTCTACAACTTTATGATTGACAAATTCAGAGGACATTGGTTCTTCTTCCTTGATGGCAATAAACACCCAATCACTTCCAGATTTGTTTCCCATTTCTGATTCATCATCTGTTACTCCTTTACTATCATTTGCCTCATGAACATAGTAACAATTCTTTTGGAACCTTAATCTGTTAGGATTTGGCCTTGAAAATATTTTCAGACACCTTGAGGCAAAATGACAAATCTTATTGCAGTTAATACACTTAAAAGGCAATTTCCCTTCATACTTACAGGATCCTCTTGGTAGTCTTTTTGCAATAAGAGCTTCAAGTTGAGCAGTTTCAGCTTCTTCTTCTTCTAGGTCCTTTCTTTCTTTTTCATACCATGATAGTTTCCTTGAAGAGTTCTCTCCCAGATCAAACCTTTGTTTACCTTGTACAAAGGCACTGGCTTTGAATGTTGATTCAGTCTTTGGGGGGGCATCTCCAAACTTGGTCATTTCAAATGCAACCAGTTTACCAACCAATTGATCTCTTGTGACAGTTGTATGGGCTCTGAATTCTTCAATGGTAGAAGCTTTAATTTTATAAGAAGTGGGAAGGGATCTGAGAACTTTGCCAACAATCTCATCTTCATCCAAGACTCCACCAGCACATCTAATGCCACAAACAAACTCATTTACTCTTGGCATAAAAGTAGTGATATTTTCATCTTCTCTCATCTTCAGATTTTCAAGTTTCCCTTTCAGCCTCTATAACCTTGCACATTTAACATACTTGTCTCCTTCATGCAGAAGTTCCAGTTTTTCCCAAATCTCAAAAGCAGTTGGTAGATCAACAACATTTGAAAGCTCTGAATCAGATAATGCACTTAGGAGAGCTTCTATAGTCTGCAGATTGTTTTCAGCATGTGTGATTTCATTTTGGGTTTTTAGGCCACCCTGTGGAGGAGTATACTTTGTTGAAGCCATGTTCCAGTACTGCATTCCCATCCATTGCAAGTGACATTTCATGCGACTTTTTCAAAGATTAAAATTGGTTCCATCAAACTTCAGACTATCCTTCTTATAGGATGACATCCTAGATCTCCTCAAGCGGTTAAGCTCTTTTAGAGGAACTTAGCTCTGATACCAATTGTTAGATTTAGGACAAACAACTGAGGGGGGGTGAATCAGTTGTCCAAAACTTTCTTCTAATTTAAACACTTAAATCCACTTTGTAATTCAGCAGCATAATAATAATTCAATCATGGAAACATAATGCATTAAATAAGAGTAGAAACACATTAACACATAAGACACCAAGATTTTGACATGGAAAACCTGATTAAGGGAAAAACCATGGGGTGATTAACCCAAGATTGTATTCTCTATTAGAAGAATAGAAAGAATAAAATGGCACATGCCAATTAGGGCTCACTACCCGAGCACACTGTTCACAAGAGGCCCACTGCCTACAAGAGACACACTGTCTACAAAATAGTAAGTATCACATACATGAACTGGAGAATAGCATCTTCACCATGCTTAAATTAGTTCCATTTAAGCCCATTACTTCTACTCTGCATTTCACTCTCCTCCTCACTACCACACACTGATCTCCAATGGATACACTTTGAAATGACTTCACAATTCCTTATTTGTACAAGACATCGACTTAGGAATAATTATCTAAGTCGAAAAACATCTTACAAGTACATCTGTAAGATGTGTAACTCATCCGGCTAGCCAGTCTTAGGAAGAACACCTTCATCCGGAAGTAATTCTTCAAATGCAAGCTCAAACTCTAATGCGGACCATCAACACAAACTGGACATGATCCAAAGACCTCCACAAGCTTTCCTGAATCATCAAGAATATCCACACTTCATCTTCTTACTGAAATCCTTCTCTCCTTCATCCAGAACCTCAAGAACACAGTCTGTCATCACTGTCACAAAGGAATAGATGCTTGTGGACCTCCAGACCATGAACCAATCGAGTTAACACTTCACAAGGACTTCCTGAACACTCCACCAAATCCACATAATAGGATATTTCATTTCCGGATCTCACCGGACCTATCTGTGTCACTTTGTCACCTCTGAACACTTGCCGGAATTGGTTTTACTTGAATGGCCACAACTTCTTCAGATATTCATGTAGACCTCTGAAATCTTTACTAGATCATCTTAAGACACATATCTACAAACCCTTTAAACCACATCCTCTGATCCTCATCTTAACTTGGACTTTTACCTTACTGTCCTCATTGTTCCTGATATGACCAATTTTCTCAATATCCTCAGTAAACAGATCATCTAATTCTTATCATTAACGTAACAGGAGTATGTTGGCATCAATGACAACACTGGTTAGGCCCATACTTGCAACAGATCCAAGATGTCTTATAGGAAGGAAGCTCTGTAGTTTGATGGAACAAATTATTCTCTCTAGAAGGTACGAAGGAAAATCCATCTCCTTTCTCTTAGTTATAGAGTGTGGAAAGAGATAGAGGCAAAGTATACCATGCCTCAGAATGGTTTAACAATTGAAGATGAAATCAAAGAATATGAGTTAAATATAAAAGCTAGATATGCTCTGTTAAGTGCATTGTCTAACACTAAGTTGATAAAGGTCATGGATCTGGAAATTGCTTGTGAAGTCTAGGAAAAGATGAAAAATCTATATGAAGGAGATGAGTCTATTAAAAGTGCCAAATTGTAGGGCCTAAAAGCGAAATATGAGGGTTTAAAGATGAGTGAAGATGAGAACATAACAGCCTACATGCAAAAAGTTGATGAAATTATCAATGGAATAAAAGGTATGGGAGGAACTATTGATGAGAAGGAAGTTGTGATGAGAATTCTTAGGTCATTACCTAAATCCTATAGTCACAAGGTAGCTGCAATTGAAGAAGTAATGATTGTGAAAGATGTCACCAAGGATCAATTGCTAGGAAAGCTTACAACTTTTGAGATGAGAGAGCTTGGTGATGCTCTACCGAAGATTGAGAATACTTTCAAAGCTAGTACTTCATAGAAGATCTCCAGAGCTTAGAAGTACAAGGTGGAACCTAATGATGAGCTTGATGAAATTGAAGCCAACTTTGTTGACAAACTGCAAAGAGGTTCTGGTAAGTTTAAAGCCAAATTACCTTTCAAATGTTTTACATGTGGTAAGGTTGGTCACTATGCTTCTAGGTGTCCTGAGAGAATTGAAAGGAATAGAAAAATATTTGAGAATAGACCTAGGGGTCCAAAGAAATGATACTATGTTAGAGATCTTGATGATGAAGGTGTGACAGATGATGAATCTAATGATGCTAGTACTAGTGCAAATGAATGCTTGTTTATTGTCATTAAAGAACCTGTGTCCACTAATCCTGCTAGTTGTGTGAAGGAAGAAAAACCAATGGAAGAAAGTGCTTGGCTATTCAGGTTGAGAAAGATAAGAATGAATGGATTATTGATAGTGGATGCTCACATCACATGACCGGTGATAAAAGTAAGTTTGTGAGTTTGGAAAAGTATGATGGAGGTCTGGTTAGGTTTGGAGATAATGCAGCTAGTAAGATTTGTGGAAAAGGATCTATTTCTTTTGATGGAAAGCACAACACTAATGATGTCCTATATGTGAAGGGTTTAAAGCATAATCTTTTGAGTGTTGGTTAGATGTGTGACAAAGGTTATGATCTGAGATTCAAAGATAATGGGTGCAAGATCATGGAAAGCTCTAGAACAGTGATTGCTACTAGTAAGAAGGCTAAAGGTAACATTTACCAATTAAGAGGAACTAATGATTATTGTTTATTGGCTTAGACATATGAGAGTTGGCTGTGGCATAGAAGGATGTGTCATATCAACTTTGATAATTTGGTGAAGGTAAGTTTAGGATAGGCTATGAGAGATTACCAAATCTTGTGAAACTTACCAATACCATTTGTAAGGAATGTCAGTTAGAGAAACAGACAAGAACAAGTTTCAAGAGCAAAGAGCAATTTTCTATCGGTTTGTTGGATCTAGTGCATACAGACTTGTGTGGTCCTACAAGGGTGAGAAGTCTACAAGGAGACAGGTATTTTATGTTACTTATTGATGATTATTCTAGAATGACTTGGGTCACTTTTCTAAAAGAAAACTTTGAAGCCCTACACAAGTTCAAAGCTTTCAAGGCAATGGTTGAGAATGAGTTAGAGTTGAGGATTAAATGCTTAAGGTCAGATAGAGGAGGTGAGTTCACATCAAATGAATTCAATATTTTCTATGAAAAACAAGGGATAAAGAGACAGTTGTCTGCACCTAGGACTCCTCAACAGAATGGAGTTGTTGAAAGAAAGAACAAGATAGTTCAAGAGATTACTAGGACTATGTTAAAGGAAGTTGACCTACCAAAAGTGTACTAGAGAGAAGCCATACATACTGTTGTGTACATCCTATATAGAGTTCAAGTCAAAGGTAACAACTCTAAAACTCCTTATGAATTGTGGTATGGAAGAATTCCTACAGTGAAATATTTCAAAGTTTTTGGAAGCAAATGCTATATTAGAAGGGAAGAAGATCTAGGAAAGTTTAATGCTTATAGGTGTGATGAAGGAATCTTCCTTGGATACTCTACCAAGAGTAAGGCCTACTGGTGCTACAACAAAAGGCTGAAAAATATTGTTGAGAGTGCTAATGTGAAGGTGGATGAAGACAAGGAAAGATCATCAAAATCTGAGTGGCTATGAATCAAATGAACCTGGTGTCATAGTAAATGAGAAGAAAGATGAACAAGAAGATAGTCAAGATGAAGATGAAAAGGCTCCAGAAAATGTAGTTAAGACTCTCAGGTATGTAAGGATCAATCATTCTGAAGATCAAATTATTGGAGACAAAAGAAAAGAGGTATTGACAAGGAAAAGAGTTGCAGACGAACAAGTGAATTATTGTTTTATTTCAAAAGTTGAACTAAAAACTATGAATGAAGCTTACAATGATGAAAATTGGGTAAAGGCTATGGAAGAAGAGCTGATGCAGATAGAGAAGAATCAAACTTGGGAATTGGTTCCTAGACCTACTAATAAGAATGTGATTGGAACTAAATGGGTCTTCAGGACTAAGCTGAATGAGAATGGAGAAGTAGTTAGAAACAAAGAAAGGCTAGTATGTAGAGGATATTCTTAGGTTGAAGGGATAGATTTTGAAGAGACCTATGCTCCTGTAGCAAGAATTGAAGCAATCAGAATGTTTTTGGCATTTGCAACATTCATAGATTTCAAAGTGTATCAGATGGATGTTAAGTCTGAATTCTTGAATGGTGAGTTGGAAGAAGTCCACATTGAAGAACCAAAAGGATTTAAGTTATCAGAGCAAGATGACATGGTGTGTAGATTGAAGAAGGCCTTGTATGTACTGAAGCAAGCCCCCAGAGCTTGGTATGCAAGGTTAGACAAGTATTTGTTGTAATTAGGGTTTAGTAAAGGCACTACTAACAACAATCTCTATTTCAAAATCAATGATAATCAAATCCTGATTGTTGTAGTCTTTGTTGATGACATTATCTTTGGAGGAAATGAAGGTATGTGCATGAAGTTTACAGGAGAAATGCAAAATGAATTTGAGATGTCTATGTTTGGTGAAATGAATTTCATTCTAGGTCTACAAATTACTCAATCAAATAAAGGAATCTTCATTTCTCAATCTAAGTATGTGAAAGGGTTATTGAAGAAGTTTGGGATGGAGGACTCCAAACTAGTATGCACTTCCATGGTGACTTGATGCAGGTTGAACAAAACTGATGAATCACCTAAGACTGATCAGAAAAGGTACAGATTTATGATTGGAGGATTACTTTATCTAACTCAAACCAGACCTGATATAATGCATGCAGTATGTCTTATGGCAATATTTTAAAAAGATCCTAGAGAGTCACATGTGACGGCAGTCAAGAGAATCTTGAGGTAGTTCAAAGGCACATCAGATCATGGCTTATGGTATCCAAAAGATAATGATTTCACTCTCAGTGCTTATATAGATGCAGATTGGGCCGTAGATGTTGATGATAGAAAAAGTACAAGTGGAGGTGCTTTCTTCTTGGGAAATAGATTGGTTTTATGGCTAAGCAAGAAGCAAGATTCAAACTCCTTGTGTACTATAGAAGTAGAGTATATTATAGCAACATGTTGTTGCACTCAAGTGTTATGGATAAAGTAGAATTTGAAGGACATAAGAGTTGTGTATGAAGATCCAATTGTAATCTTTTGTGACAATACAAGTGCTATAAACATTTCAAAGAATCCAGTGATGCACTCAAGAACAAAGCATATATCAATAAGATATCACTTTTTGAGATAAAAAGTGATAGAGATTGAAGTAAAGATGGCATATGTGTCCACAAGGATCAGATTGCAGATATTTTCACAAAGACTCTACCTAAGGATACTTTTGACTATCTCAAAGAAAATTTAGGGGTTATTACCCCTCCTACTCTAAACTAAGATGCATAGGAATGCATCAATCTAGTGGAGCCTAGAGCCTCATTCATTGATCTAGATTGATGTTTGGAGATACCTCTCAGGGGGAGTAGTTAGATGTTACTGACTTGAGTTTCTGATAATAAGTAGTAAGTATTTTTAGTTTAATCAAAGCAGTAGAGTGCAAGTATGTGCCGTTTTCCATTGATGTCAAAGGGGGAGAAAAATCATGTGAAAAACTTAGGGGGAGAAAGAGTGCAAATGTGTAAAAAGAAAGGGGGAGTATCTTGTCTTGATGGTCTTTATGAATTTATGGTGGATTTTAATTTTAGATTTCAAAAGACTTGGTATAGAATCCCACCATTGGTGAAACCTTCCCCTAATGTTGCCTTCTTGTATTATTTGAGATCCTTGAATAGTGATATCACTATCATGATCTAGTCTCTAGAAGGGGATGTGTTACCTGATGCCTATGAGATAGCTATTAGGACAGAAAATTGTTTGATTCTGGTAGGAAAGATTGCTCCCAGGCCTCCAATACCATAATTTCTGGAAGCCCCAATCATTCAGCCAATTATGACGCCAATTCCTACAGCTAATGTGCTATACCAAGCTCCCAATCAGCCCTATCAGCCAAGCAAGCAATCTTGTCAGGGGAATGGTCAAGGACAAAATCAACCAAGCCATGTTAGGCCCCTAAGCTCCATAAACTTAGCTACTATAAGTACATCAGGTGTACTTGTTCCAATTTAGAACAACTCAGCTCAAGGTTATAAGTGATGTACTTGTTCCAATTTAGAACATCCCAGCTCAAGGTTATAAGTGACACCATCCATGCAATCCATCATCAGTTCCAAAACAACAGATTAGATCTAGTCAGTAGGCTATGGTGGGACAAAGGCAAGTACAGGATGAATGTGTGTTTTTGAATTGGCAAGAGGATGAGGATAGGCAGAGGCCAGAAGACCTGAAGCAGCAAAAGGGCAGTGAAGATGATGGTGAATTGTTGTAGGTTGAGGCCCAATATGACAGTGAAGTTCTAGCTAATGAAGAAGAGCATATGGGTAACCCTATACTGAAGAGTGTAGAGGACTTGGAGGAGGCTCATTTCTAGGATGAGCTTGATGTTTTTTCTTGAATATGGATAGTAAATCAATGCATCTTAGTGAGGCAGATCATGAGCAGTTTGAGCAGGTTGAGGAGGCAATCATTCCTCTAATTGATATGCAAGGAATAGAGCATTCAGACCAGTAGCATCAAGAGCTAGAATCAGAGCAGAAGTATGAGATCAACTCTATTGATTTGCATGTCATTTCAAGGGGATGTCCTATCAGACATCTAGCCCAGCTAGAGACAGACCATGAAGAGTCGTCACATGTCATGCTTATTTATGAGCATGAAGTTGAGCATCAAAATGAGTAGGATCAGCCCATTTATCCACTTCCAGGCAACTGCATCAACAATCAGTTCAAGTGGGTAAGTGAGTTTGTTCCCATTATGGGGAAAGTGTTTTGTCAATTTGTTGTATGCCCACGCCTTCCCCATCTCTTGTTAACTACCCACAAGCATCTAAAGTATTGTAAATTGTTAAGAAAGGGCAGTTATTTTAAAAAACCAATTAATGGCTTTATTTAAGTCAGTTTTTTGGTTGTTAGTTTAGGGTAGGTTAGTTTCTTTCTATTTTAGGTTTTCCTTTCTTCTAAGTGCTCTTGCATAGGCAACATTCTCATTAGGAGATGGTTTGCCTTGTTTCTTGTTTTATTGTGTTTTCTAGAGGCATTTTCAGTTCTGTATGGTCATGTTGCTACAAATTCCCCTTTTGACTATGTGCCCAATGGATTGATAAGGCCACTAGATTCTTGTGTTTAACAGGCAAACACCCCTGCATAGTCGCCAAAATATTGTCATATTTTTCCCCAACCCAAAATGTCCCAAAAATTCCCCCTTCCATCAGAGATTCGATCTAAGAAAGCCTAAATGGAACAAGTTTCCTTCAAAAAAACCCAAAAAAATTCTAAGTGTTGTCTTTTATTTTACCTTAGTCCACAAAATTTGGGTTTGGCAAACCTTTGGTCTGATAGTTTATCAGTTTGCTGATTCGTTGATTTGTTGACTAAGGGGTGTACAGGTAGAGAAAATGGTTAACACAAAGCAAACAAAGGGAGTGCTTTATCAGCAAAACTTCAAGTTTGCAAACCTCTTGGTTCGTCGATCAACAGAATCACTAATCAGTGAATTTGTCGACTAAGCAAGGCGGGCGATCAGCAAGATGACTTCAAAGAAGGGGCATGGCGACAGGAAATGACTAAGGTAAAAAGGAAAAAAAGGCTCCATCGAGAGATCAGAGGAAATTCAAACCTGCCAAATGGTTCGTGTTTTTAAAGGTTCACTAACGAGATGATTCACCGACCGAAGGGCCCAAAAAGAAGAAGGATGAGGCGATGAAGGCAGTGGTTCATGGAAATGAAGATTCACTGACAAGGCAAAAGGTACAATAAAATGGCTAAGGCAAGGAAAAAAAAGGCTCTATCAACAAGTCAGGGAAAACTCAAACTCGCCAAATGGTTCAATTTTTTCCAGGTTTGCTGATAAGGCAATTCATTGATAAGGTGAAAGAGAGAAAGGATAGAGCATGAAAGAAGTTTGTGAACATGAGAGATCACTGATAAGGTGAAAATCAAGGACACGGGCCAGGTTCACGAAAGTAAAATTTCACAAACTAAAGAGAAAAGAAGGCTGACTCAATGATTCACAAAAGGGAAACTTTGCCGACCAAGGAAGATGAGGAGAAAGAAAATAGAAAAGTTCATGGAAGTGAAGCTTTGCCAACAAGGCAAAGAAGAAAAGGAGGAAGAAAAGGATGGTTCACCAAAATAGTTTTTCACCAACCAAAGGGAGCAAAGATAAAGAAGGGAGAAATAGGAATAGTTCACTAAAATGGACTTTTTCCAATAGGTCAAGAAACAAAAAGAAAAAGACAAGTCTTTGACCAAGGAAGAAGTTCATGAAAAGAGATGTTCGCTGACTAAAGGAAAAGACAAGGAAAAAGTAGTTCACAAAATGGACTTTTCACCAACTAAATAGAGAGAAAAGAAGAAAGAAGATAGTCGGTCAGAGATAAAGAAAAGTCAAGCTGATCGCTTGGTCGGTAAGTTCACGAAATGGTGAACTTGTCAATAGGTTCGTGATTTACCAATTTCACTAATAGGTTAAATGACCAGTGAGGTGACAAACAGGGAGCCAAGGCAAAGTTCATAGTGAAGGTATTTCATCGACTAAGGGGACAATCAGGTAGAAATAAGCAAGGAAAATCAAAGGGTGCCAAAAGTAAAATTAAAGATCAACACTTTTAAAGTGTTGTAAAAGCTTTAATAACACAATTTTATGAGCACCTAAAAATGTGTTTCTCTAAGTGACGCCAATGTTGCAAATCAATCAGATGTGGTAGCTAGAATAGTGGAAGACTTCAATGTGTGAGTACCTAAAATAAATGAATCAGATGAAGTGTTCTGGTGGCCCATCCCTTTGCAGGTACTTCTAAGGACAAATTTCAATGCACAAGTTGTAGACAATTCTTTTTCTGCAACACACAAGAGCATGCCCGCCATCCCTTTTCTACAAATTTCTTGATATCTTCTAGGCCCAAAATTAAAGGTAGCATGGGCAACTAGGTCAAATCAATTGACTAGAATTCAATGCATGTAGTTGCACAGTGGACTAAAAAAAGCTATATATACATCTAAGAAAGATGAAAAAATTGTTAGTTGTTCTTCTAGGTTGTTATGCTGGCTAAATAGTTTGTTATCATAGACCTTGTAATGCATCTGCAAGAACCAGTCAAATCTAATGCATTGTGCTTGAAGTTGAGCCTTTGACGTCTCTAATAATGGTTTACCAATAAATGTAGATGGTTATTTTGTGTCTACTCCTCTATAACAAGTTATCTTCCTTTTGTAATGGCTATTTAGTCTTCATGATCAATATAATCACTGACATTTTGCCTCTCTTATGCTTTTTCTCTATGTTTATTTGAAATTTGTAACTCGTTTTATGGATAAAATGGTCCCTCTATTAGTTACAATTTTCTATTCGAGCCTTTGTTAAAGCTCTAAGTCTGTGTGAGTCTCTATTAGTATTTGAGGTCATTGTCATGTTCTGTCAGTCCCAACTAATATCCCTAAATCTTAGTGTATCACCTTCCCTTTTAATTCCATTATCCTTCTCTCCCTTTTTCCTGGTAATCATTAGCATAGGTTTAGTTGTCATTCTATGAGCCTTAAGCTCAGAAAGAAGAACTAGCCTTCTCTAGAGGTTTGGTCTCAACTGCAAGGTCCCACACCTTGAGACCAATCCCATGTTACTTTGAAATTGTTGGAACTATCAAGGCTTCAAAAAAAGGGTGTAATTTCAGGTGATAACAGTTAACATAGTGGAGGAATTGTCTAGAGTGGATCAATCCATTTTGTGATGGGTGGGGCTAGAGAGAGTTTCATATATCCCTATCATGTGATCATCAAGATACATCTAATGTGTCATCCTAACTTATTGGGACATACACTAAACACCTTCTATTTTCTTGGTGTATCTGGAAAGTGGACTACCACCCTTCAAAATGTTTATAGGATCCTTGGTCTCTCCATCCAAGAGGATAGACATGCAATAGCAGAGTGGTCATTAGAGGACAAGCATTGTCTTGGACCAATTTTATGGGTGATTATGGTCCCAGTGATAACCAAGGATTACAACTAACTTTAGTCCAATTACTTAATATTCCACCTCTATAGAAGGTCCTCATTAGCCTTATTGCTTCTTGCTTGTTGGGGACCAAGAAGGTACACATCATTCGATGGTCATGAGCTCATATTATTCAGTAGATGGAGTGAGGTCAGGTTTACACATGGGGATTCAAAATCCTAGCATTGGTTTACCATGATTTATATAGTATTACACACCACACAAAACTAGCATTCAACAACCTCTTTTTGGTCATGATGTGGATTTTTGAGCACATTACACCCCATTAGAAATCCATTCCTCCACTTGATCCCACACTTCCTAGAGATGTTAGGTGGTGATAATTAGGGCATTATGATTCTTATACAATTATAGTGGCTTCTTTAATATATGAGGACATTATCATAGACCCCTACACAGAAATGGATGAGAGATGGATAGATTAGTCAAAGACTTTTGTAGAAGGTTGTGCCACTTGGTCAATAAGCATGGCTTGGTGGAGACTCATCCCATCATTCAAGTACTCTAACATCTTGGGGATGACTTTCTAGAGGATTTTCCCCATGCTACAGTTATATTTAGGAGATAGTTAAGGTTGGATGTGGGATTCTCTCATGGACTCCTATTACTCCATGGACTCCCATTGTACAATCGATGCAAGGTTAGACCCAAGTACATGCTCAAAGGTTGATACGACCATGTAGTGGTCGACCTATTTTTTATGTAGAGATCATGATGGAGAGGATGATGGGCTTGATGATGAATATTATCTTGAGAGAGAGAGGGATGAGGATAGTTCAGTTGATGTTGCACCTTCTCCACATGTTATTCATTCAATTCAATAGATGGATGATTAAATGCGAGAGGTTGACCCCTCCCAGTATCTAGGAGATCCTTGTAAGTACTTCACTCCTTAGCATTTGATTTTATCTACATAGCACACTTATCATTTAGGTTTTGATTACATGAATTGATGTTCTTGTTTTCTTTTCCCTTGATGACACAGGCACTACAAACTCATGGCAAGGACTGACCAAGACTACATCATTAGATGTTCTTGCTCTTATCATGGAGGTAGAGAATGAAAAACATTTAATGGATGCACAGAGACCCATAGTGGTAGGTAAACACACTAACATATTTTCTCCTATATTTCATGTTGGTCAACATATCATATCCTAGAGGACTAGGATTATTAGATTGAAGATAGAGGTTGATCTACTACAAGAGACAACTAGTTTCATGATTAGTTGATGAACACCCACTCATTCATGAGTTGGGATACTGAGTCACTCTCACTCATAAGTTCAAACACTAGTCCCTTCCCAAGGACAATCTCATAAGACACCTATATGGTCAAATATAGTAGATAGAAGTGTTAGAAATGAAGGAAAACCACTACAATATGGAAATCTAAAATTATAAACCATAGAATGTCAGTGGAGATATAATCTAATAAAATAAGCTACCAAGAAAATCTAAAAAATCAAGAGAATAACACATGACATAGAGATTTATGTGGATAAACCTTGCCAAGAAAAAACTCCACCAGAAAAGAGGACAAGTTTGTATTAGATCTTCAAAAGAGATTACAATACAATCAATTCCTTCAATCCTGCATCTAATCTAACTGCACCTCTGTACCTATAAAACATAAAACTCATACTCTACACTCCCTCAAGCTTCTATTAAATAGAATATAATCTTATAGAAGAAGTCACACCAAACATGGCACCCAAACTTGGGAAAACCAAATGATGAGGTATAAACAACCTCATTTTTATAACAAGCTATATAACTTATTTATCTTGCTCAATCACCCTAACCATGTCAATTTGTTTATTTTTAGAAGCAATATTTATCTATTTTTGATAAAATGATGTATAAATCTTTATTTTCCAATTGATTGAAATTAGCCACTAATGTTGACATAATTAGGTGTAGAGTTGTGTAATTATGCAGGGTTTTGTGTATGGCCTAATGGAAGGAGTGAACTTTAAAGCAACTAAAGTCAAAGTGCTGGAATTTGAGGGTGCCAGAAATTTAGGCATACGTAATCATAGACTTTGTTAGCAATTTTGTTATTTTCTATTGGGCATACTTAAGACTTTACAACTCCACTCAGAGCCTTTAATGTATTTAATTTCAGACATCTAGTTAGTTTTTAATTTTATTTTTCTTTAAAGACTTCTTCAATGGCATTTACCCACCATCTAAAATTTTGGATTTTGGAGTAGTACAGTTTATATATGTAGTTGCTCAAAACAAGGATATATGTTATGTTGTGTTATGAATGAAAACAATCTTTTGAAGTGATAATCTGTAGCTATGTTCTATGATACTTTTTTAAATGAATATCACCAGTTCTGTTATGAGTAATCTTTTCTGAGCAATGGAAGTAATATGAATAGAATTTACTTTAGCGCTGTTGAAGTATTGAATGTGATTTGAGTTGATATAGGATCTCCCAAGAGCTAGCCACTTGGGGGATTATAGATAAGTATTTTTATTATTATGAATTGGTGTTGTTATTTTTGTTTTGTGAATGTTCTATTTAGATTAATGTCACTTCGTGTTTAGCTTTGTATTGTGTTCCTGTAGGCTGTGGTATTTAAATTAATAATCTTTGAAATTACGTTCATTTGAAATTTTTAGAGGATCCACTTTAGTCATAAATCTGTTATTAGTCATTAGTTTAAAATTTCAAATATGTTTCCAGTTAACAAGTTAGTTGTCTTTTCAAATTCATAGTTAAAATCACTTGTGTGAATTTCTAGATTAGAGTTTATATGCTTTTTAGATTAAAAAGATTCCAATGCTTTCTAGCTTAAAGTTTTGATGCTTTCTAGTTAAGATTCTAATTTAAACTTTTCAAAAATCTACAAAAATTGTTACTAAGTGAGATGTCCAAAAATATTCCCTATTGCATACAGCCTTGGACACTACCTAGTCAACATAACTAACATATTTTCAACTAAAGTGTTAGGACCTTACTACAGCCTATCACCAAATGCCCACATTGGAAGGTTACATAAATAAGTATTAATTATACTTTCATTTGTCATAACCAAATCCGTAAATGAAGCACTGAAAATATCTAAATCCCAATGCCCTCAAAGTGAATAGTCAATAATAGGCTAAAAATAGCCTTTTACACCTTCTTACAAGTTGTCATAAGATGCTTAGTCATACTGGTCCAATAATAGTTGATTCCTTAAAACATATAAGACACTATTAATAATATATGCTCTTACACCTATCATAAGTCACTATTAAACTTGGACATCTCATATTTGCATGTTTACTATCTCGACGTAAAATAACATAAATTACCACCACCATAAATAAATATTCATTGCATTCATTGGAACCTTCATCCCTTATGGAGTGTATTAACAAAAAAATGTTAGGTGTAATTAAATATACTGGATTTACAAGGTTGATGGCACGTTAATCCTAACATTCTCCCACTCTACATCATACATTGTAAATACATCAATTGGAAAACATAAATCTACTAAGTATAGAAAATAATGCCCATGGCCTCCCTACACCAAGTGAACTTTTCTATGCTTATAGGTTTGGTAAGATAATTTGCAACATTCTCCTAAGTGTCAACCTTCTTCAACTCAATCTATCCATTTGCAAGCATATCTCAAACAAAGTGATATTCAACATCTACATGCTTTAGTCTGAGCATGATACATAGAATTCTTAGCTAAATAGATTGCACTCTGGCTATCACAACTAATCTGAATTGTCTTGCAATCAAAATCAATACCTATACATAATATTTATAACCATACTGATTAGGTGAAGATTGAACTCATCATATTTTGACTAAATTACCTTCCTTTATGACCTAAAAATCCTATCATGCTAGTATTAATCTGATTATATGATAAATTATTAGTTATCCCAATTAAGAATGGTGTATATATTTTTGTTTTTCATTCTGTGTTAAAAAGAATTCTAATGCTAACAAATTGTGGCAAAAAAGGTTCATTTTTTATTAAATAGGGTAATAAGAGACTGACAAATTTTATCCAACCCCAAAAGATAGACTCTGGAAAGAATGGGAAGGGATGTTCCAAAAGTTTTTGGATCCAGAATGATCACATTCCAAAGATAGCTCTAAATAAACTATTCACTCCAAGACAACTCTAAAGAAACAATTCAATGCACACGTCCCCTATTCAAGAACACATGTCTCATGTTTGACAAAATGGTTGAAGATACCTCGCGGCATGCTCCATAATGGCTTGGAAAACACTCAAAGGAAAAAAACTCCTACTGGAAAACTATTTCATTAATTTCCCCAATTTCTTGTTGTTGATTATGAAATAAATTATGTTTTTGATAAGATAAGCGGCATAAAAGGGTGTCGATCCCATTACAAAACATCCATAAAGGTGCACCAAAGTTCCATTAAGAACCAAAAAGTAGACACCGGACTAACCAATAGACATATCCAAAAAAAAGACCCAGAACAGAGATACCACAGACTGGCAGTAGAACGACAGCAAACAAAAACCATAGGCAACGACCAAAGCCCCAATGGCTAATTAAACATCTGGTCCCAATCCTCAGCTAGAAACTGGTAGAGATCCCAATACTCTTTAAGATATTTATCCTTCAATCCCTGTGTAGCAAGCTCAGCATCCTGGAGTATGGTCAGGGTCATGGCAGATCTATGCATCACTTTCGCTACGAGCCTCACCAGATTTTTGAATTTCCTCTCTAGGACAGTGATCCTCATAGAAAGACTATCAATCTCTTTATCTTTAGCAGTTGTTTTACCCTTTCTTTTCATCTTGCTCGACTCCTTCACCATGTTCTCCAAGCTCATAGATTGGGAACCCTTAGCATTGAGCTCGAGGAAATTACTAGGTCCTTCCTCTGTTTTAGCCTCCACATTGTCATTCTTGGTCTCCTTATTGATAGAAAATTCCCCACCCATCAGTTCGGTCTCCGACACAATAGTATCCATTTTGATTTTTTTATTATCAGAAATATCCTCACCCTTAAGGTTTGCAATATCTTCCTCCACCTCAGAGGCTTCCTTCTTAGCTGCCAGCCTCGTCGACCTCCTAGTCGATGGCACATGGGGTTTTCTTCTCATCAAGGAAAAGTCCTCATCGACAATACTATCGCTACCACCAATACCATCTTCAAAGCTAACCTCTTCCACCACCACAGAGACATTCTTTGCCTTATTCTCACTGTCTGTATTCCAACCTACCCTTTTGCTTTTTCTGTGGGGTCACCTGTGTAGACTCTCTAGGTAAAAGCTTTCTTTTGACAAGGGTCTTCGTAGAGGTCAAGGGAGTCTAGTCCCTGGCTTTAGGCTCTAGTCTTAAACTGATGGTTTTTTTTCTTGCCAGACTTTATGGACTTAGCATACTTTTCTGGAGTGACCTTCGTTATAATCACAGGGCTAGACACCATAGGACTGGAATAGGGCGGTAGGGGAGATTCAACCCTATTAGCCATGAGGGCTTTAGGGGGCAAAGTGTAAGATGGAATTTATACAGTCTGAGGATAAGCCCTTGGTGGAGAGGGATGAGGGGTTTGTTGGGGTCAACAGTGTGTTGTTCAATGGCCGACGAAATAGAATTTTCCAAAGACAAAATAAGATAAAAAGGAAAACTTATCACTTTGCTATGGTGAAAATGATTGAGCAAAGAAAAATGATAATAGAAGAAGTGTTTGAATCTACCTTCCAACGTGAAGTACTTTATGACCATGTAACACACCTCGTCCCATGGCTTTGGCAGCATTTCACGATCAAAACCCCCCTACAGACGGTGAAGAACCTCCCCTTTGTTCAGAAAGCACATCATGCCCTCAGGGTCAGAAACTTTGCTCTTTCTATGGTGTTTGGTTCTGTTCATGGGCATCCCCATCGCCAAGCCAATCACCTCTTTAGAAACATCAAAACTAACACTGCCCACCTTAATCTTTCTATCCTCCCAAGAATGCAGGAACTACATCAAGAGGCTTTCATCATAACCTTGTGAGCATTCAAGGTAGGAGGCCACCCCACCCTCCTGGAAAATGTGCTAGAGGGTTTTAATACATCTAATCTTATCACAGGATTCAGGCTCAATGCGAGCCCTATCACTTCCCATGGCTAAATTACCCCAATTTCTCCCAGGCAAGCTAACAATGCAAAAAGCAGTAGAAGACTTAGAAACTTTCGAACTGCTAAAAATTTCCCAGTCCCTGATATTCATACTCCAATTAATGAGTATAATGTCTTTTCGGCCATCGAGGGTGGCGTACTTGCTTAAATTTGCAATATGCAAACTACCATTCCTATTCCTGCCATGATAACCATTCATTAATTGATCATAATTTAGGGTTATGCATAGGGACGTCGAGCTGATCATGTTCCCATTCATGAGAAATCTCTCCTTGGGCATCCATGTCTGACTGAAAACCACCCAAACTTTCATACCATGGTGGGTCCCACCTCTGACAATTCTGAGTTGGCAAGCACCTGTCACCCTCTTCTATTTAAAAATTTATGAAACAAATTATGTTAGTATTTATGGTTTTCTATTAAAAAATTTAAAACAACAATCATGCATTAATTGCACAATGTTGGATTTTAGGTAAAAGTAAAGAACCCAATATTTAGGAGAGACGATATATAGTGTTATACAATTTTTGAATGAATGAAAATATATAGCTCTATGTTTACTTTCAATTTGGAAAATCTATGTCATGATATTTTGAAGTCTTGAGAGTTTCAATCTCTAGAGAGCTGGCCACATACTTGGGGAGGAAAACCAGTGTTCATAGATAAGTATTTATAATTTTTTATGTATTGTGAATAATATGGTTTGTTGAAGTGATTATTTGTGAGTTCTTATGTTCTATTTTGTTCTTGCAAATGCAATAAGTTGCTCTAGTTTTTTTAACCCATAGGTCAATTTGTTTTGTTTTGTATTATCCAATGTTGTGTATTGTTTAGTAAACTCATAGTGCATTGGAAAGATGTGTTTTTAGTTTAATCTTAGAAGTCATTCATTACAATTATTTTGAAAGTTAGTAGTATATTTGCTTTCTCAGATCCAACCAAGTAGTTTAATCTTTTGTTTCATTGTTGTAATCATTTTTGAATGTTAAATGCTTTCATAGTTAGATTTTAAATGCTTTCTTAGATCAGATTTTAAATTATTTCATAGTTTAAGACTTTATTTCTACATAAGAATTTCTTTATTGCATAGTTTAAAAACCATCACTAGAATGAGATGTTTGATTTCCTATTGCATATAGCCATCGAACACCACCTGAGTTGACAACATAGCAATGTATTAAAGTACGAGGTTTGACGATGCCTCGTAACATACTACCTCCTTAGAGAAATGGGTAGCAACCATGTATACTCTACTTCAGTGGTATATAAAGCAACTATGGTTTGCCTCTTACTCATCCAACTCACAGCTCCTCCCAACAGAGTAAATACATACCCACTAGTGGACCTTCAACTATCCAAGTCACTTGCCCAATTTGCATCAACAAAATCCTGTATGTCCAATGTCTTATCCATATTGTTAGTACCTAAATAAACCAAACAATAATTAGAAGTACCACACAAATATCTTAATACCCTCTTCACATAATTCCAATGCTCTCTATCAGGGTTAGAAATAAACCTACTCAATATTCCCATTGATTGGGTAATATCTGGCCTAGTGCAAACCATTGCATATATTAAACTTCATACTACATTAGCATATGGCACATTAGACATATCCTCAAAATCATTTTCACACTTAGGATACATATCTAAAGTAAGATTAGTGCCAACTGGTAAAGGAATTCTAACTAGCTTGCAATCCTACATATTAAATCTATGTAAAATAGTATTCACATACTTGCTTTATGACATACCTCAATCTCTCTTGATTTACATTCCCAATATGTACCTTGTTGCTCCCAGGTCCTTCATCTCAAATGTGCCTTAAAGTTGAACTTTCAGATCTTTGATCATACACTTGGTGTTACTGAAAAATAACATGTCATCCACATACAAGGCAACACTTAGTATTTGATCATTAATACATCTAATGTAAACACAATGATTTCTTCACTTCTCACAAAACCCAATTTCAACATAAAATAATCAAATTTTTGATACCAAATATGGGGTGATTGTTTCAAACCATAAAGAGATCATTTTAACCTACAAATCAAGTGTTTTTTCTCTTTTTCCTCAAAACCTTTATGTTGTTGCATATAAATTTCCTCTTCTAGATCTCCATGCAAAAAAAGTCTTAACATCTATTTGCTCAATTTCAAAATCATAAGCAACAACTATGGATAAAAAATTTAATAGAAGATAATTTAGCAACAGGAGAGAATACTTCACAGAAATTAGTTCCCTCCCTATGGGAGTAGCCCTTGGCTACTAGTCTAGCCTTATAATTTTTCAATGAACCATGTACTCCAAATTTCTTCTTTTAGACCCACTTACATCCAATGTCATTCTTCCTTTGGATAAACAAACAAGATCTCAGGTATCAAAAGAGTCTAAAGTCATCATCTCCTCCTACAGGGCTAGTTTCCAAGACTCACTATCATCTACAAGAATAGCTTCCATGTAGGATCTAGATTCATCATCAGTACTTAATAAACAAAATACACAACAAAAATTTGGTGGGCTACACCTTTCAATTAGATTCCATTGTCTTTTGGATCTTCTCAATGGTGGAGTAAGGGATTCTTCCTCTTGTTCTTCTATAATCTTAGAGTCATCCTACATAGAACTCCCACTTGAACTCTCTTCTTCCTCTCCATCCTCAAATCCATCATTTTGTTCTTCCTTATGTGCATCTCCTTGATTCAAATCAAAATGCACTATCTTTTTTCCCTATTTATCTTTTATTTGGTGAGGACCATAAATAGCTCTAAGTTCCATGAAAATCACATCTCTAGAATAGTCAACTTTCTTAGTTAGAGGATTTCATAGCTTATAACCTTTAACATTCTCACCATATCTAATTAAGATGCATTTATGTGGTTTTGGATCCAACTTAGAACACTTTTTTTAGGTGCATGAATAAAAGTCTCACAACCAACCCTTAAATGTGAAACAAAAGGTTTCTTACCTACCTACACTTCACTAGGTATCAAAACTGTTGCAAGTATGAGCTTAACCGGTGTTGTCATTGATGTCAACATATCACTGTTATCATTGGTGTAAACTATACCCTTATCTTGTTACTTGCTTGTAATAAGTTAGATGCTTTGTATTCACCTATGTAATTGATTCTGATGTTGAGGATATTGAGAAAATTTGCTCCTCCGGTGGAAACAAGTGTGGTGCAGAGTTTCTTGTGTATTACAAAAAGAACAGTCTAGTAGATTGCTCCACATTTCTTGTAGGATGGATATCTTTGTCTGCGGATTGGAAGTTGTTTAGAGGCATATCTGAAGATACTACATTCTGAGTTTGAGCCTCTGGTATGAAGAGTTAAGTGAGTTATGTTCACCAAAGTGAAAACTGCTTTTTTCTCTATGTTAGGTGGTGATAGGGAGAAAGTGTTATGCTCTGCATTCCTCCGCATTGAAGTATTTTGGTCTGTGGTTCTAGAGTTAAGCCTGGAATGATGTTATGTGCCTTCAACTTCAATGGTTCATGATTTGGTGGTCAGCAAGCTATTCTTTCCTTATGACAGTGGCTGACAGTATTGTTCTTGTGCTCTGGTTTGAAGAATCTTCATGACATAGTGGTTAGAGATTGTGTAGATGTTTCCTAATGATTACAATTTGCTTGTGGATGTATCTTGATCATGTTCCTACTCTTGGATTGGTCCGCAAAGTGAAAATTAGATTATGAATGAAGAATGTTCTTAGAAGACCTAGTGTTCTTACCAGTCTTGGCTGACTTGGTTGATTTCACCAATTGCAGAGATGCATTAAAGATTGTAGAAGCATGTCATAGCGTGGAAGATTGGATTTGAGTCCTAGCTAAGGTGTGGTGTGATCTGCATACATCTTTACATCCCTTCCTTAGCAAATTTGTATTAGGTCCAAACCTATTATATGTATGTTTGTAATGCTGACCTTGGAGATTGTTCCAATGGTTGATGAATGTAATGCCGACCTTGATGTACATTCCAAGGTTGATGAATTGTAAAAAACATGAAATGTAGTTGTGAAAATGTGTTTGTGTGAAAATATGAAGATATAAGTGCAAAGGTGTGAAGGAGCAGAGCAGAGAAGTTTTATTGTGCTTCAAAGGAATTGAACCCAAGCATGGAGTAGATGTTGCTTAATCAGTTCACAATTTTGGTAGTGAGCCAACCCTTGGCAATGAGCCACCCTTTAGTAGTGAGTCGTTCTTTGCAGTGAGCAATTTGGGTAGTGAGCCTCTATTTTTTGGTATTGTTATAACTCGTATATTTCTATGGGCTAACACCCACTGTGGTTTTTCCCTTTTAGGGTTTTCTAGGTAAAAATATGGTGTCTACTGTGTTGGATATTTGTTTGTGATTAATTTTATGGTTTCATGCTTTCATGGTTAAATCTGATTATAAGCAATTAATTTGTTGGTGGCTTGATGTTCATATGAAGCTAAGTTTTTGTGACAACTGATTCACTCCCCCTCTTAGTTGTCTAGTGTATTTCAACAATTGGTATCAGAGCCAAGTTCCTCGGAGGTAAGCCTAACATCTTGAGGTTGATCCAAGATGTCACACCAGGACGAATTATTTTTCAATTGTCTCAAGTGTGGTGAAGTTGGACACTATGCATCTAGATGTCCAAAAAGAAACTCAAAAATTTATGATAAAGAAGGCAAAAGTAGAAAATCCAAGAAAAATTTTTATCATATTGAAGACAATGAAGATGATGACTATTGTTCCAACTCAAAGAATGACAACTGCAAAGATGATGAAATTTTTGATCCAGAGGTAAGTATTGACAATGAAGATATAAAAAACTATTGGGTTATTGATAGTAGTTGCTCAAATCATATGACTGGTGATAAAGACAAGTTTACGAATCTTGTGAAAAATGAAGAAGGATTAGTTAGATTTGGAGATGATCATACTGCTAAAATTTGTAGAAAAGGTTCAATCAGTTTTGATGGAAGACAACACATAGATAATGTTCTCTATGTCGAAATCCTAAGACAAAATCTCCTGAGTATTGGAAAATTGTGCAGAGAAGGATACAATTTCATATTTTAGAATGATACCTTTGAAATCAGAGACAAATTTGGAGTTGTAATAGCTTATGGAAAAAGGACAGAGGGAAATCTTTATCATCTTAGAGAAGGCAAGATTATTTAGAATCATGAAAGTTGGCTTTGGCATAGGAAATTGTGTCACATCAATCCTAATGATCTAGCAAGGATAAACTCAGCGCAAGTTGTGAAAGATCTGCTAGAGAGGACACATTTTAGCAACATCACCTTCAATAAGTGTCAAGTTGAGAAGCAAGCAAGAGGAAGTCCACAGGATGAAGAAATATTCTCAACTAGACTGATGGAATTGGTTCATACAAACCTTTGTGGACCTACAAGAGTAAAAAGTCTCCAAGATGACATGTACTTTATGTTCTTTGTTGATGATTATTCTAGAATGACTTGGGTTACTTTTCTCAAAGAAAGATCAGAAGCCCCAGATGTATTTAAAGCCTTCAAAGCAATGGTTGAAGATGGATTAAATGTGAAAATCAGATGTCCAAAGTCTGACAGAAGTGAAGAGTTTACCTCTGATATATTCGATATGTGGTGTGGGACCCATGGAATAAAAAGATAGTTATCTAGAGAGAATAAAGTAATGGAAATAATAAGTAAGTATGCTTAAAAAGTTGCAAAGACAATGTTAGAGGAAGTTGACCTACCAGAAGCATATTGGAAAGAAGCTATACATACTGTTGTCTATCTTCAAAATAGAATTCAAGCCAAAGGCAATGATACTAAAACTCCTTACGAATTGTGGTATGGAAGAATACCCTCGGTAAAATATTTTAAATTCTTTGGAAGAAAATGTTATATTAAAAGAGAAGAAGAGCTAAGCAAGATTGATGCTAAGTATGATGAAGGAACCTCCCTTGGATATTCTACTGAGAGTAAGTGATGCAGAGTGACTAGCACAAGCATTCAAACTTGGCGAGACTTGATGATTTTCATTCCATCAGCAAGAGCTACCCTAATATCTTTCCGACATACCCTATCAGCCTGACAATAACCATCGGCTTCTCTAAAAATCTTCACGCTGATGAGTGCATTTCGTTCTATTGCCTATCAGCAAGACATAGTCTATCGGGCTCACCGAACTGTGTTGCTCCGACGATCACTGTTATACCGATACATACAAACTTCTACCGACCAAGCCGGTTCTACCTACCTCTATCGCCGGTCACCAGTTGTATCCACAAGCAATGTATGAGCGCGATGTATATTTATAATATACAAGCATGAGATGCAAAACAAACATACAAACTATTCTTTGACTGGCGTTAACCCGCATGTACCAAGTCCTTGTATTTGCAGAATGTATGTTTGGACATACATTCAGAATACACAACCCAAAATATACATCTGCCGAATATTCCTTGGAATATTCCCTCCGAAAACAGTTGACCGCTGACTTTTCCTTGTATCAACCCAATGTATATTTGAAATATACATTCGTCACATGCAAACCATGAAATGCAATTAAGGGATACACACGAACTGTCTCAACCATACAACTGAAGTATACACACAACTTGTATACAAAAGACATATACTCAAAAGTTGTATATCCCGACACACTTTGTAAACATACAAAACCCGATATACATTTTGTGGGATATTCTCCTTGACGATTGTACCTTTGACTCCGTCGTTGACCTTTTTGTATGCATCAAGGGTTTCTCTCTCCTTTGTATCTACGAAAGCTTGTATGTTTCAACATATAACAATGATTATCCCAAAGTGATATAAAGTGATATACTCACAACATACAAATGCGATATACTCACAGATTGTATGCGACATACAAACATTGTATATACATCAAATGTATATCAAAGCAAAACCCTCAAAATTTCACAAATTTCGCACAAAAAATCCTAGGATCAATCCGATTTGTTTTCTTAACAATCTTAACCTAGATTTCTACCTTCAAAACCTAGCACATGAGGATGCTAGGGTAAATCATTGTATGCTATAACTTGATCCCAAAAACATGAAATGCACAAACAAAAAAACAAAAAAGAAATCTAAATTACTGTACATGGCCATTCCACCGATTCAAAGAATTAACCGGTGGAATGGATAAGTGAATCCACCCTGACTGCCAGACCAAGAAAATCAAGTACACAGTAAAACGATATCAACAGGATCTTCTTGATTCTTATTGTAGAAAATATAAGCAATTACTTTGTTCAGTTTCACAAACAACTTCAGTAATACCAAAAACTCTACAACTAATTGTTCGATGCATTCCTTTTTTTAAAGGATCTGAGCTAGGCTTATAAATAACTACTCAACAAGAGTAGTACAGACTCGATTCCCAGCGGCTGGGAGACTTCCAAATAGCTGGGAGAAGACAGCTAGCATAACAAACTTCTAACTAACTGCACAAAAACCTAAATTGACTTAAAAACATAGGAATTGGTCACATGGACCTTATTACATCATAATACATGAAACATACTATATCTAGACCTAATCTGTATTTCGAAGGGGTGCTCCTGCACCATACTCCCCGAGAGAAGAGATCTCAAGTCCACTTGAGATGAGAGTTTGTAGGTCTGAACCATGTTTGGTGATCTGTTCTTCAGTCGGCCAAATGGCTTCTGAATCAGGTTTTCCTTGCCAAGCCACCAAATATTCCAGATATTCTGTGTTCCTTGTCTTCTTAATCACTCGTGTGTCTAAAATATTTTGTAACTATGATGGATCATGTGTAGGAATGTCATCAATTATTGTACCCTGTATTGAGTCATGTTCTTCATCTGGATTATGCTTGTAGGGAGTTAAATCACATACATTGAAACTAGGTGACAATCCAAGATCAGAAGGAAGTTGGATCTCATAAGCATTATGTCCACACTTCTTCAGAATCTGACATGGTCCAAGCTTCCTCTACATGAGCTTAGTATATTTTCCTTTGGGGAGTCTTTCCTTCTTCAAATTAACCCACACCAAATCACCAACATCAAACTGTACATCTCTCTTCTTCTTGTTAGCATATTCTTTATACTTCAATGTAGTTTGCTGGAGTTGAGTCTTGACTTGATCATGCACCTCTTTGATTGCTACTGCAAAAGCTTCTCCATGTGTACTAATAGACTCTCCTAGAGGTAAATCTCTTAACTCCAAAATACCTCTTGGATGAGTACCATACACCACCTGGAAAGATGATTTCCCTGTACTTCTATTGATAGTGTCATTATAGGAAAATTCAGCCTGTGATAGGATGTTATCCTACTTCTCTCCATGCTTCCTTGTCAAACACCTTAGCAAATTTCCCAATGAACGATTAACCACTTCAGTCTGTCCATTAGTTTGAGGATGATAAGCTGATGAGAAGGATAAATTGGTACCAAGCTTCTTCCAAAGAGTCCTCCAAAAATGACCAATAAATTTCACATCTCTATCTGAGACTATGCTCAATGGCAATCCATGTATCCTCACTATTTCCTTGAAAAATAGGTCTACAACATATGAAGCATCACAAGTAGTTTTGCATGGCAAGAAATGTGCCATTTTACTGAATCTGTCCACTACAACAAAAACACTGTCAAATCCCTTTCTGGTTCTGGGTAAACCCAACACAAAATCCATACTTATGCTTTCCCATGGTCTGGAAGGAATGGGTAATGGCTGATATAAACCTGCATTAGTTGATCTTCCTTTTGCTTTCTAACATATTACACATGTCTCCACAAATTTTCGGACATCTGATTGCAACTTAGGCCAATTATAATGTCTCCTGACAAGATCAAGAGTCTTATCCAAACCAAAATGTCCTGCCATAGCTCCACAATGTTTCTCTTTAATGATGTTCAACCTCATAGAACACCTTGGAATACACAATTGTCCACCTTTGAACAGCAACCCATCCTGGATCAGAAAGTCAGAGAATTTAGCATGATATTTATCTCCAAAAGAAGTACATACCTAATATATTTCTCCAAAATCTTCATCAGCATCATACATAGTCTTCAAAGAATCAATGCCAACACTTTCTAACTGAATCTGATTTATTGTTAGAACCCTCCTACTTAAAGCATCTGCTACCTTGTTCTTGACCCCTTTCTTATGCTTTAATGTGAAAGTAAAAGCTTGTAAAGTATCTACCCACTTCATGTGCCTATGGTTCAGCTTCTCCTGACTGTTTATGAAACTAAGGGCCTGATTATCTGTAAACACTATGAATTCCTTTGGCATCAAGTAATGCCTCCACTTCTTGAGTGATTGGACTAGAGCATACATCTCCAAATCATATGACGAATATCTTTTCTTAGCATCATTAATTTCTCACTAAAAAATGCAATAGGCCTACCTTCTTGACTGAGTACTGCTCCAATTACCATGTGACTTGCATCACATTCTACCTAAAAGATTTTATTGAAATTAGGCAATGCAAGGACTGGCTACTGTGCCACCTTTTTCTTTAATGTCTCAAATGAATCACCTACTTCTTCTGTCCAAGTAAATCTGCACTTTTGTCCTCCTTTTATGGTGTCAAGCATGGGTGCACAGATATGACTAAACCCTCGTATCAACTTCCTATAGAAGGTTGCTAACCCATGGAAACTTCTGACATCATTCATGGTTCAAGGAGTTGGCCAAGACAGTATGGCACTTACCTTTTCTTGATCCATTTTCAGTTTGCCATGTGAGATAACAAAACCCAAGTAGATGATCTCCTCCTGCATGAACAAACACATGTCCAAGTTGATCATTAACTGCTCTTCATGTAACCTTTTGAGAACCAAATCTATGTGTCTGAGGTGTTCTTCCCTTGTATTGCTGAAAATTAAAATGTCATCTAGATATACTATGACAAATTTACCTATAAATTCTCACAAGACCTCATTCATCAACCTCATAAAGGTACTGGGTGCATTGGATAAACCAAATGGCATGACCTTCCACTCATACAACCCTTCATTGGTTTTAAATGCAGTTTTCCACTCATCCCCTGGCCTAATCCTAATCTAATGATAGCCACTTTTCAAATCTATTTTTGTGAAATATTTGGCACCTCCTAAACAATCAAGTAAATCCTCTATCCTAGGTATGGGGAACCTATACCTGATTGTGATCTTGTTAATAGCCCTTGAATCTGTGCAAAGTCTCCAAGTGCCTTCCTTCTTTGGTGCAAGTACAGCTGGTATTGCATATGGGCTTAAACTTTTACCAATTAGGCCTGTCTCCAACAATTCCTCAATCTACCTTGCTACCTCTTCATTCTACTCTGGGGTAAGCTTGTATGTTGCCTTGTTTGTAAGTGTAGATCCTGGAATCAGATCTATGCAATGACTGATGTCCCTTATAGGTGGTAGGGACCTTGGCATTTCATCAGAGATGATGCCTTTGTACTTGTCCAACAGTTCTTGGACAGTAAGGTCTATGAACCTTTGCTTCTTCTCTCCCTTGACTTCTTGTTGTTGTTCCTTATTCACGTTTAGGCATGGAATGAGGGCATACGCAATTGCACCTTCATCTGCTATCTCCTTCATGAATTGTTTACCCTCTACCATCATTACCTTGACTTCTTTTCCTTTTGATTCTACCCCCATTTCTATCGAAGGTAGTAACTCTATCACCTTACCATCCTTGGTGATTGAATAGGTGTTCCTAACTCCATCATGGCGAGATTTCAAGTCATACTACCATGGTCTTCCAAATAGGAGATGATAGGCATCCATCTTAGCAATGTCAAACAGTAACTTGTCCTTGTATGTTCCAATTTGAAATTCCACCCAAGCCTACTCTTCCACAATTGTTTGCTGACCTTGAGTGAGCCATGAAATTTTGTATGGGCAAGGGTGTGGCAATCTTTGAAGCTTAAGATTTTCTACCATTTCATCAGACACAAGATTTTCAGTGGATCTAGAATCAATCAGAACTTTATATACCTTTCCTCCTGCTTGCAAGTAGTTTTGAAAAGAGATTTCCTTTGTGGGGGTTCTTTGTTAGGCACCTTCATGGTGGTCATTGCTCTCCTAATCATCAGAGCTTCTCCTTGCTCAAGATATCCATAGCTGTCAGGGGCATTCCCACTTTGATAAGTGTTTGAACTTGTTGTGCTTTGATAATCAGATTCTTGGATCAGATTAGTCCTTCTTTCTCCCATTGAACTTGTTACTTTTTCTGCACATCTACTGGCTATATGGCCTTCTTGATTGTAATTGTAACATCTGATAGATCCTCTGCCCTGAGATCTCCCTCTGAATGGTGGTCTTCTACCCCTAAAATTTCATTTTTGATCATAACTTCCTTTTTGAGATTGACTGTTGTCCCCTTTGTTGTTCTCCTTATTTGAGTCTCCTTGTTGTCCAAATCCATTTCCTCTACCTCTGAATGGACTTCTTCCTCCTCTTTGCTGTCTTCCTATTCCTCTATTGTTTTGTTCTTGTTTTCGACTTAGTTTCTCTTCCACTTTGAGTGCTAATTGGTAGCACTTCTGAACTGTATCTGGATTATGCAGATTTAGGTCTTCTTGGATGGTAAATCTCAACCCATTGAGATACCTTGCTACCTTCTCTTCCTCATTCTCCTTCACCTTTGTCTTGAGACAGAGCTTCATGAACTCTTTAGTGTATGCACTAACATCTAACTCCTTATGTTTCAGATTTTGTCTCCTCTTATGTAATTGGATGTTATAATCCAATGGAACATAGGCTTCCTTCACCAAAGCCTTCATCTTCTTCTTTGTATCAACTTTGTTCTTTCCTTCTTTCAACCTGTCATCTTGGATGAAATTCCACTAGGTTAGTGCAGCTCCCTTCATTTTGGATTGAGCTATCTTCACTCTTTGGTGGTCTGGTATTTCCTCTGTTTCAAAGAAATTGTTCAAGGAGTCTATCCACTCCATCACTGAATCAGGTTCCATTTTTCCTGCAAACACTGGCAGGTCTATTTTCATGTCCATAGTCCTCCGCTCCATAGATTTGAGGGCATTTAGTAAGGGCCTTTGGTCTACAGGAACCTCTATCTCTTCCTGCCTAGGGATCTCCTCTTCATCCCTATCTTGTTCACTAGAATCTTCCTTTCCCTTTCCTACTATGTCCCTCAACTTCTCCAACTCATCTTTCAATTCTTGATTCTGAGCACTAATTGCTTTACTCTCTACAATTTGCTTCTTTACCAGGATAGCCAACTTAGCGTTGGTCATCCTTGCTGGGAACTCTTCTGATCCCTCTCCGTCTGACATTTTATTTTTTCCTTCTTCCCAAAGGATACTTCTTTGCTCTGATACCACTATGATGCAAAGTGGCTAGCACAAGCATTCAAACTTGGTGAGACTTGATGATTTTCATTCCATTGACAAGAGCTGCCCTAATGTCTTTCCGACATACCCTATCGACCTGACAATAACCATCGACTTCTCTAAAAATCTTCACACCGAAATCCACTTCACGCCAATGAGTGCATTTCATTCTATTGCCTATCGGCAATACATAGTCTATCGGGCTCGCCGAACTGTGTTTCTTCGACGATCACTGTTATACCAATACATACAAACTTCTACCGACCAAGCCGGTTTTGCCTACCTCTATCACCGGTCACCAGTTGTATCCACAAGCAATGTATGAGTGCGATGTATATTTACAATATACAAGCACGAGATGCAAAATAAACATACAAACTATTCTTTGACTAGCGTTAACCTGCATGTACCAAGTCCTTGTGTCTGCGGAATGTATGTTTGGACATACATTTAGAATATACAACCCAAAATATACATCTGCTGAATATTCCTTGGAATATTCCCTCCGAAAATAGTTGACCGCTAACTTTCCCTTGTATCAACCCAATGTATATTTGAAATATACAATCGTCACATGCAAACCACGAAATGCAATTGAGGGATACACATGAACTGTCTCAACCATACAACTAAAGTATACACACAACCTGTATACAAAAGACATATACTCAAAAGTTGTATATCCCGACACACTTTGTAAACATACAAAATCCGATATGCATTTTGCGGGATATTCTCCTTGACGATTGTACCTTTGACTCTGCCATTGACCTTTTTGTATGCATCAAGGGTTTCTCTCTCCTTTGTATCTGCGAAGGCTTGTATGTTTCAACATACAACAGTGATTATCCCAAAGCGATATACTCACAACATACAAATGCGATATACTCACAGATTGTATGCGACATACAAACACTGTATATACATCAAATGTATATAAAAGCAAAACCCTCAAAATTTGACAAATTTCGCACAGAAAATCCTAGGAGCGATCCGATTTGTTTTCTTAACAATCTTAACCTAGATTTCTACCTTCAAAACCTAGCACATGAGGATGCTAGGGTAAATCATTGTATGCTATAACTTGATCCCAAAAACATGAAATGCACAAATGGAAAAACAGAAAAGAAATCTAAATTATTGTACATGGCCATTCCACCGATTCAGAGAATTAACCGGTGGAATGGATAAGTGAATCCATCCTGACTGCCAGACCAAGAAAATCAAGTACAGTAAAATGATATCAATAGGATCTTCTTGATTCTTATTGCAAAAAATATAAGCAATTACTTTGTTCAGTTTCACAAACAACTTCAGTAATACCAAAAACTCTACAACTAACTGTTCGATGCATTCCTTTTTTTAAAGGATCTGAGCTAGGCTTATAAATAACTACTCAACAAGAGTAGTACAAACTCAATTCCCATCAGCTAGGAGACTTCCAAACAGCTAGAGAAGACAGGTAGCATAACAAACTTCTAACTAACTGCACAAAAACCTAGATTGACTTAAAAACATAGGAATTGGTTACATGGACCTTATTACATCATAATGCATGAAACATACTATATTTAGACCTAATCTGTATTTCGAAGGGGTGCTCCTGCACCAGTAAGGCCTATCAGTGTTACAATAAAAGATTGAAAAAGATCATTGAGAGTGCAAATTTTAGGGTTGATGAAGACATACAAAAGTATTCAGAAATCATTAATCAAGCATCTAATTCAAATAGACTTCCTTACAATACAAAAAGGGAAAAGGTATTCACCAAGGAAGAAGATGACACTAAAGAAAAGAAAACAAAGAAAGATCAAATGAATTGGTGTTTGATTGCCAATACAAAAGCCTGCAATAATATAAATCCCTCTCAAGATGAACTTCTGTCCACTGAAGAATTCAAAATTGCTCTTGAAAATCTTGAGAAACCTGAAGAAGAAAACATAAACTTGAAAGTAAGTACAACAAATGAATGCATCAAAGAGTTAAAAAGGCAAATCAAAGAGCTTATGCAAAGACTTGAGGATAGTAGTAAAGACTTAAAATTAGCAAATGAAGAAAAAACAAAAATTGAAGAATGCCTGAAAAACAAAACAAATGATTGCTGGAAGCTTGAAGAAGTTGTGGATCTAAAGGCTGATCTGAAACATGCATGGGTTCAACAAGACAAACTCAATACAAGTGCAACCAGATTTGATAAACTAATGGCTGAAGTAAGTTAGAAAAATCCTGATGACATAAACAATATACCTGTGAAAGATAAAAGTTCCGAAATAGATCAAGAAAAGAATTCTAAAGTTAGGGAGGACAAAGGCAAACTGACTCAGGACCAAAGGAATAGATCAACAAGATCTCCAATCAGGAAACCAAATGCACAAAGATCAAATCCAATCAATAGAAGGAATCAAGGACAAAGAAATATGGTATGCTACAATTGCAACAAGTTTGGACATGTTGCAAGATTTTGCAAAAGTAAGAATGTGAAAAGAAACTACTATGCTGAAGAAATGAAAATAGAGCAGAGAAATGATAAGGGAAAGGAAAACGTTGATCCAGTTGAAACCAAGAAACAAATCAGCAAGATCTAGATCAAGAGAGATGTGATTGAAGTCAAGGATGGATCTACACTAGCTTCTGATGTAGATATTTCCTCTGGGAAGTAAATTAGGAGCTCTGGCTCAGGGGGAGTCTTATTGAAAATATTTCCTCCCCCACCAAAAGATTGATGCTAATAACCCAGCATAAAAAGACAAGGTCAAGGATCAGCATCAAAAGTCTAAGTAAGGACTGAGACTGTATTTGAGAAGGATAAAAGAAGAATTGTAAAAAAAGGTTTGAGCTCATTATTCCCTGCACAAAGCAAGTTCTCATGAAGATTGACAGTACTTAATGAACTCTAAAGAGGATAGATATGAACTAGTTGTGTCTTCATGATGCAATGAAGAAAAAGGAAAGAAAGTGTAGGATGAAGAAACTCCAGAAAGCATTTCTAGGACCCATAGGATTGTTTCAAGAGCATCAGACTGAAGATCAAATCATTGGTACATGACAAGAACAAGGGTTACTGAAGAACACACTGAGAAGAATCAAACTTGGGAACATATTCCTATGACTGCAGACAAAAATGTATTCAAAATTAAGTGAAATAAAAATGAAAAGTGACTGAAAAAGTCATTGCTTTACCTAGGCCAATAAATGCTACCTCTCAGGAGGAGTAGCTAGATGTGTTGGTAACAGTTCAGTTGGATCAGAGCAGAAGAATGCAAGTATGTGCCCTTTGCCATTGATGTCAAAGGGGGAGAGAAATCATGTGAAAAACTCATAAGGAGAAAGAATGTAGATGTGTAAAGAGAAAGGTGGAGAATCTTGTCTTGATGGTCTTTTCAATTTTTCATACCATATGTTGCCATCAATGACAAAGGGGGAGATTGTTGCAAGTATGTGCTTAACTGGTGTTGTCATTGATGTCAACATATCACTGTTATCATTGGTGTCAACTATACCCTTATCTTGTTACTTTCTTGTAATAAGTTAGATGCTTTGTATTCACCCATGTAATTGATTTTGATGTTGAGGATATTGAGAAAATTTGCTCCTCCGTTGGAAACAAGTGTGGTGCAGAGTTTCTTTTGTATTACAGAAAGAATAGTCCAGTAGATTGCACTGCATTTCCTGTAGGATGGATATCATTGTCTGCAGATTTGAAGTTGTTTAGAACCATGTCTAAAAATACTACATTCTGAGTTTGAGCCTCTGGTATGAAGAGTTAAGTGAGTTATGTTTACCAGAGTGAAAACTAATTTTTTTGTATGTTAGGTGGTGATAGGGAGAAAGTGTTATGCTCCATATTCCTCTGCATTTCAAAGTATTTTGGTCTGCGGTTCTAGAGTTAAGTCTAGAATGATGTTATGTGCCTTCAACTTCAATGGTTCATGATTTGGTGGTCCGCAAGCTATTCTTTCCTTATGACAGTGGCTGACAGTGTTGTTCCTGTGCTCTGGTTTGAAGAATCTTCATGACAAAGTGGTTAGAGATTGTGTGGATGTTTCCTAATAATTACAATGTGCTTGTGGATGTCTCCTAATTGTGTTCCTACTCTTGGATTGGTCCGCAAAGTGAAAATTAGATTGTGAATGAAGAATGTTCTTAGAAGACCTAGTGTTCTTACCAGTCTTGGCTGACTTGGTTGATTTCACCAATTACGGAGATGCATTGAAGATTGTAGAAGTGTGTCATGGCGTGGAAGATTGGATTTGAGTCCTAGCTAAGGCGTGGTGTGATCCGCATACATCTTGACATCCCTTCCTTAGAAAATTTGTATTAGGTCCAGACCTATTCTATGTATGTTTGTAATGTCAACCTCGGAGATTGTTCCAATGGTTGATGAATGTAATGCTGACCTTGATGTACATTCCAAGATTGATGAATTGTATAAAAACATGAAATGTAGTTGCGAAAATGTGTGTGTGTGAAAAGATGAAGAGATAAGTGTGAAGGTGTGAAGGAGCAGAGTAGAGAAGTTTTATTGTGCTTCAAAGAAACTGAACCCAAGCATGGAGTAGATGCTACTTAATCAGTTCACCATTTTGGCAGTGAGCCAACCCTTAACAGTGAGCCACCCTTTGGCAGTGAGTCATTCCTTGCAGTGAGCAATTTGGGAAGTGAGCCTTGTAGGCAATGAGCCTCTATTTTTCAGTATTGTTATAACTCATATATTTTTGTGGGCTAACACCCACCGTGGTTTTTCCCTTTTAGGGATCTCCATGTAAAAATCTGGTGTCTATTATGTTGAATGTTTGTTTGTAATTAAGTTTATGGTTTCATGCTTTCATGGTTAAATCTGATTATAAGCAATTAAGTTGTTGATGGTTTGATGTTCATATGAAGCTAAGTTTTTGTGACAACTAATTCACCCCCCCCATCTCAGTTGTCCGGTGTATTTCAATAAAAACAAGAGCCTTACAAGGATATTTGTTGATCAAGTGACAAGCAATACACATAGCTTCTACCCAAAAGTATTTATCCAACTATGCATCACTTAACATACTTCTAGCTCTTTCCATTATAGTTCAATTTATCCTTTTTGCAACCCCATTCTATTGAGGTGTGTAAGGAGTAGTCTTTTGCCTCATGATACTTGCATGCTTGATAAACTCGTGAAATTACTTAGAACAATATTCCCCTCCATTATTAGATCTCAATAATCTTATGTTCTAGTTGATTCTCTATTGAGACTTTAAATTCCTTAAACTTAGTGAAAAACTCATATTTATGTCTCATAAAATAAATTTGTGTATATCTTGAAACATCATCAATGAAGGTAATTAAAATATCAAGATTTTCCAAAAGAATCATTATCCATAGGTACAGATACATCCATATGAATAATTTCTAATTTACTCTTGGCTTTATTGCTTCCTAAAGGATATGATGCTCTATTTTATCTCTCAAACCCACAATGCTCACAACAATCAAAATACACATCAGAATAGGAGAAACCATCAAACAACTTTTTATTCCTATTTGTTTTCAAAATATTTTCACTTAGGTGGCCTAATCTATGGTGCCACAACATACATGTATTTTTAGCTTTTTCTATCACGTTGGTGGATTTACATAAACTATTGGCATCCAATCTAAATAAAGTTTCCAATCTTGTCCCTCTTGCTACCACCAAGCTCCCTCTCTCCAATTTACAAACATGCTTGTTAAATGTTACATGCATTCCCCAATCATTCAATTTAGATATAGAAATAAGATTTCTAGCCAATCCAATATTATGTAAAACACTAGGGAGGGTTTTAATCCTCCCATCATTAAAACACAATTGTACCTTTCCCCATCTAACTATCGGACATGAATTGTTGTTCTCAAGGTAGACCTCACCTCCATCATATTCTTCATATGTGGAAAACCACTCCTCATGAGGAGTCATATGATATGAGCATCCTGAGTCAACCAACCAAAGTTTGTTAGAAACAAGATTACATTTACAAAGTAAGACTTCTTCACCTATTTCCGAGGAGTTTTCTATAGAGGAATCCCACTATTTGTTTTTGTTTTTGTATTCCTTCTTTACATGTCCCCTTTTTCTGTAATTCCAACACTTCACTCTATTCTTTTTACCATGAGTTCTAGATCTACCCTTAGACTTGTCTTTAGGCCCCTTCTATTCTCCTTTAGATCCACCTCTTTCTTTGAACCTTCCCTTGACGTGAAGAGAATTCATTGAGCTATCCATAGCTTTCTTTCTCACTTGTTGTGACAACAATGTTGTAACAAGAGCATCCAACTTGGGATCTTCAAGATTAGTGCTATAAGAAAGAATGAAATTCTCCCATGACTCAGGTAAAGAACAAATCACATAATGCATTTATCTTTTTCCTCAATCTTAACATCAAAAAAGGCTAATTGACTCAAAATCAAACTAAAATTATTTAAATGCTTAGCAACCAAATCACCTTCCTTCATTTTTAGAGAAAACAATTTTCTTTTCAAATAAAGTTTGTTGACTAGACTCTTGGCTTGGTAGATATCACCCAACCATTTCAATAGAGAATATGTAGTTTTTTCTATTTTTTCTAATACATTTAGTAGGACAGAGTCTGCAAGACAAAGCTAAATTGTTCCCAATACCTTATTAGCCATCTTTCCACTCATCTTGGTCAATTTTATCAATTTTTTTCTTTTATTGCATCCAGTCATTGATCTCTCTCTCTTCAATGAGATCCTTCGTTTTCAACCTCCACAACTCATAGTTTGTTCCATTGCATTTATCAATATCTATCTAAAATGTAGATGTAGCCATGACTTCCACACACACAAATCTACAAAACCAGAACTCCCACTATAGCATAGAAAACCTTCACTCTTCCACCTAAGAAGCAAAGTTGGCCAAGCTCTAATACCAAATGTTAGAAATGAAGGTAACCCACTACAATATGGAAATTTGTAGTAAGCTACAAATTTAAAATTATAAACTATAGAATGTCAATGGAGATATAATCTAATGAAATCAACTACAAAGAAAATAAACAAACTCAAGAGAATAAAACATGACATAGAGGTTTACGTGGAGAAACCTTTTAAAAAACTCCACCAGGAAAAAGGACAAGTTTGTATTATCTTCAAAAGAGATTACAATACAATCAATTCCTTCAATCTTACATCCAATCTAACTACATTTGTGTACCTATAAAACATAAAACTCATGCTCTACACTTCCTCAATCTTCTGTTAAATAGAATACAATCTTATAAAAGAAGTCACATCAAACATGGCACCCAAACCTGGGAATACTAAATGCCCACATTGGAAGGCTACATAAACAAGCATTAATTACACTCTTACATCTATCATAACCACCTCCACAAATGAAGCACCCAAATTATTTAGATCCTAACGCCCTCATAGGAAATAGTCAACAACAAGCTAAAATAGTCTCTTACACCTTATTATATGTTTTAATAAGATGTTTTGTCATACCAGTCTAATAATAGTTGATTCCTTACAACATGTAAGACACTATTAATAATAGATGCTCGTGTAGGTGGTGTTAAGGTAGGTAAGATGAGTATTGGTGGTTGTGCTTCCTTCCCTACTTGTTTCCATCCCTCATTCTTTGTTTCCTTCATTCCCTGCTTCCCTCCATTCTTCGATCATCCTTGTTGGATTCCTTGCTTCGGTGCTTCCCTGCATGGATCAATGCTTGGTGTGCATCCTTCCCTGCTTGCTTCCGTCATCCTTCATTCCATCCTTCGTTTCCACATTCGGTTGTTACTGTCCTAACCGGGTGGCTTGCATGTTAACTCAATGATCCTAAAGTTTCTTACACCTATCATAAGTCATTGTTAAATTTGGATGCCCCATATTTACATGTTTACTATCCTGAGGTAAAATAACATAAATTACCATCATCACAAATAAATATTTATTGCAATGGAGTGTATTTTCAAAACAATATTAGGAGTAATTAAATATATTGGATTTACAAGGTTGATGGCACCTTAATCCTAAAAAGGAGATGATAAAGCAAGAGCCCTAATGGATCAGGAGCTCAACACTAATGTAAGGCCTTATCGACATCTTATGGCACTTGACACTTATTTAGCATATGGTTTTGCCCCTTGCATGGGGAGATTTTGTACTAGCTATACTTATTTTGATTATACATCTCCCATGGTAGAGTTTAGGTACTCAGATATTGACACCTCTAATTATCTATGATGGATTGCTTTTTGACATTGGTGTTGATCTATATCTAGATTATGGTTGAGGTCTTTTATCTTTCTTTCCCTTGTGCACATGGATGGTTTGGAACTTGAGGTTTATTTATAGATACATGTTTATATATGTTATGTTATGCTCATGTTTTTTTCTTTTTTTCTTTTATGATGTATATGTGTGATGTATGCAATGTATGATCAATACATATGGATGTAATACGATGGCTTCACATGATTTTCTTGCTTTAACATATGCCATTTTACTGTGACATGATTATTATTTTTTAATTTCAAAATACATATGGCACTAGAAATACAGTCCCTCTTTATATGATTTTTGACTTAAGCATTACAGGTTGACTACTATAGGATGGCTCACTAAGATTCCAAAATAGAAAATTTAGGGAATCAATTGGAAATAAGGAGAGTGATGGGAACAATTTTAATATGAAATTTTGCAGAAGGGTATAGATCGATGTTGATCTAGACCAACCACTTGAACTAGTGTTAGATATCGACAAACTATAAGTTTGATTAGTAACTTCTAGACTTAGACCAAAATATGGCCAATAGGTTAGGCCTAGGGTAAAGGAAAGCACCCTCAGCAAGGATGGCCTTTGAAGGCAAGATAGACTCTTGGTTATTTCATGTAACTTATAGTGCATGTTTGTGCTTATCTTGTTTTTCTCTTCTTTTTTTGTTTTGTTTTTGAATGTCGCCCTTGTAGCTTTGATTTGGGTCTCCACCTGAGAGTACAAATGTTGTGTAAATTTGCTATGTTTTTTTAATTACATTGGAGTTTTCACCCCCCTTGATCTAAAGATTAGCTAAGGTGAGTAAGGAGTTGGGTGCAACCAAATGGGTATAAACTAGCTTCTAAGACTTCCCCCTTGCTGATGATAGCGAGACTTGCTTGTTATCTTCTATACAGTATTGTGAGCCAAAAAACTTACTTTGTGTTAAACCAAACTTAATAACTAACAATATGACCATTTTAAATATTTAAGTGGATTTATTTCAATTGTGGGAGTGTAAGTTAGAAATGACAAAGATGGTTTGGGGAATCTGTGGTTTTGTAAAGGTGAACTATACTATAAACTTAAGACTCATAAACTATACTAGCAACTTAAGACTCATACTAAGATTAAAATTGGAAAAGAGAAGACCACCAACAAGTGAAAGGACAGGGTGAACATAATGTAGTGCATATTTTTATTTTTGAATATGTTTTTGTTGTTTTCATTTTTTTTACTTTTTACTTTTTCAAATATAATACTTTTTAAGATGGGAGGCATTGAAATTTTAGCCAAATTCCTCACCTTCCATCATGCACAAGAGGTAAGTGTCATTACCAACATCATCCTTGACTAGATACAGGTCTACCCAATTTGGTCTAAGCTTTCATCCTCCATTGGCTCTTTTGTTGATAAGATTATTACTTCTATGTATGAGGTCTCTGAACTTGAATGGTCTAAGGACAAACTTTTTGTCATATTTCTTACTCATGTGAGCCAACTATGAATCATGTCTCTATACTTCTCCTAGGCTTTTCTCATCTAACATTTCTAACTCTGTTGATCTAACAACTCGATACTCTTCATGATCTAGAAGTGCTTGCAAGTAAACTTGGAGAATAGGTATTTCAAACTCTAATGGAAATGCTAACTCTGACACAAATGTAAGTTCATTGGGGGCCATTCTTGTAGGTGTTTATATGCTAGTCCTATAAGCCTAGAGAGTAGGGTATAGTTTTAAATACCAATCTCATTTTGAATCTTTAACAATTTTAACTAGGATCAAATTTAACATTTGATTCATAGATTTTGTTTGTGCCTTACCTTAGGGATAATAAATCAAATGAAAATCATGGTTGATATGGAAGAGCTCATGTAATTCATATATCAAGGTGTATTTAAACAATGAATCATTATTTGTGACTATGACTTGAGAAATCCCGAACCTAAAAATGGTATGGTTTAAGATGAATTCAGTAATGACTATTCTTGAGATTATGCTTAAAGGCATTGCCTCCACCCATTTTGTGAAATATTCGATTGCCATTATGATAAAAGTGAGACCATCTATTGATGACAAGGAGATCTTACTAACTAAATCCAATCCCTTATGGAGAATAGCCATGGGATAACAATTGGTTCGAGGTCTTGAGTGGGGTTATGATGAACATGCACATATATTTAACATTTCAAACACCTTTCCATGAACTTAATTGTATCACCCTCAAGGTTAGGCCAAAATTAACCTAAGCAATGGATTTTCCTTGTGGTGGCATGTCCACTAAAAATGTCTTTTGTGGATTCCAATATAACACTCTTCTATAATTTGGAGTGTTTCTTCCTTGTCCACACATCGAAGTAAAATCCAATCAAAACCTCTTTGGTATAATGTATCATTAATCATTACATACTTTGAAGCTAAGATTCATATGTGTCTTTTACCAAGAGGTGTGGTGTCCTCAAGGTAAAAAACATTTATCAAATAGTCCACAATATCCTTATACCAATAAGAAGAAGCATATTTCTCAGGAATCACTATGTCCACCCCTCCATTGGGGAAATATTCATCTATTGGTTCTTCCTAAGGAGCAGGATTGTTGGCTAACCAATCAACTATCACTTGTCCTTTAATAAACTTTTCGTTGACATGCGTCAACTCGAATTCCCTTAGCAATGCTAAGAAATCCTCAAATCTTCTTGACAACATTGGCTATGTAAGGAACATGCATAAAGGTTCAAATATTATGATAATGTGTATCTCTTGATTTAGAATATAGTGGTGGAGATTCCATGTTGTGGAAACTATGGCCCGACATTTTTTCTTGACCTACGTATAATTTTTCTCATACTCACGCAAGGTGTAACTAATGAAACATATAGTTTTTTCCCCATCACCATCTTCTTATGCTAGCATATATGTGACAAAGACTTTATTCACCCTTGAATATAGGATAAAAGGGTGGTCTTGTTTGAGTGGCGTGAGCATTGGTAGATCTAGGAGAAACTTCTTTACTTTCTTAAAAGCTTTTTGGAACTCTATGGTCCAAGATATATGAGTATCCTCTTTTAGCAAGTTATTGATTGGGTGTATCTTGAAGGTGAATTCTAGAATGATGCGCTGTATGGCTCCCTATTGACCTAAGAAGATCCTCGCTATTGATTCAATGGTTGGAGGCACTAATTCTAGGAATTCTTTTACCTTGGAAGGGTCAACATCTATCCCCTAGTGAGAAATAGTGAAGCCTAACAACTTTACAACCATAACAACAAATATGTATATTTCTCTAGATTCAATCAGACTTTATATTCTCATAATATAGTAAATAAAATGTATAAATCTTGGGTGTGGTCAACTCTATTTATATATTTATATATTTAACCAATAAGTCATCCATGTAAGCCTCAATTGTACAATGAATCAAATCATGTAATTTGTGGGTCATAGCTCTTTGGTCAGTGGACCTTGCATTTTTCAATCCAAAAGGCATTACCACATAGGAAAAGGTTCCCCAAGGTGTATTGAAAATAGTTTTATTTTAATCTACTTCTGCAATGTGAATTTGATTATACCCTAAGAAACCTTCCATTAGAGATAACATCTCATAGCTAATAGTAGAATCAACAATTTGACCAACTGAAGGTAAAGCAAAATTATCTTTAGGACAGAGCTTGTTGATATCTCTAAAGTTAATGCATATACACACCTTCCCATTCTTTTTCATCATAGGGACTATGTTTGATATCTAATTAGAATAGTCAACAAGCTTGATGAAACCTACATTGAGTAGCTTCATCAACTCATCCTTGACCATGAAAAGTACCTTATGTTTAATAAGTATTAGTTTTTTCTTTACAACCTATTGAGGGATGTTTTGACATACTTGACAATAGACAGGTAGAACACAAGATGCACCACCTCTCCTAAAAGGAAACCAACTTCAAGAGGTTGATAACCCCAAGGTCCCTGTTAGCTAGGTCTCAACCATGTTGGATAGATCAGTGGTTTATGTAGCTTTACCTGTATAAGGGGTTGTTGGTAATCAAGTAAACAAGGGGTTAATTACACAAGGAGATTTGCAAATGAGACCAACCATGCATGAACAAGCTTCTCCAACCACCCATTGCTTTGAAGTAAACATATATAGTGCCATACCAACAATAGGGTAACATGTGAGCATGATGAATCCAATTTATAACAGCAAGTTTGGGATTCCTAAACTATTAATAATTACATAATAAAGATCAAAAGGTAAGGGTTTTAGAGAGAAGGAGAAAAAAATGACAAAGAAAAAAAAGGGTAGCTTCTGTATTGATCTCTACTTATCCCAATGTATTAGATGAGATTCAAAATAACCTAAATATTGTTGGATCTAGGGCATACAACTGAGAGGGGGGGGTGAATCAGTTGTATAAAACTTCTTCTTCTTTCAAACACTTGATTCTTTGTTGTTAGTTAGCAGCATATCAAATAATCATCCATGAAAGCATAATACATAAACACAAGAGCAGATAAGCATCAACACATTGAACACCAAGATTTTGACGTGGAAAACCCGGTTAAGGGAAAAACCACGGGGTGATTAACCCAAGAATTATTCTCTGTTAGAAGAATAAAGAAAAATGAATGGCACATGCCAATAAGGGCTCACTGCCCGAGCACACTGCTCACAAAGAGGCCCACTGCCTACAAGGAGACACACTGTCTACAAAGTGATAAAAATCACAGTCTTGAACTAGAGAATGACATCTCTACCATGTCCGGATCAGTTCCAATTAAGCCCAAAAATCTCTGCTTTGCCTTTCGCACGTTTCTTCGCTATGCCACTCATCCACACACCACACTTTGAAATGAACTCACAAACCGTTATTTATACAAGACATCAACTTAGGAACAAACATCTAAGTCGGCAAACAACAATAAGAGTATCCGCAAGATGAATAACACATCCGGTCGGCCACCACAAGAACATTCGCAGGATGAACAACTCATCCGGTCGGCTAAACAGAACAAGAACTTCATCTGGAAGAATAACTTCAATTCCTGGCTCTATCATCAATGCGGACCAACAACACAACCTAAACATGATCCAAGAACCTTCACAAGCCTGTCTGAATGACCGGATACATCCGCACTTCCTCTACTTACTGGAATCTCTTGTCTTCCTCATCCGGAACTTCAAGAACACAGTCTGTCGCCACTGTCATAATGCAAGAGGTACTTCCGGACCTCCAAATCATACACAAATCAGGATGACACATCACAAGGACATCCCAAACACTCCGTCCAATCCGCAGATTAGGATAATACAATTCCGGACCTCACCGGACCTTTTTGTGATCCTCTGTCACCTCTGGATACTTGCCGGAACCGGTTCTATACCGACAGCCACAACTCCTTCAGATCTTCATGCGGACCTCTGAAATCTTAACTGAAGCATCTCAAGACTCATATCTACTAACCCTTTAATCCGTATCCTCCGGTTCTCATCCTATACAGTACATTTGCCTTCTTCTCATCACTGTTCTTCACTGTTCCTGACTGAGGCTAATTTTCTCAATATCCTCAGCACACAGCTCATCAAATCCTTCTTGTCAATGCAATATGAGTATGTTGACATCAATGACAACACTAGCTCACCTCATACTTGCAACAATCTCCCCCTTTGTCATTGATGGCAACATATGATGTGAAAAACCATTAAGACAAGAACTTCAACTTTTCATATGTCTTCTCTTCCTTTACTGCTCCCCCTTTGATCATCAACCACTTGTTTTTCACATGTCTTCTCTCCCCCTTTGACATCAATGGCAAAGGGCTCATACTTGCAATTCTCATACATCAGAATCATACCAGCTGCTCCCCCTTAGTTGCAGCTCCCCATCAGTCCGGATCACAAGATATGACTGTGATAGCCACCGGACTGATGCACATCAGTGCATCTTAGTTCATCACCGGAGGGGCCATGACCCCTAACTTCTCCCGGAGATATTCAAAAGAGTCTTTGGGAAGAGGTTTTGTAAAGATATCTGCAATCTGATCCTTGGAGGGAACATACTCCAATCTGACTTCTTCCTTGTTTACTTGTTCTCTCAAAAAGTGAAATTTAATAGATATGTGCTTAGTCTTAGAATGCAATACCAGATTCTTGGAGATATTAATTGCACTTGAATTATCACAGAAAATTGTGATAGGCTCCTCATATTCAATTTTGATGTCTCTTAGCATCTGCTTCATCCATAAGATTTGAGTGCAACTACCTGCTGCTGCAATGTATTCTGCTTCAGTTGTAGACAGAGATATTGCATCTTGTTTCTTGCTTAGCCAAGAAACCAATCTCTTCCCCAAAAAGAATGCTCCACCACTAGTGCTCTTCCGGTCATCCACATCTCCTGCCCAATCTGCATCTGTGTAAGCATGAAGAGAGAAGTCCGGATCTCTAGGGTACCATAGACCATACTCAACTGTTCCTTTCAAGTACCTAAAAATTCTTTTGATTGCCATAACATGAGATTCTCTAGGATCAGCCTGGAATCTTGCCACAAGACCAACAGCCTACATTATATCTGGTCTAGTTTGAGTGAGATACAACAATCCACCAATCATTGATCTATACTTTGTCTGATCTGCCTTTGGAGAATCATCATCTTTGCTTAACTTACATCCGGTTGCCATAGGAGTGTTCATAGGCTTTGAGTCTTCCATACCAAATTTCTTTAACAATTCTTTCACATATTTGGTCTGAGAAATGAAGATCCCTTCTTTTGTTTGAGTAATTTGCAGACCCAAGAAGAAATTCATTTCACCAAGCATAGACATTTCAAACTCACTTTTCATCTGATTTGCAAAAGTTTTGCACATACTATCTCTTCCTCCAAAAATGATATCATCCACAAACACTTCAACAATTAAAATATTTTCATGATCAATTTTGAAATATAAGTTACTGTCAGCAGTACCTTTGTTGAATCCAATCTGCACAAGATGCTTATCCAACCTTTCATACCATGCTCTTGGGGCTTGCTTCAATCCATACAAAGCTTTCTTCAACTTGCAGACCATATCATCATTATCAAACAATTGAAAACCATCCGGTTGTTCAATGTAGACTTCTTCTTCCAGATCACCATTTAGGAAGGCAGACTTGACATCCATCTGATATACCTTGAAGTCTTTGAAGGCAGCAAATGCAAGAAGTAATCTGACTGCTTCAATTCTTGCCACCGGAGCAAAAGTCTCTTCAAAGTCAATTCCTTCTATTTGAGAGTAGCCTTTGCAGACCAATCTAGCTTTGTTTCTGATTACTTCACCAGCTTCATTTAGTTTGTTCCGGAAGACCCACTTGGTTCCAATTACATTCCTGTCTCTAGGTCTGGGAACAAGATCCCAAGTATGATTTTTCTCAATTTGCATCAATTCATCTTCCATTGCTTTGGTCCAGTTTTCATCATTGCAGGCTTCATTTATTGTTTTAGGTTCAATCTTTGAAATCAGACAACATTCATTCTGATTTTGAGCAACATTCCTTCTAGTTTGTACACCTTTGCTTCTGTCACCTATGATTTGATCTTCAGAGTGGTTCAGTTTTACATACCTTGAAATTTTGGGAGTATCCTGCACTGCTGCTTCTTGATCAAGCTCATTCAGACCTATCTCTTCTTCCTGATTTACCGGATCAGGCTGACTCTGTCTCACCGGAGAGGATTGAGGTCCTTGAACACTGTCTTGGTCATCTTCATCAAACTCATAAAATCTTGAAGGCTTCTCAATTCCTTCATCAACCTTTACATTGGTTCTTTCTATCATCTTCCTCAATCTCTTATTGTAACACCGGTATGCTTTGCTTTGAGTGGAGTAACCCAAGAAAATTCCTTCATCACTTCTAGCATCAAACTTTCCTACATCTTCATCTCTTTTAATATAACACTTGCTACCAAATACTCTGAAATATTTCACAGTAGGAGTGATGCCAAACCAGAGTTCATAGGGGGTCTTACCGGTGTTGTTTCTGATTTGAACTCGATTGAGAGTGTAGACTGCGGTGCTGATAGCTTCTTTCCAAAACATTTGAGGAACATTTGCTTCCAACATCATTGTCCTAGCAGCTTCCTGGATGGTCCGGTTCTTTCTCTCAACTACTCCATTCTGCTGTGGAGTCTTAGGAGCAGACAACTGTCTCCTTATACCCTGTTTCTCACAAAAGTCAATGAATTCACCAGATGTAAATTCACCACCTCTATCAGACCTTAGACACTTTAGTTTCAATCCGGTTTGATTCTCCACCATAGCTTTGAAGATTTTGAACTTCTCAAAAGCTTCTGATTTTTCTTTTAGAAAGGTAACCCACATCATCCGGGAATGATCATCAATTAACAACATGAAATATCTATCACCCTGCAGACTCTTGATTCTTGTCGGACCACATAGATCAGTATGTACTAATTCTAACAATCCGGTAGAAGACTGATCTTTGCTTTTGAAAGAGACTCTGCTTTATTTACCTAACTGACATTCTTTACACACACTATTTGTAGGTTTCATCAATTTTGGAAGATCTCTCACAGCCTGAGTATTGCTTATCTTGATGATGTTATCAAAATTTACATGACACATTCTTCTATGCCATAACCAACTCTGATCAATTTGAACAAACAAACAACTTTTATTTGAACCAACCAGATGAAAGATATTACCTTTTGTCTGAGTACCGGATGCAATTTCAGTTCCGGAGCTTGTAAAGATTCTGCATTTTCCATTCTTGAACCGGAGATCATAGCCTTTGTCCACTAACTGACCAACACTGAGAAGATTGTGCTTCAATCCTTCAACATACAGTACATTACCTGTTTTGCTCTTACCATCAAAGGAAATAGTTCCCCTACCTCTGATTCTGCCAGCAGAATTGTCACCAAACTTTACCATTCCTCCTTCATATCTTTCCAAATCTAAGAACTTATTCTTGTCACCAGTCATATGGTGAGAACATCCACTGTCAATAACCCAATCATCCTTTTCTTCCACTTGAGCAGCCAAAGCTTTTTCAACAACTTTGTGATTGATAGATTCAGAGAGTATTGAATCTTCTTCCTTGATGGCAATAAACACCCACTCATTTCCGGATTTTCTTCCTAGTTCTGATTCATCATCTGTTACTCCTTCATTGTCATCTTCTTCATGAACATAATAGCAATTCTTTTGAAACCTTTGTCTGTTATTATTAGACCTTGCAGATCTTTCCGGACATCTTGAAGCAAAATGACCAATCTTATTGCAGTTGAAACACTTAAAGGGTAGTTTTCCTTCATACTTACCGGATCCTCTTGGCAGTCTCTTTGCAATGAGGGCTTCAAGTTGAGTTGTTTCTGCTTCTTCTTCTTCCATGTCTCTTCTTGCTTGATCATACCATGACATCTTCCTTGATGAGTTTTCTCTCGGATCAAATCTCTGCTTGCCTTTCATATAGGCACTGGCTTTGAAGGCTGATTCGGTCTTGGGAGGATCATCTCCAAACTCGGTCATTTCAAATGCAGCTAGTTTGCCAGCCAGTTGTTCTCTTGTGACAGTTGTGTGGGCTCTGAATTCATCAATGGCAGCAACCTTGATTTTGTAGGCAGCAGGAAGAGACCTTAGGATTTTGCAGACAATCTCATTTTCATCTAAAGTTCCACCAGCATTTCTGATTCCACATACCAGCTCATTCACTCTTGGCATAAAGGTAGTGATGTTTTCATCATCTCTCATTTTCAATCTTTCAAATTTCCCTTTCAGACTTTGCAACCTTGCACTTTTGACAAACTCATCTCCTTCATACAGAAGTTCCAGTTTAGTCAGGATCTCATATGCAGTTGGTAGGTCAATAACATTCGAGAGATCTGAGTCATTCAATGCGCTTAGAAGAGCTTCCTTGGTCCGCAGATTGTTTTCAGCTTCTGTGATTTCATTCAGAGTTGTCGGACCACCTTGTGGAGGTACATATGGTTTTGAAACCATAGCCAAGTATGCTTTTCCCATACATTCCAAGTGACACTTCATGCGACCTTTCCAGAGAGTGAAGTTGGTTCCATCGAACTTCGGACTATCCTTCTTGTATGATGACATCCTGGATCTCCTCAAGCGGTTAAGCTCCTATCAGAGGAACTTAGCTCTGATACCAATTGTTGGATCTAGGGCATACAACTGAGAGGGGGGGGTGAATCAGTTGTATAAAACTTCTTCTTCTTTCAAACACTTGATTCTTTGTTGTTAGTTAGCAGCATATCAAATAATCATCCATGAAAGCATAATACATAAACACAAGAGCAGATAAGCATCAACACATTGAACACCAAGATTTTGACGTGGAAAACCCGGTTAAGGGAAAAACCACGGGGTGATTAACCCAAGAATTATTCTCTGTTAGAAGAATAAAGAAAAATGAATGGCACATGCCAATAAGGGCTCACTGCCCGAGCACACTGCTCACAAAGAGGCCCACTGCCTACAAGGAGACACACTGTCTACAAAGTGATAAAAATCACAGTCTTGAACTAGAGAATGACATCTCTACCATGTCCGGATCAGTTCCAATTAAGCCCAAAAATCTCTGCTCTGCCTTTCGCACGTTTCTTCGCTATGCCACACTCATCCACACACCACACTTTGAAATGAACTCACAAACTGTTATTTATACAAGACATCGACTTAGGAACAAACATCTAAGTCGGCAAACAACCATAAGAGTATCCGCAAGATGAATAACACATCCGGTCGGCCACCACAAGAACATTCGCAGGATGAACAACTCATCCGGTCGGCTAAACAGAACAAGAACTTCATCCGGAAGAATAACTTCAATTCCTGGCTCTATCATCAATGCGGACCAACAACACAACCTAAACATGATCCAAGAACCTTCACAAGCCTGTCTGAATGACCGGATACATCCGCACTTCCTCTACTTACTGGAATCTCTTGTCTTCCTTATCCGGAACTTCAAGAACACAGTCTGTCGCCACTGTCATAATGCAAGAGGTACTTCCGGACCTCCAAATCATACACAAATCAGGATGACACATCACAAGGACATCCCAAACACTCCGTCCAATCCGCAGATTAGGATAATACAATTCCGGACCTCACCAGACCTTTTTGTGATCCTCTGTCACCTCTGGATACTTGCCGAAACCGGTTCTATACCGACAGCCACAACTCCTTCAGATCTTCATGCGGACCTCTGAAATCTTAACTGAAACATCTCAAGACTCATATCTACTAACCCTTTAATCCGCATCCTCCGGTTCTCATCCTATACAGTACATTTGCCTTCTTCTCATCACTGTTCTTCACTGTTCCTGACTGAGGCTAATTTTCTCAATATCCTCAGCACACAGCTCATCAAATCCTTCTTGTCAATGCAATATGAGTATGTTGACATCAATGACAACACTGGCTCACCTCATACTTGCAACAAATATGACCAGTATTCCACATAGTCGTTCATAGATCAGATGCAAGAGTCTAAGGGATTAATTGGAAGATAAAAACAAAAGCATGGAACACCATATTACATGCATAGTTACCATACTCTATTCCTTAATAGTTCTACTAAGCATTCATCTCATCAGAATACACCAAGCACAAATGAAAGATCAAGAACATCACCATCAAAAATAAAGGAGATAGAGGAGACTAAATATATTTTTATTGATGGGCACCAAACATTGGCGAATTACATATGATAGCAGGATTCCCACACTGCAAATGTATTATAACTTGCTACTTTACATGCCTTACAAAATCATGGTCTTGCCACCAAATTTGTATCTACTATGTTTCGTTCTATATATCCCTTGTCCCCCATATCTAAGAGTGACATCCTCTTTATATAGAGGCATTTTCCAATAAAATTCATATCTAGGTTAGCCCAAAAGGGCCAGACCCATTGTCAATTTACATGTTTATTTTGAATCTCAAAACTCCATCGGCCTTGGATCTTAGATGATTTTCCAAACTGCTTCGAGCATGAAAGTAGCCTTTATTGTTGAAGAAGAGAGTGAACAACTACTACTTATTTGATGGTATAGATCAAAAATATTGGAGAGGCTTGTGCTGGAAGATCAATGTATATGGCGACACATTGAAATCCAAGTTTCAGTCCAAATTTGAGAATCCCTCCTCCAATAACTCTAGTTGTTCTTTCTCTTATATCAACCTGATTGTAAGTGGTTCTCCAGCTTCTTGGATGGTGCCCCAATGCCTTTAGAGGAAGCACCCACTTGAACTAGTCATGGATCAGCTATGTGTTGATCATGAGAAACTCTAATCTTCTTCTTATAAGTTCTCTACAACTTTCTTTGAACTTGTCCCAGTTCTGCATCTTTGATATTGTAGTACATTGAGGTCACTCTAAAAGGTATATGGTACCCCTTGAAGCCCTACCCCATCTCTCTAGTCAGGATCTTCCCTTGCATTTTTACAAACAAAAACCAAAACCATCCATTAGAATCCTTAATGATTTCCAAGATGCATTGTAAGTCCATAGGGGTTAGTATAACTTCAAAGAATAATATTGTATTCTATATATGCAAATTATCAAAGGTCACCACGGTCTAACACCTGCTAAAGGATGATATTAAGTAAAATATTGGGGTCAGGGTGATCCCATGATTTATACCAAATAGGGTTGGAATCCCACGTCTCTATCTAGTGATTTCAAGGAGATGTTAATTTAAGTTATCAAAGATCGGAGTAGACCCCAAACTCATATTTAAAAGCATTAAAAGATGCAAGGGTATAACACCCTGATCCAAAGAAGTAGAATGCATGCCAAAATGACTCGCTCTAACCCCACAATTCTAAAAAAGGACTTAGAACATTAAATTGTCGAGGGGTCAGGAATTGCAGAAGATCTAGATCTCAAACCAAAATGACATAATAAAAAAGCAATCTTGAACTCAAAACCCTAAAAAACTTAGAGGAAAACAAATCCAATAGAGAATCAGAAAGACAAAGGACTTAAACACCCCCAAGAGTCAAAAAAGATGAAGAACGAGATCAAAACTTGAGACTATCTAAGAGGTGTGAATAGATTTGAAACAAAGGCTTACAAAAAAGGTTGAAACAAGGGAAACCCTAGAATAAGATGAAATACACTAAAAACAACAAAAGACTTCAAAAACTTGCAAGAAGGAGCCAAACGGGGGGCAAAAACACACAAAGCAATAATATAAATAGCAAAACCCTTAGAATGCAAACACAAAAACACCATTAATGCAAAAGGGAAACAACAAGAATGAGAAAACCCACTTAGATAAATGGTGAGCCAGGGAAAAGGATCCAAACGCTATAGGTGACGATATCTACACCAATGAAGATGCCCTTGAACACACCAGTGATCGCGACTGATAGGTTGTCATTAAGACCTAACACTTTAGTTGAAAATGTATCAATTTTGTTGACTGGGTTGTGTCTAAGGCTGTATGCAATAGGAGATTGGTTTGGACATCTCAACTTAGTAATGATTTTTTGGATTTTTAGGAAAGCTTTGACAACATAAACTTAAACTATAAAGCATAAAAACTTACTCTACAAAGCACTTGAACTTAACCTATAAAGCATATGAACTTAATCTACAAAGCACATGAAATTTAAACTATGAATTTAAAAGGAACATTCTAATCTAAGAAAGCAAGAAACTTTTCAAATCCAAATTTGCACTATCAATTAATATTGAACTTCCAAACTAAGTAGAAGCTCCAGAATTCCTCTTTATAGAAAGTGGCTCTAGAACTCCAAAAATTACAAGAGAACATACAAAACTCCAGAAATTATAACTGAAGATTTCGCTATGCTGAAAACAACTGAACACAATACCCTACAGGTTAACATTAACATCATTCTACCATATCACCATGAAATAGAAAGTTATAATAGTTCAAAACAAAACAATCATAGAATAGAACATAAACAACACATTCACAAAACATCAAAATACTTATCTATCCCTAGTTCCTTTGAGTGGCCAACTCTCCGGAGATCTTTTATTGATTCAAATCAAATTCACCATTAACAACTCAAATTCTAGTTTGCATACACATTACACAATAACACTATTTTGACGTAGAGCAAAATATGATTCTATTCATTCATAGCATAATTGTTTTAAGAAAATAACAGGATAATCTATATCACTACTAAAATCCTAGATACTAGGGTAGCTTATCAATGCCACTGAAAAAGTCATAAACAAGATAAAGACATAACTAACTAAACTAGCTATCTTTTAAATACAATATAACAAAAGATCTTAGTGGAGATTTTAAATGTCTTAAGTGCTTAAAATAATAGAAATATGGATAATTGCTAAGTGTTCGGATGGTAGTGAAAGACTGAAGTCCTTAATCATGTATCTACTGAAATTCTGACACCCTAGTCTTTCGGCGCTGCTGACTCCAATCTGCATTCATGCCTATTCCTCCCACTTCATCATACTCAAAAACCTATAGCAAACACATAGATCTTTTCACAAAATCATGTCAATAGTAGTGACAAAATCTAGTCAGTTCAAGAATGAAGATTTGTACAACATTCTTTCAAAATAAACAATTATTGCACATAAGACTAATAAATTGGCATGGTTTAAGGTAGTTTAGTGGCACATAAAGGGTCATGAGGTTAATGATAAAAATGAGTTTATTTTTACCTCATCAGTGACCTCACGTTAAGGGTTCAGAGTGAAACCAAAATCACCCAAGCTCCGAGAGGAAGTGAGAAACAAAAAAAGAAATGAGAAAGAATGAAGGGGTGAGCATTAAAATAGCACCCTACACACACACTAAAAATATAAGTAATTAATGCAAAGCAGAGGGTGGGAAAGGCTTAAGTCATCCTTTATGCCATGGTGACATTGGGGATGCCTTCACCATTGCGCCAAAAGCCAAACGTCGAAAGCCCGACAAAAAATATAAAAGAGAAAAATAAATCAAGATCGGGATGTTGGGGCCACTTATTTAGGTATGTCAAAATGGAAAGGTTTGACGAACCAAAACTATACTTAACAATGCATCAGAGTATCAAGGAGGGATGAACTCTAATACTCTAAAAAATCTCAAAGGCAAGAGCAAAAATAAAGGTTGAGAAGAATAAAAAAGGCAAACTATAACAAGGAGAAGGGGAATAGAGAAAAAGAAGGGGGTCCTGACTTTGCCTTTGACAAAGTGGGGTGTTTTGTGTACACCACAACATAACCTTTTCTTCTAGTTTGGTGACCAAGTTGTGAACAACTAGGTTGGGTCTAGCCCAGACATATCTGAGTATTGCAAGGAAAAGATGTCTATAAATTCAATGAGAAGCTTTGTATGCTTGTAAAATTCATCATCCAATAATTTGACCTCTATCTTTAATATCTTTTGTCCTTCTGGTGTTCCAATATTTACCCCAATAGTTTCACCTATTAAATATGAATGACCCTTTTCAAACTTTCGAGGAGTAGCAAGTAAAATTGTAGTTTGATCATTTTTCAAGATACATAATTCACCTCTAAAATAGTCATCTAGATGGGGTAAGAGTGTGTAGCCTTTCTTATTAGATTTGTAGGATGTAATGCCCACTAGTGTGTGTGTGTGTGTGTGCCTTTTTTATTTTTATTTTAGATGATATATCAAGTGTTTTGCAGTGTATTGTGGGATACTTGTGTTATGATCCTTTGCACTAAACTTTTTGATGAGGCCTTGTAATACCATCAAGGTGTTTTGATTGTGTAACTTGGATACTTATGTTGTGAGATTATATTTTTATCACTACATGTAATATTTTGTATTTCGATTGATATGTTTCTTAATGAAGTTTTGTATTAGCATCTAGATTTTTGACTATGCATTATGGGATGCATAGGTTGTGCCTCCGTGTGTTTGGTTTATTACAATGTTTAGCTTCATTAGTTTGACTATATTTGATAAAGGTGTGATTATTATATCTAGTTCAAGATTGTGGATTATTATTGATCTTGCATCTCATTATTTGGATCATATTCGTCATAGATGAGTTTTAGTTAGATGTCATGATTTCATATTATGTTATGAGTGCTATGACATTGGGTAATTTATGTTGCTTCGACTATAATTAAATGGTGTAGGTACATCTAATGTTTCACCTGAGTGTGTAGGTGTAACATCAAAAATTTTCCTCCTGTATGGAATGGTACAATTTCCCTTGGTTTATCTCCTCACCTTGGTGACCTCTTAACCTTTTTCTTTGTGACCTTCCTGAAACCCTGCTTGACTAGGTCTAGATGCAAAATGTTCTCCTTTTGACAAAACTTTTTGATAAAACCCAGAAAGAGAATCTAGAATAGGGACCCTTGGGACCCCCTTGATGTAGATCTAATCAGAAAATGGGGGCTTGGACTTGGGCACCTGTGCCCTAGTCCTCCCCTATCTTCTAGGATTTTGAATCTCGGTGGGGTATCGGCTCTCGTCGTATGCCTCGGGATTCCGTTTTCAAATTCTTAGTTTTCGCATGATATCAAGATGTTATTTCAAAATTTGAATTTCCCCAAAGCTAGATATAAAAAGACATTTGAAAATCATTTTATCACACACAATTCTTATGCAAGCTTGATGCCAAAACTCTACCAAAATTGCCATTGAAGATCAGCTACTTGTTGAAGCTCTTGAAAGTTATTTGAATTTGCTATCATGGAGACAATGGATGGAGATTAGGAATCAAGATCTTGAGTCTATCTTGCTCTTCCTAGGGTTTGTACACCTTTTACATGATCGAGATAAGGGTTGAAGCCTCCAACATCAAGCTAGGAGATCCTCCGTGGACATTGTTGATTCACCTTCTTATTCATGCAAGTATTCATTTGTTTTCATCTCCTTGAGGTGAAGTTGTATGTGTTTATTGATTCGATGCAAGTTGTTGATCTTCCCTTGATTGAGACATCTAGGTTTTGATATTTTTGCATACACATTGTTAGGTTTGTACACACTTCTGCAAATCTTTATCTCTAGCTATTGTTGAGGTAGAAATACCAAAAATAGGGCTTGACTAAGGCAAGCTCCTATATAGTCGCAACATCTTTCTCCTTCTTTTGTAGGTGTATATCGTGTTTTGTAGGTTATGGCAGAAAGAAGCTATAGAAAGAAGGATATTGCGGGTACAATCATCACAGACTTTTAGATTTATGGATTTCGACACTTGCGGGACTAATGAGCGGGTGCCCTAGTCCAACTAGGGAATATTTTTGAGATTTGGGAGCCATTTGGGGTTGTTAGTTAGCCTATGCAGAGGATTTTCCATGACAGGAATTTGCAAGACTAAAGAGTGAGTGCCCTAGTCCAGTTGGCCCTCAAATTCCAGGTGCATAGTCTCTGAAACTCTTTATCTGTATTTATGTGATTTGTTTTGCTTGTTTCATCATCTAATTTTGTGAATCTCTGTTATAAGGCATAATTAGGGTTTCTTTGATGAATGAGTAAAGACACTTGATAAAACCTTAATTAGGCTCTTGAATTAGACATAGCGAGCATAAGGGATAGACAAGTAACTCATAGATTGACCTCAGACTCAATCATTGTCCTCCCAATGTTTAGCATGGTGAAAAAGTAGCACTTTATCTTATTAAGACAAATCTACAATTTTTACCCTAAACATTTTGGTGAACCCAAGCTTTAATGAATTTGCATCCTTTTAAACTTCAGATCTGAACTAATTTGTTGTCCTAGAGCATAATTAGATTGAAAAAATCTCTATTGTGAAATTGTATGCGGTATTGTGAATCATATTCTTTATCTTTTCACTAAAAGAGTTGGAAATTATCATTTATTGTTGTTGCGTATAGTATTTCATTTTCATAGGCCATCATTTTACATTTAAATCTTGGGGTAAAGAGAGCATGTTAGAATGTCGGATTATTTTTTGCAAGATTTTCATGTATATGATGAGCCATTTAATTGTGATGACTTCGATATGTTAGATAAAGCCCTTGAGGACATTATCTCGATTGACCAATCCACTATGGCCTCTAAGCTGTCGATATTTCAAAGATTTGTAAATGTGATCTATGTTCCTAAACCTAAGGAAGAACCTGAAAAAATAAAAATTGTGGTCACTTTATGTTCAAATGTGGTTAAACCATCTTCTAAACTAGTGCTCATTGTTAGAGATCTTCCTTCCTCTTCTCAACCCCCTAATCACATTTATGATTACGCTAAACAAATAGCACAACAAAATTTACAAAAAACTAATCATAATGTGGTTGCTCATGCATATAACACTCGGAATAATAAACAAAGCATACAACAATCAAGCATTCTGATATCTTTACCAGCTTCTCAACCTATGTTTCCTCAAGCACCCTGTTTAAAATATAAAGGTGGTAAAGACTATGATCTGGTAAAGCAGCTTCGTGCTACTCTTGCAAAGATATCCCATTGGGAGCTTATACAAACTTTTCCTACCTACCATGGAATGCTTCAAGAAGCGTTACAAAAGGTGATTGTCCCACCTGCTGTTAGACCAAATAATGTAGCAGCTCTATTAGATTGTATGCATGCAACAAAAATAGACATTCTGTTTCAATAGCATGAATTGCCATCTTTAGAAGTTTAGAATCAGTATGATCCTTTGATTATCTTTATTACAATAAACAAAACATTGGTTAAGAGAGTTATGATTGATAATGGATCAGCTCTTAATGTTTGTGGCATTAACTTATTACATAAGATTAAAGTTGATACATCTGCCATCAAACCGAAAATGTTAAGTATCTGTGGTTTTGACAATGTTGGACGACAATTTGTGGGAACTATAACTTTACCTATACAAGTGGGACCTGTGTTTGTGCCTACCCTGATTCATGTTACGCCTTGTTCTCTATATTACAACATGATTCTTGGTAGACCTTGGATACATGCATTAGGGGCAGTTCCTTCTACTTTACATCGTTCAATCAAGTTTATATTCAAAGATAAGCTGCACACTGTCCATGTTGATCCTGAACCTGATAATTATCTACAAATTGAAGCTCATAAGCATGTTGTTTGTCATAAAATTCTAAATAACTTGAAAGTTGATATGTCAACTCCTCTTGCTTCAGAAAATGTTATGCAAGAGTCTAAACAATCGAATGCATTTGTTGGTGATGATTGGGGTTCGTTAGAGTTTACAACTCCTTCCACGGGAGAATATAAACCTAAAAGCCCTGTCCCCGAAACATCAAATATTGCATCGATAACATCGCATGCTCTAAATGATAAACATAAGGCTTCCTTGTTAACAAACTCAGATAATACCTTTACTTATACTACTGATTATGAAACTTATGAAGCTCCACCTTCTTCTAAGGAAATGGATTCTCTTTATGGTCAAGGATTCTGAATCCTTTATAAAGATTGTGATTATGTAGGTAATGGTTGTGGTATAAACCAACAAGGAATCATAGTCCCTATAGAATCCACTTCATGACATTGCTCAAATGGTATTGGATACAATCCTTTCAAGGAATCCAAATCTCGTAAACACCCTACTCTTAATGTGAATACAATATCAACACTTAATTTGATATTCCCTAAGATGATAGACACTAATTGTCCTCCAAGACCACTTCCATTGGATGTATTCTCAACAGATGAAATGATAATAGAATTCTTGGGTGCTTATGGCAATATTCCTCGTTATCATCATACACGCGGCTTACCTTATTATTTAAACAACAATGCATATTTTGGAAAAACCACTAGCACAATAAATACCACTCTAAAGTCCAATGAAGAATTTGAAGAACAACCAAAATTGTACAATCCCTTAGACCACACTACTCTCCTTAATGGAAATACTATTGATGTTTTCATGGATAAAGATAACATTGAAAAAGTTATCCCTATTGGTGATTGTTTAAGTGCAAAAGAAAAAGAAGAAGTGACTAAGTTATTGCATGAATTTTTGAAATTATTTGCTTGGAACTATTCTAACATGCCTGGTATCAATCCTCAGATTGTAACACATAATATTGTCTTGAAACTAGATGCTAAGCCGTGTAAACAAAAGATTTATAAGATGAATCCTAAAATAGCACTACTTGTCAAAATTGAGATAGAAAAGCTTCTACAAGTGGGTTTTATCCGCCCTATTGATTATTCATCTTGGATTTTGAATATCATCGCCATCATTAAACTTGATGGTCATATAAGAATGTGCACAAATTTCTAAGATCTGAATCTGGCATCGTTGAAAGACGATTTTCCACTTCCTAATATTGATATGATTGTCGATTCTATAGATGGCCATGAATTACTCTCTTTCATGGATGGTTTCTCATGATACAATCAAATTCTAATAAATCCTCAAGACCAGTATAAAATAGCTTTTATAACACCTTGGGGTACATTTTGTTGGGTAGTCATGTCATTCAGACTTAAGAATGCAGGAGCAACTTACCAACGTGCAATGACTCTTATATTTCATGACTATATGCACAATATTTTAGAAGATTATGTTGACGACATCTTGGTGAAGTCTATCCACCACCAAGATCATGCTACAAATCTTCAACAAATATTTGAGTGCATAAGGAAATATAACATTTGACTAAATCCTCGTAAGTGTGTTTTCAGTGTGGACAATGGAAATCTATTAGGATTTATTGCTTCAAATCATGGTATTGAAGTGGATACAAAAAAGATAGACGCAATTGTTAATATGCCAACACCTAAGAACATATCTCAACTGCGTAGTTTGCAGGGGAAGATACAGGCCATCCGCTGATTTGTTTCATAGCTCGCGAATAGGACTTGCCCTTTTACACAACTATTAAAGAAGGATTCAAAATTTCAATGGAATTCTAAATTTCAAAAAGCTTTCGAAGACTTAAAGGATTACTTAGCTAATCCTCCTGTCCTACAACCCTCTATCCTCGATAAACCATTTCTATTATACATTTCAGCATCTAACAATGCCCTAGCAGCTTTGTTAGCACAACATGATGTTGAAGACAAGGAATGTGTTGTCTATTATATCAGTCGAACTTTGCTTGATTATGAAGTGCGATACACTATTATCGAGAAGCATTGCCTAGCTTTAGTGTTTGCAACTCAAAAGTTTAGACATTACCTCTTAAACACTGAAATACATGTGATGGTAAAATTTGACCCCCTAAAACATCTCTTTACAAAAATAGATTTATCGAGTCGTCTCGCTAAGTGGGTTATGTTATTAACAAAATTTGATCTTAAATTCATCTCTCAAAAAGCAATTAAAGGACAAGCATTAGATAAACAATTAGTTGAAGCTCCTTAACCTTTTGCTATACAACATCAGGATGTATTTCCTGATGACCAAATTTTAACTATTTCTAAAGATGATAAATGGGAACTATACTTTGACAGATCAAGATGTTGAACTGGCTCAGGGGCTGGTGTTATATTAATACCCCCATGTAGGCAAGATGATTCCTCTCTTACCACTTAGACTTCTCATGCACAAATAATATAGTTGAATATGAAGCTCTCATTGTAGGACTTCATGCTGATTTGGCTCTTAACATCAAACACATTACAATATATGATGATTCTCAACTAATTGTAAAATAAATAACTGGATCATATCAAACTAAGCATGACAAACTATCTCAATACCGTGAGTTTGCATTATCTCTCTTAAAACAATTAACATCATATTCAATAAACAATATTCCTAGGAAAGACAATTGGCATGCGGATGCAATGGCAAGCGCAGCTTCCCTTATATCCCCTGATGGTTCCCCTAAGGAATTTACTTTCATTGTTCATATCTTAAAACACCAACAATTGAAGATCCTACAGTTGCGAATTCGGAACTCTTTGGTAATACATACACTGATGAATGGTTCTCCCATATATTCAATTATTTGCATGATGGAACTATTCCTAACTCAACATCTAAGAATGCCTGAATCCGCTTACGTATATTAGCAATGTGATACATCATATTATCAAATCTCTTATACAAACAAAGTTACAATGGTGTTTTACTATGATGTTTAAGTAATTCAAAGATACTAATAGCTTTAGAAGAAGCTCACTCTGGTGCCTATGGAGGGCATTTTGGGGGAAAATCATTAGTACAAAAATTGTTACGAATGGGCTACTATTGGCAGCACATGGAACAAGATTCCTTCGCTTACGTCAAGAGATGCCCATAATGTCAACAACATAAATACCTAATCCATGCTCCCACTCAAGAACTTTGTGCCCAGGTGTCACCATGGCCATTCTCTATTTGGGGCTTGGATCTAATTGGTAAAATTTCTCCACCCTCCTCTCAAGGGCATACATTTATCATTACTGCCACTGATTACTGTACAAAGTGTACTGAAGCGGTCCACTTGCTATCCACGACTGTTGACATAATTTGTTGATTTATACAAGATAACATTATTTCTAGATTTGGAATACCTTCCTCCCTCATTTCAGACAATGGTACACCATTTAAGAACAAAGATGTGAAAAATTTCCTCAAAAAATATCATATACAACATCACTTCTCTACGCCTTATTACCCTCAATCAAACAGCCAAGCAGAAGCTTCAAACAAAGTTATTGGATAGATTTTACGAAAGACTATTAATAAACACCAAAAAGATTGGCATACTCAATTATCTTATGCGTTATGGGCTTATAGAACAAGCATTCGTACGCCTACTGGTAATACACTATATAATCTTGTCTACGACGCAAACACGATAATGCCCTTAGAGTTAGAAATTCCTTCACTAAGAATTTCCCTGAGAGACATCATGGATGATGAAATAGAATGCAAGAAAAGATTACAAGAACTTGAGATACTTGATGAAAGATGAATTAATGCTCTTGAGCACCTCAAGGCTTATCAAAAAAGTATACAACAATCCTACAATGAACATGTCATACAACGTTCATTTGACGTTGGAGACTTGGTACTCTATGAAAATCAATGCAACATAAATGCACCTCTTGGAGAAAAAGGTAAGTTCAGCCCTAACTAGCTTGGACCGTATATAGTTACCAAAGCCTTTGGATCCGAAGTGTATAGACTAGTTGATGAGCAAGTTACGCTGCTTAAGGAACCTATTAATGCAGCACACCTCAAAAGATTCCATGCTTAAAGATTTGATGTTAAATGTTCCTAAGCAAATTTATTACATAGATTAGCTTCAATTTTGACAAGATATTAGTGTTTTGTCTTAATTCATTTAACATTACATCTTTGCTTAGTTAATCATTGTTGTATCCTGCTTATGTATTCTTTTCTTAGATCACTTTGGTATTAACTAAATATAGCATAGAAATTTGGGTTATGTGTGAAATTCTTGATCATTGTGCTTATTGTTATATGTTCTCTTAAGAATTGTTAGTATATCACATTAGCATTAATTACATTTCCATATTAACCTTCAAATATCATCACTAGTTGCATTTTTACAAAAATCACATGTGATAGATTAAAAACCATTACACATAGATTAAAAAATAAGCATCATATATATGTGTGTGTGTGTGTATTCTAAGTTTTAAATATACATCCGAGTCGACAATCCCTCAGGACAAAATGGCATGTCGTAGAGCATAGAATCTATACATCACATCACTGAACCTCGGTCGCCCATACCCTCAGGCCCTCATGGTGTGCGAGTGACAGAGGCCTAACCATGTGTGGCTACAGATCACAAATGACTCCTAGAGGCACTTCACGATAGTAACCCCCTAATCTCACCTCTCATCTCTATCATTTGCTCATGTGCCTCCTGGTACATCCTCTGGTACTAGTCTCTCTCGGCCTAAACCCTGTCTCTATCAGCTCTCGCCTAATGAACCTCATGTAGTAAGAACTCACTGACAGCTGACTCTCTATCTGATGAAGGTACAGCTACCGTCTGCTCCTGCTGCACTTTAAGCTTAGCTTTGGTGCACTCAGCTCTCTGACAAAACTCCTCTCTCTCATGCAAACTACTCTAGCATAGCCTCTATATCCATCTGGTATTTGACAAAAGGCATAAATATCTCTGCATGTCGCCCAGCGGATGATCATGGTGAATACCCTACCCACAATCATTGCTCTGATACATCTAAAGGTACTATGTCTGCTATGACATGACTCACAAGGTCTTGCCAAGCATCCGTCCCAACATATTAGAATCTCATATAAATATCACAACTAATAAACATACAAAGCATTAAAACAATAAATAAAAATCTAACCTGGATCTCTATCTCTCTAGGAAGGATCTCTAATCGCCGAAGGTGTGACAAGCTTTGCAATCTGATGTGTAGCCGGGGGCATAGGTCTATTACACTCCTCCCTCTCTCTCTGACTAGGTCTCGCATCCCCTATAGGAATAGGACCATGAGCCCTAGACCGCGGTCTTGACTCGATCTCCTTGTCAGTGTCTACCTCTTGCTGGCCCTATCGTGATCTCTCTCTAAAAAGGTATTGTGATGGGACCTCCTCTGACTCATCCTCCACATCCACCTTGAAATCATAGTATCCTACAAAATCACTCACATCATCCTCTACCCCTGTGTCACTAGCATGACTGGCCCAAGGTTGAGCATCGTCTGTAGGGTAATCGAGAGGAAAGATAAGAGCAGGTCGTGCTATATGCCACCAGGTCTAATATGCTCAGGTACAACTGACATTGTCTGCATCTGACACTAGCACTGCATCCTTAGGACCCTCATCATCACTAAGTGGTACATCTGCTACTGTCAGCTGTCAGACGGTGTTCACCCTGACTATGTTGGGCACAGTACACGCGTAGCTCAGACGCACTGTAGGAACATCCTGTATCTATCTGAACTGTCATGCCACCTTGTCAAAATAGAACCAAGCCATGATGTGATTAAGGCGACCAGCCATCAGTCGATCCCTTTGCATCCTCACTAACTATCTCTGTTGACCAGGCCATATGATATAGCTGCGATATGGTCTCTAGATAATGTCATTGGGCTGTAATTTGTCAAAGAGAACTCTCCAGTATAGTAAATCTCTGTGTCTCCAACACCTGACTAGTGGATAGGCATGAACATGCTGATGGGTGTATGTTGTCTCTATAGGATAACCCACCAGTCGTGTGCACCTGATGTGCTCAAAAGCCCAAACCTGTAGCAATGTGCAGATCATCAGACTATGCATCTCGTAATGGACATACCATCCCAAGTCATGGTACAGGTGTGCAAGCATACTACACCCTCATGCATAGACAGACTGATGCTCCTCCATCACCCTAATGGTGTGAACGAGACCCCCGTGTAGGTGAGTGCCTCATCCATCTAGCACAATGGCTAGTGCGACAGTGACTATCATAATCCTCTGCAACAAGGGAATGTCACCGCATCCCTACTCTAGAAGTCGAAGCTGAATGTGTCCTCTCTACCTGTGAAACAGTGCGACCCAAACAGTATAACTGACTCTCACGTGTATACTTCACTGAGTGATGTCCCACTATCCTTACTATCTCTCCTCAAATAGGTAGTTGAACAATCATGTATACATCCTCCAGTGTGATGGTCATCTTGCCGGTAGGTAAGTGGAACATGGATGTATCCGCATTCCACCTCTCCATCAATGCCATCAACATAGCACAGTGGAATCTAATTGTGGGCATATCGAATACCCACAATAAGCCCACCGCTTACAAGTGCTCTCTCTTTGCAGTAGAAAAGGAGCTAGCATGCTCTCATAGTAGTGCCATCAAGGGACTGCCTATGTGCTCTCGTGTCTCAGGGACGTCCTGCAGGTCAAGAAGTAAGCAAGGATATCAGTATCTCCTCATGAAATTGAAAGCTACTATCAAAAATAGAAAAGAGTGCTTGTGCATAGGGCCCATGTCCTTTGTGGACCTAGGCTCCCCAGTAAGACTAGGGTGCCCTAGAGGGACACTGGCACCCCTGTGGGACTAGGGCACCCCAAAGAGACTCTGGCACCCTAAGTGGACCCGGGTGCCCCTCTCAAGGACCTAGTCCATTCTCCCTTTTCTAGGCACAGTAAATAATAAATTTAAACAAAATTAAACTGAAAGATGATAGAAGCACAAGATTAGGACCCTACCTCAGCCTCGAAGTGCCTCTCCACCACTCAGGCTCAGAGTATCTCTAGTTATGGGGGTTGATACGGGAGTCATCTTGGCATGGTTGTCCTCCTCTTCTCCTTCTCTCTCTCCCCTACCTTTTCCAAGACAAAGAAATAAGACTAAGTTAATGATAATTGAAAACCCCTTTACATAAAGTGAGTGGGAATTCCTATCCTAACTAGGTGCAAGATCGACCCTCTTTACTCTTGAGCCCTTATCTTGAGCTGTCGAACTCTAATCTCTGTGTCGTTTATTCATTGGAATCATGGTTCATCTCTCTTTCTTACCCAATGTGTTGTGTTTGAGCGTTGTTTCTTCAAATGGCCCTCACAACACATTTATCATCAAGTTTCCCTTGAAATTGATGTGCGTGGGTATCTCCTTTTTTCTACTTTTTAGACTAAGCAAGCAGAAACAAGGGAGGGCATATATCTCCCTTGACTTCCTCCCTCATCATGTCTCATCACTCAACCCCCTCAGTGTTTTCGTATTGACTCATTGGTGGTGGTTGCAAGTCGACTTAATTTTTGGATTTTCTGATAAAATGTTCCTCTGCAGGTTGCGGTTCTTAACTTTGTGGTCTTGCAAGATTGCAGACTTAGGAGCCTCTTCCTTCTTGATGACAGCACTTTGGTTTCCTCTACAGTATCCTTTTGGGTATCCTTTTCATGATTGATGCATTTACTTTCCTTTAGTTGCATATGCACGTAGTGTCATATGGCCACTAAAGTGGGGGCTAAATGAAACATCAGAAATTGTCCTCCTGTATTGAATGGTACAATTTCCCTCGGTTTAGCTCCTTGCCTTGGTGACCTCTTAATCTTTTTCTTTCTGACCTTCCCAAAACCCTGATTGACTAGGTCTAGTTGTAAATTATTCACCTTTTGAGATAACTTTTTTATAGAACCTGGAAAGAGAATCTGGAATAGGACCCCTGGGACCCCCTTGATGCAGATCTGATCAGAAAATGGGGGCTTGGACTCGGGCACCCGCACTGTAGTCCTCCCCTATCTTCCAGGATTTTGAATCTCGGTGGGGTGTCAACTCCCATCGTATGCCTTAGGATTCCGTTTTCAAATTCTCAGTTTTCATGTGACATCAAGATGTTATTTGAAATTTTGAATTTCCCCAAAGGTAGATATAAAAAGACATTTGAAAATCATTTTATCACACATAATTCTTATGCAATCTTGATGTCAAAACTCTACCAAAATTGCCATTGAAGATCAGCTACTTGTTGAAGCTCTTGAAAGTTATTTGAATTTTCTATCATGCAGACAATGGATGGAGATTAGGAATCAAGATCTTGAGTCTATATTGCTCTTCCTAGGGTTTGTACACCTTTTGCGTGATCAGGAGAAGGCTTGAAGCCTCCAACATCAAGCTTGGAGATCCTCCGTGAACATTGCTGATTTGCCTTCTTGTTCATGCAAGTCTTCATTTATTTTCATCTCCTTGGGGTGAAGTTGTATGTGTTTATTGATTTGAAGCAAGTTGTTGATCTTCCCTTGATTGAGACATCTAGGGTTTGATATTTTTGCATACACATTGTTAGGTTTGCACACACTTCTGCAAATCTTTATATCTAGCTATTGTTGAGGTAAAAATACCAAAAATGGGGCTTGACTAAGGCAAGCTCTTATATAGCCACAACATCTTTCTCCTTCTTTTGTAGGTGCAGATTGTGTTTTGCAAGTTACGGTGGAAAGAAGCTACAAAAAGAAGGATATTGCGGGTACACTCATCGCAGACTTTTGAATTTCTAGATCCTAACACTTGCGGGACTAATGAGCAGGCGCCCTAGTCCAACTGGGGAATATTTTTGAGATCTAGGAGCCATTTGGGGTTGTTAGTCAGCCTGTGCAGAGGATTTTTTGTGACAGGAATTTGCAGGACTAAAGAGCAGGTGCCCTAGTCCATTTGGCCCTCAAATTCTGGGTGCACAGTCTCTAAAACTCTTTCTCTGCATTTATGTTATTTGTTTTCCCTGTTTCATCATCTGATTTCAGGAATCTCTATTATAAGGCATAATTAGGGTTTCTTTGATGAATGAGTAAAGACACTTGATAAAACCTTAATTAGGCTCTTGAATTAGACATAGCAAGCATAAGGGATAGAAAATTAACTCATAGATTGACCTCAGACTCAATCCTTGTCCTCCTAATGTTAAGCATGGTGAAAAAGTAGCACTTTATCTTATTAAGACAAATCTACAATTTTTACCCTAAACAGTAGGTGCAGGTTTTACCATTGTTGGTTATATTAGAGATGGTCATTTTGGGTAAAACATGTGTGTAAACATGTATCTTACTCGATTAGAGTGCGAGATGACTCATGTGAATTGCTATGAAAACTTGGATATGTGATGCTCAGAATTGACTCAGATTTAATGTAGGTGAGTCATACTCTAGATAGCACATGTATTGTACCCTTTTTAAATGTGTTAGTCAAATCACTCCTACTCTTCCAAAGAAAGCCAACTAGGCAGGGCTAAATCTAGATAATTACTCTCTTCACATGGAAAAAAGTGGCATGGATGATAGTGAAGTTGTTGTGTTGTATTGTTTTAATGCATTGTTGTGATGTTTTTGATTGAATCATTGAGTTTATGTACCTCATGATGAGATCAAGGGTTTCCTAGATATTTTCTATGTTTGATTATTTTGAGTGTTGAAAATTTTATTTGATTTGTTGACCTAATGATGAAATTGATGGTTTATTTGTTTAGCTTGATTTATATGTTAGAAATGTTGTTTACTTCATGATATGATCAATGGCTTCTTTGATATTTAAATGTTTTAAACATTGAATGTTTGCATTGTATGCCTCATGGTGAAATCAAGGGCTTGAATGTTTTGGATGAGTTTCTAAAGCAATTGATTCTAAATGAAAGCAAGCACTTTTGATTCTTTTTTCAATTTCATGATTATTTAATTACTATGAAAATAAATATGTATGTAATTCTATATGGCATTTTCCTAATGCAATGTAACTATATTTTTGTGTTTTTGAGATTTATTTTTTAATCTAATTGAACAAATTTGCAACTATTCTAAGCAAAACATGAAATTTAATCTAAGAAAAGAAAGTAACTCTACTCGAACTATATTCTATCAAGAGAAAGACAAACAATGTTTTACTTCCTCAAGAGCAAGATGTGAGCTAATTACTAAGAAAGCAATAAGGAACTTATTGATAATGGGTGTCGGTGCCATGCTATGTCCTCAAAGGTCTTGTAGCAACTGTCTCCTCCGCTTGGTGATAGGGCTAAAAATGCGAATGTGAGGAAATAAAAATTGGTTTAGAAGCAATAACAAATTTGAAGGGAAAAGGCGCACATAGTCCTTGTGTGAGCATAAAATATTTAGAGGAGATGCTATGCATAATCTTGGTGAAAAGAAGAATGCATGAAAAAACTAGCTAAAGGGGAGTGAAGCTTTTCAAAACTAAAATTAAATTAAAATAAATAGAATAAAAGTCTCTTGAAGTGTTGTGAGAGAAGTTTGCTTTCTTTTTTATTCGATGATTGACTCATGTTAAATAATGGAGAATGAAGCAGTATTTATAGGTAGAAATGAGAGGGAAGAGATGAAGAGATAAGAATGAAAGAATGAGTTAACTAAACAAAAAATAGGAAAGTTTTCTAATACTAGGTGAAAGGATAAGTGGAAACAAGAAGAAAACTAAAGAAGACTAAAAGAAAAAAAGAGAGAATTTGCAAACAAATTTGAGGAGATAAGATTTGATAATAGTTTGGAATAAAAGAAGGCAATACAAAATGAGTTAGCATTGAAAAATGCAAGGAAAAATGGGCTAATAATCAATAAGAAAAGATAGAACTAAAAGTCTTCACGCACATGGACAAAAATGATAAGGTCATACCTTTTGGGAAGTGGGTAGCCCCTTTTACCAAGTAGGGTTGACTAGGCGACCCTACATGTCAATTGGGTGACCCTCTTGAAGAGGATCCAAAAGGCTTGACAAGAAGGAAGCAAAAACTAAAAACACAAAATGAAGGCTAAGGAGGAAAAAATGAAGAAAAAAATCAACAAGGACATGTCACCAAGAATGAAGCTATAGATAGGAGGTTAATTGATCTGAATTCAATTAGAAATTTGAGCGACAATATCTGGTAGGGAACTGACGATATTGTAAAACATAGAAATGAACAATTTGGCAATGTCATTGAGAGAGATGTATGCCTTTTCAAACTACCTTTATTCATTCCAAAAAAATAATATTTATACATGTTCAAAGGTCATCACATCCTTTGAAGTTGATTAGTTTGATAGGAACTAATTAATTAAAAAAACATTTATTTTGGTATGGAATCATTCCTCCCCCTTCAGAGGCAATGGGCCCCATTACATCAATGTTTTGTAACAAATGAGGAAAGCATCTTGCAATGTGCACCATAGTAAACCACTTGATCTCATGAGGCATTTGTCTTTCTTGAACCACACGATAGAGAGGAATCGATTATTTTTTAGTGTCTTCACAAGAACATCTATAATCTGGTCATTGGTGAATGGACCATTAGTTTCAGGATTCAAGTCTATATTTTGAATTTGCTCAACAACATGCAATGTGTCTAGCAATGGTAGAAAGTATGGGCATAGCAATTCAACATTGAAAATGGGATGTAGCCCCAGAAATGGTGGCAAATTGAGTTCAAAAGCATTCTCACCAACCTATTTGAGGATGTGTATGGCCCATATCAAAGAGGATGAAGTTTCCTATTTGGTCCCTGAAGTTGCTCCTTCTATAGATGAATCCAAACTTTGTCACCAACTTGAAAGTGATGAGGCGTACGATGTTGGTCATGTCGCTCCTTGTACTTTTAGTTTGTGTGTTGCACTATCTCATGAACTTGTTACTGAATATGGCAAATCTTTTCCACAAACATGGATGCTTTGTATACCTCCTTCTTAGCATGTGATGATAGCCCATTCTTCATGGATGGATGTGCAACATCCATAGGAGCCATGGGTTGGTACCCATATTTCCAATCAATTTTGGTGAAAAACTTATCCCCCCTTAGTTCGTCCAAAAGATCATCAATTCAAGGGATTGGATACCTATTCTTTACAATGATCTTGTCCAGGGCTTGAGAATCAATGCATAGTCACCATGTTCCATCCTTCCTCTCAGCCATAATGATTGGACTCCCACATGGTGAGGCATTTGAGTAAATGTGTCCCTTTTGAATTAACTCTTGAATTTGTCGCTTGATCTTTTCATTCTCTAAAATTAGTCTTCTACATAGTGGCCCATTTGGTAATGGTGTTCCTAGGATTATATCAATTAAATGCTTGACTTGATAGTGCAATGGAACCCCTTTTGGTGAGGTGAATACATTTTGATATTTTGTTAATGTTTGATCCATCTGCTTCTTCTAAATGGTGGTGGTGGTTGTTTTGGTATGTGTTGGCTACAACTAACGTCACCTCCTCAGGTCGAATCATTAGCAATACAAAATCTTTAGTTTGAGCAATCAAACACCTACACTATTTTGCACTGATTAGAGATGCAGATTTTGCAGGACTTACATCAGGTATTCGATACTTTCATTCACCCAACTTGACAATAACACTGTGAGGTATGCACTCACAGATGCCATGACACTTGTACATGTACGGTTGTCCCAACAGTACATCACACATGTCCAAATGTGCCACATCATAGATTACCTCATCTTCAAATGGTTTGATGGAATAGGATAAACAACACTACTTTCTTACTTGGATATCTCACCCACCCAACTCATAGAGTATGTTGTGTATGGGATGTTGTCTGCAAGTTCAACCTCTTGACAGTCTTAGTAGATATCAAATTCTTTTAACTCCCACTATCAACAATAAAATACAAGGCTTTTCCATTCACCCACATCTATGAATGGAACAGATGTTCCTCATCTTCATGAGGAAAGATCTTAGCAGTGGAAACCATGGCATAAGGGCCTACCTCAATGATCTACTCACCATCATTTTGTTCAAAAGGGTCTATAGGCAGCAAATCAACTTCTTTCTCTACTTCATGCATCTTTGTCATTAATGTCTTAGCAACTTGGTAATCTTTAGTGTTATGTCAAGGACTTTTAGGATTTTCACACCACATGTCTATGTCTTTTTAGCACCCTTATTTGATGTTGGTGATTGTGAGGAAAATCCCTCAGTGGTTTTTTTTCCTACAAACTCGCTACTACCTTCCCCTTTTGATTTGTTATTTGTCAAATAATCCTTTTTTCTCCTTTGTTTGAATTTCTCTTCAATTTCATTGCATATTTGAAGGCAATTCCTAGTTTATCAATATTCAAGAAAGCCATCTCAGTTTGAATATATTGGTGCATCCCACTATGGTACTTCAAAACTTGATATGTCTTTGTATCTTGGATGCCTTGAGCTTGGCAGATAATTCACAAAAGGTATTGGTGTAGTCTTGAATAGTTTGTCCATTTTTCAGTTGAAGCAATTGTCATTGCATATACGTCTCCTTATATATGTCTTCCAAAAAATATTCTTCTTTGATGTATTCCACAATTTCATCTATCTTCCCATCGAATTCTTGCTCATAAGGGACTTCCATGGACAACAACTTAGCCTCCCATGATTGCTTCACATGATGTTCAGCTTTGAGGAGAGCAAATGTTATATTTTCTGCATTGGAGAAGTAATTCACGGAAAAGTATTTTTCTAATTTTGATAACCAATCATTTACAACATCTACATCAATTTTTCTTCAAATTTTGGAATATCAAAATTCACTTGCACCTTTAAATGGGTCTAACCACCAAACATAATTTTGTTATGTTTGGTTACTAATTTCCTCTATTCTGCTAGAGAAACTAAGAAAATTCACTCATCTCTTCACATTGTTTTCTCACAACATCTTCGACCATCATCTTTAAGGGATATAATGAATCTCCATGTTCCTCTACCATCTTCAATCATGTGTGTCTTACAGGGAGATAATCTAACAGATTTCATGTCTCCAAACCCAACCTTTGATAACCTAAACTCGTGTGGTGTGACATACAGGAGCGAACATGATTTGGATACTTAGAGGTTTGAATTAGAAACCAACTTCCTACAATTTGAAATAGATATAAACTTGAAAATGTGCCAATTCATACACTGTATTGGGTTGACACCATTTCATCATCTGAGCTCTTTAGTCTCACTTTACATTCCTTTGTTATGGATGTATTTGAGATACGAGCACAAAGAGAACCGTGCTCTTACCGAATGTAAGTATCATGTCAATGCCACCAAAACCAATGATGAAAAGAGCACCATCTTGGAGGAGGATGTCAAGACATGGGATTAGGAGTTCATCAAGGTCAATCAAGCTACCCTTTTTGATCTTATCCTACCTTCCAACTACTTGAATATAAAGAATCTTCTAGGTTTAACATGCCAAACTATAGCTGACATGATCAAGGGTAAAACCTCAGAAGAGATCTAAAGTAAAAATAATGTTTAGATCTAACGCCTGCTCTGATACCATTGATCTGAATTTAGTTAGAAACTTAGACAACAATATCTGGTAGGGAACCAGTGATATTGTAAAACATAGAAATGAACAATTTGACAATCTTGTTGAGAGATATGTATGCCTTTTTCAAACCACCTTTATTCATTCTTGATGCAGAGCTAACTACACAAAGACCATTAAGGGGTCACAACCAACTACACAGGAGGAAGAGGATACAGGGGATGGTAGGGCAAACAACTCCTTTTAGGTTCTAGTGGACCAAACTACAACACTTGACTTTAGACAAGACATGACTGTCCACTCATTCTCCATAGTTTCAACATCACACAATAACACCATCTTTGGGTTTGCATACATGGGAGCTCTCCCAAACTTTCTAGGGACCTTAGACCTTCTAGGTTTGACTGTCCCAATCTTACAAAACTAACAAATTTCTTAGAAGGTACCTCCTTGTACCATTTCCTTCATAGGCTGACCTATCTCCTTGTAGCCATGTCAACAAGGTTTTTGGAGCATAACTTTCAAAAGACATGACAAACCCACAAAAAAATACCTTTTCAAGTACCCATTATGGATTTACACAACATATTGAACATGCAAGGTAGGTTGTTTTGTAATATGCACCTCAAATTTAGACTGTTCCTGTTGTTCTAGAGGGCAATTAACCCTCTTTTACAAAGGAAGTACACAAAATCTCAAGCCCACAATCAAAATTCCACTTTGATGAGATTAGACACATTCCAAATAGACCAATTTCAGGGGTTTTAGGATTTGCAAGTGTGGGTTTCTTGTTTAACCAATAACCACCTATGTCAATTACCTCATGTATGAAGAAATTAGGCCTTCATGGCTTCAAACTCCACTTCACACTTATCCCCTACTCCGGCCGATCAAACCCAGTTGAGAACATACCAAACCAATCTTATTTCATCCATTTTATGTTCATGGTGCTTGAGGATTAGGTTGCCAAAACATCGATTTCACAAAAAGCTCTTAAAACCCTCTAAAACCTAGGTTTAAGACCACTCCTCAGAAAATCAGCTATAAAAACCTTCAAACCCAATGAAATCTCCTCCTATTTGGTGCAAATGAAATGTATCCCAACACACTTCACCATTTTCTACCACTTGTGTTCATGACAGTCAGATACAGGTCTGTACAAGACTGGGAACAGCAAAAATTATAGTAAATAGGCAATTTTCAAGAAAATCATTTGTAATAGGCTCCAATCTCCATCGAATCTCCTCCAATCTGATCTAAAACAAAGGTAAGACCAATTATTTCAACATTATGTGCTTGAGAATACATGACAGTACTATACGGCCTAGAAAAATGCAAAGGAACATAAAAATACAGAAAAAAATAGTCAAGTGGGACAGCAAAACAGTAATTTTCTCATTTCCTTCTTTCAACTTTATCAAAAATCACCTTCATTCAACCCCCCTCTGCCCCTTACAATGCATTTCACTATATCTATATCCTTCTTACATAGATTCTCATCGTGGGAAAGGCTAACAATAGCCAAACTGACTGATTTTCCTAAAAAAGATTGTTTTCTAATAATAGACTGTCACAGTTTTGGATGACTGCAAACCACTAAGGAAAACTAACTATTCTTAATCCCCACTACATGTTTATGCCATGAAATGGCTTTATTACAAATTTAAAACTAAATCCACTATGTCTCTTATTAATGAGACCATTACACCAAAAATTTGACTAAGGAACATACTAGGAGAAAATGACTAAAATCATGAATTTGCTAGGTGCCCTTCACCAATTCTGAAAAACAATATGTATACATGTTCAAAGGTCACCACATCCTTTGAAGTTGAAATGATTAGTTTTATGAGAACTAATTAGCTAACAAAAACTTATTTATTTTTCTATGGGATCATTAATTCACACCTACGTGGCGATGACTAGGAACCTCTTTATCATCATCAAACTGCCATGTAGGCCTAACATAATCTTGAAACTTATAGGATCTGAATCGATGGTGATTCTTGAATCCGTACGTTTTGTGAAAACCCATAAAGTGTGTGGATCCTTTACGTGTTTTTATTTTATCTCAATGCATTGCATTTATTTATTTTTGAAATGTATGTTTGTCATGTTTGCAAAATATTATTTATGCTTTGAGTCGAAAAGATAATATTTATGTCTTAGTGGAAAAATATGTTTATTGCATATTTTATTCCTAGTGAAAGAAAATAAATGTGTACTTAATTGTTCTTTACAAATAGAATATTTACCTAGAGGAAATAGAAGTGCTATAGTTGGGAAATTAATTTAATTTCTAAATTCAAGTGCTAGTGTTTCTGGGAAAACTGTGTTTGCTTTTTCATCTCAATGTTTTGGATCATGGAGTGTGATCCGAAACGTTGAGATAAAAAAGCAAACACAGTTTTCCCAGAAACACTAGCACTATCATTATGGACTGTGGAAATATCATGTCTACAATTCTGAATTCAATCGAATTTCTTATGACCATTAGATAAAATATCAAATTTTAAATGATATTATAATTTATTTCCTTATTAGATTATTGCATGAGAAAATAGTAACTATAAGATAAGTGTAATTCGTTAGCTTTATTTGATATTTGGTGCAAAGGGGTTTTAATTAAATTATTTGCATAGAAAAGAAACAATGCAATTGTTTTATAAAAGATATGTATTTATTTCAAAAAAGGATGAAATAACTAGTTTAAAAGTGAAAGGGAAAACTTATTTCAACACTTAGTAAGTTTTGGTTTTTAAAACCCTCTCTTCCTCTCCCTCTCTCATTCCTCTTCTTGGAAAAGATTGAATGCAATTTAAAGAAAGGATTTTGGAGTTGTCTAAATGGGAATTAGATTGGATTTGGAAGTGCCTAGAGATGGAAAAGGGATTGCTTGTGTGTAGTTAAAAATCACTACTGACTATAGTGGTGAGCCATCTCATCTTAACTTATCTAGAAGGGATGGAGGATAGGTTGGGAATCCCACCCCAACCCACTAGGTATGGATATAGTATGGCATTCATGTTACATATAGAATCTAATATCCCATCCCAACTATAGTTCATTGGTTGGGTAGGATGAGACTATAGTTTAGTTGGAACTAACAACTATAGATGGTTAGGTATGGATGGGACCCAACCCTAGCCAACTATAATTATGAAACAATTGGGGGATCTTGTCAAAAGACCAATCGAGGGGAGTAGTTCTCATAGCATATCTCCCTAAAGGGTTGGAGTATGTATCTAATTGGTTCCACTAAAGGGTGGAGGGGCATGTAGATCCTTAAATATCATGGGTTTGGGATAGAATTGGGAAGAGGCCCAAACCTACATTGTTATATCCAAGTCAATATGTTGTAGATGAGATTGATACTCGATTGGCCTTCTTTTTCTTTTTGGAAATAGAGCTCTATTATCGATCTAGCCATTCATCTTCTTAATCAATTTTGGGCTCTGGGGCCCAACCTAGCCCTTGGGCTAAGGTTGGATGGTCGAGCCCTATCCATAGAAGAGTATTTCAAGCTTTGTTTGAAAGGTATTTTTTATTTATAGTATGCTTTTGAAATGGAAATTTGCCATTTGCCATGTCCACATTAGGTGGAGACATATGGCTTGCTTCTTATAGGATTCGTTTCAATGAATTCTCATATTTGGCATAAGAGAGTATGGTTGAATTTTTTGAAAATGTTGTAATTTAAAAGTTATAATTTGATGTGTTTTGGTGATGTCATCAATGGAGAATTTGGGGATTTTCATGGTTTTTCCAACATTTTGAAAAATGAAAATTGAGACTTAAAACCATATTTGACATTTTTATTTTGTGGTATGAAAAGTCTCCCTAATGTTTTGTGATTATGTATCATTGGGAAATGTTCCATGAATTTTTGTCTTGATTTTCATGCCATGAATCTTTGCATTAATTTCCATGCAATGCCAAATTATAGTTTTGGACCATTAGAAACTTAGCATTGAGGTATAGAGTAAAGCAGGAGTGGCTTCTCACCGCTGGCTTGATTTAAAGGGAACTCATGGATAAAGCTAATTGAGAGTTTAATCAAGTGATAACATAAAATACATCAGGAATAAATGAACCATGTGATTAAATAGGATTACTACACTATATTTTGAATGCCCCATGAGGATTTGGACTTGGAAGTATAAGACCTATCACAACTATGGAAGTTGATGAATGTCATTGAGTAAACTCATGCGAGGTAGGAGTTCTACTCAACCTTCTACATAGTCATTTTTCTATTGTAATGGCACTCCTTATCTTATTTATATGGCCCTCATCATTAGATTTTGTATCCGTCATGTGTTGAGACCACCTACATTAATGGCTTGTTATACCCTCTTACATGTATGTCTATTGGTATTTATTTATATATTAATTTGCATGCATTGATGGTGTGGAGAACCCTCTTGAATGCATGTTTATGGATTGATTTGCATGCATTGATGGTGTGAACAACCCTCGTGCATAAATGTTGTTTGGTATTCTTCCATGATTTTTTTGGCATGAGTGTTGCTACATATGTTATTTTATGTATTAGAATGGCATGAGTATGTCATGTACTCCTTGTTTTACATGAGTGTGTTTGGTACCCCAGGTGAGCATCTCCTAGGACATGGGGGTGGGTCTAAGGGTCCCACATGGTTGGGTAGTGTTGAACCACAATTGAGGCTAGATTAATTTGGAGGATGCTCATTGAAGGGCATGTTGGACTCTCATGGTATTATATTTTTTATATCTCTTCCTTGTTGTAATATTGAAAATTTTGTAAATTGGGTCCTTATTACCATTGTAATAAGATTGTGATTGCATATTATTGGATCCTCTTATGTAGTTTATGTTTCATCCATGTTTGGGATAAGACACATTACTTTTAATGATTCTGTGGTTTTGGATGATTTCACACCTCGCCTTGTGAGAGTGTTAAGATTATTTATTATGTTGAAACCATGATATCTAAGCATGTTTGCTTTAGAAGATGTTAAGTTGTATTTATGTTTATGGATGCTTTTATATTGGATTGTATTTTTCCCACATAAATGGTGATTACTCCATATTTATTTTTGGTGCATCTCAACATTGGTATCAAACAAATGTAGCATTATGTATCACTTTTATCATACTTTACTATGGAGGTAAAATTATTAGGGAACCTAGTTTTGTATTTTGGTAAAATGGTCATGCAAACTAGCATGCATAGATTTATACTTTGTTTAATTGAAGTAATTGAATTGCATCTTCTTATGGTGGAAATGGTATCCATAGGGTGGTGTACCCCTAGTTCTCTTACTATCCCTATCTCATGTGTGTGTTACATGTGAGTAGGAGTGTAATGTTGATGGTTAGAGACTGTTGGCAAGAGAATAAGGAACATAGTCTAGAGATCTAAGCCCAGAGTCTCTTATGTAGTCTTTTATACCCCAGTTAAGATAGTGATAGAAGAGTTAGATCATAACAGTAACAATTAGCATAATGCATTAAGTTTAAATCCCATACAATACATCATAGACATTCAAATGGTACTCAATAATCCTTATATCTCCATTATATATATATATATATATACACATTCACTATTACAAAAGGTAGGTCTATGTTTGTGCTTTGTTCTATCTTCTCTTTGCTTACTTGCTTACTTACTTCCTATTTCATTATTCTTATACATTGGAGTACAATAGGGACGTGTCCCTTACAAAATGGACCTATTACTACTAGGCCTAGTCAGCCTTGTGCTCTACACTTCCCTTGTAGTGAGTTGTGGTAGCTTCTGCTCTATGCTTTGTACGCTGCCAACATATAGTAACCCATCTTTCTCTATAAGATTTCTTGAACATGTTTTTTTCAATATTTGTACAAATCCACCACTTTGGCGTACAATTTGTTGCTAATTTGAAACACATTGTGAGAAATTTTAGACCCTTCGAACGTAGCCTTTCTATGCTTTCACCATCATACTTTGTCAATGTTTAATTATTATGTGAATAGAAGTTTCCAACTAACCTGCAAAAATTCTTCCCATCGAGTATGTTCACTTACATGTTTTCTTTTGGCTTCCTATTCTCTCATGGATTTATTAGTTTGGTGAACATTCTGCATTGCTTCTTGAGAAACACCTATCTTTGAGGTGTTTGACAAATTTCCATGCTAAAGTAAGAATTCTACATGTTCATGCAATATATAACTATGCACACTTATCATCCTAAGGGACACCAAGAGTCTCGTACTCATTAGTAACATGAACACGCCATGCTCATTACATTGTAGGCCAATCAATACATCTGATAGCTATAGTAGTCTAGCTACCTAAGAGAGTAATTAGGCTAACTGTTCTAAACTTTTCACTAATCTAATTCCACAATTTTAGCTATCTAATAGCATAATTATGATCTTAATAGTACAATCATTTATTTCATCTTCATTGATTATATCAAACCCACATGACTCTACAATTAATTATAGTTGCAACTGATTATGCACAAAGTAAGTTACGTATCAAATGAACTATATTTAATATTAGTCCCTCCAAAATTGAGAAAACAAACAAGGAATAAAAAGAGTAAAGAGGAGAGAAGCAGAGATTTCAAATAGATTACATTTTAATCAACTAAAATAAAATTGTGAATGTTGTATTGTATGTAATATATGAAACTTTGTGCCAATTCGACAAAGAGCACAAATGGTTCTATTAGAAACCCTAGTAATGATTCTATTAGCAACCCTAGTAATGATTCCATTATCTATGAACACTTATGGAATTCAAAACTTCGGAAGTAGCATTTCACTTGCTAAATATATTGACAAAAGTTCACAAAAAAACTTTATTGACATAATAGACATGGGAAAGAGCATTAAAACAAACAAATTCACCAAAACTAAGATTTCAACCAAAATGTTTGCCCTATGACAATGAAATTTTTGGATTTTTAGCATGTAAATTGTTAGGTGAATATTTTATCATTAACTAACTAACAGAAAAATGGTTATATCAGCCACAGCTATGATGAGAAATTTCTCTCCTCTCAACAAGGAGAGGTTCCCTTTTCTAACTATTTTGAACTTATTTACAATAAAACTAACTCTGGGGTGATTTCATATCTTCCATTTCTCTTTTTTCAGAAATGATGTTTACAATGCTCAATACAAAACTCAAAACAATTTACTATCTGAAAAGTACCTACTTGTGTTGATAACTAAGAAACCCATGAAAACACAAAGTTTCTCGTTGCTTCTTATGCCAATTGAAAATGAAAGATTTCATAATAGAGTCCAGCTCAAAGTCTTCACTATATGTTGAGGTAAAATGACATGATCATGAACAATAATTTGCATCCCAAATTCTTCAAATTACTTTTCATTCATAAACTTAAACTCTAATCTCAAATATGACATAGCAGCACAAAGTCTACAAATTCCTATTTGAGTCACCTCCTAAATACTTGATCACGCTCACAATTCAAACATTCATATAAGATCATGTGATAGAAAGGACATAAGAACAATTCTATAGCATTCACAAACTTGCTCCAAGACAAAGATTGGATGCCAACTTGCTTCTTAATATTTCTTGAAAACTAATTTAGAAAATAAGCTCAAAGTCTCAAATTGTTCTTCAAAATGGCAGTGCTTCACTTCAATAGTCAAAAGATCAATATTACAATAGAGGCCCTCTTTATTTATAGGGAGGAGTCTAGAGCAAAAATAGGAAATCTATAACTAATTTGACTTATTCAACAAAAGAGTCTTATTTGACTTGTGACTTCTTTTGTCTCACATGTAATTACATTTTAGAAAAATACATGTGGATATGTCCAAAACAAAATACAAATTGCATATACAAAAATGAAAAATAAACTAAGGCACGAAGAAGAATTTCATCTGTCACCATCATTCTTCTTCAGGAAATTTTTATACATGGTCCGTATTGCCGCCATCTCATATACATCAAGTCCAGCTGTATTGCCCAAAATGGTATGAGCCCTGAGAACTGCATCCTTGACCACCTTTATTATCTTCTCATGCTTTTTGAGGTTATCCTTTAAATTTTCAAAGGTTGAATGATAATCATAAAGATTATCCAATGAAGCCACTGTCAACACCTCATCTTCAAACTCCTACTGAACCATTTTCAAGAAAGCATCGATCATCTCATCTATAGAGAGAAACTTATGACCTTCACCTATTAGAGTGCATGGTATTTCCTCTAACCTGTGCAAAAGTGAGACATCACTATCTTCACTGTTTTCTTGTACTTGGCACAAATCATCAAGCAAGCCTCTTATCACATTAATGCGATGAGTTAGAGATTCCTTGGTCTTGAAATAAGACTCTCGATTTGATATGACACCAATCATAATTAATTCTTAATCTTCATTTTCTTCATCTCAATCCATTCCTCTAAATTTTCTTCTTGAGCTTGAAGTTCCTGAGATAATGTATCAACAATATTATCTAACTCAGTTTTTCCCTTTTCCATTTTTTCCTTTCTTTCCACTGTGGTCTTCAAAAAAACTCTGCCTTGTGCCAACAAACATTCCAAAATGTCACCAACCACTCTTCCTCCAACTTGATCCTTTTTGACCTTTTGAATCAAAGGGTCTTCTATAGTAACTACCATCGGTTCCACAATTTCTGATGATTTTACTATCTTCTAAAGGACAACAGCAAGTTGCTCAGCCTTTGCTTTGTATTGTTCCTTTTCTTTTTTCTCTTCATCAAATTTTACAAGCAATGAGATTGGTGCAGGAGCACCCCTTCAAAATAAAGAATAGGTCTACTTATAGTATGTTTTACATTATGATGTAATAAGGTCCATGTGACCAATTCTTATGTTTTAAGTTAATCTAGGTTTATGTGCAAGTCAGTTAGAAGTTTGTTATGCTAGCTGTCCTCCCAGCCGCCTGGAAGCTCCCAGCCGCTGGGAATCGAGTCTGTACTACTCGAGAGGAGTAGTTATTTATGCCCTAGATCAGTTTTGTTTAAAAAGAGTTCAGTATTACATAGGAGAAACAAAGATATTGTGTATGGAGATTTGACAGAGCAGTGTTGTGCAGTGGGACTGTGAAGTCTGATATTTGTATGCATTCCTGAATTTGAAATAAAGAAGATCCCATTGGTGTTGTTTGTCTGATTTCGATCTATCTGTGTGATCATATTTTTTTTTGCAGTTGAGATGGAATCATTCATCCATTCCACCGGTTGATTCTCTGAATCGGTGGAATGGACATGTAAGGTAGTTTAGTTTGCATTCTTATTTTTTTGTTTTTGCATTTCATGTTTTTGGGATCGAATTATTGCATGCAGTGATCTATCCTAGCATCCTCCTGTGCTAGGGTTTGAAGGATAAAAGCTAAGTTAAAATTGCCCAGGAAACAGATCGGCCCGACCTCAACGTTTTCTGTGTGAAATTTGTGAAGTTTCGTGGGCTTTTTGCAAAATGTACATTTGACGGGTATACAATGTTTGTATGCGACATACAGTCTGTGTGTATATCACATTTGTATCTGTGTGTATATCGCTAAACAAATCAGGTGTTAAAACATGTTAAAAATTTATGTTTTGAAGGTACAAAGGTGAAATAGTTCGGATATACAATTCCTGTGTATATCACTTTTGTTTGTTGGGGACAATTGATGTGTATATCACTTTTGCATCTGAGGGTCATTTCGTGTGTATCCGTCATTCGCATATCGGGTTTGTATGTTGTGGATTTGGTAAAGTGTCAATATACAATCTCTGTGTATATCGCAATTATATATCGGGTCATACAAGTTCTGTGTATACACCCTTTGTATACATTTTGTGTGTATACTGCATTTGCATGTTTGATACAGATCCTACGTATCCATCAAATGCACTTTATAGTTTGCATATACCGAATGTACATTTCAAATATACATTGAGATGATACAAGTGAAGTCAATGGTCAACCGCCGTCGGAGGGAATATTCCTAGCTATATTCTACAGATGTATATTTTGTGGTTGTATATTTGATTGTATGTCTGAACATACATTCCGCAGATACAAGGGTTTGATACAAAGGTAGTCAGCGGGTCAAACATACATTGAGGGCATATCCGGAGGAATATTCGGTGAATGTATATCTTGATTTGTATGTATCGGTTGTATGTGGAAAATATACAATGCACAGATACAAGTGCTAGACACAAAAGTCGACCGACAGTGAGAGTGGAGTTGACCGGCACTGACAGGTCAGAGTTTACATGTTCTATGTAAAGGAAGCGACAGATACAAAGGGACCGTGGGTTCGGCAGGTAAATGTTTGTATGTATGTACGCGAGCAGGAGGATAACAATCGGCAGAGAAAGTAAGGATGATGCCGACGAGAGGATATTTTGCCGATAGGCAAAGGGAGGCAAAAGTATATACAATTGGATTTGTATGCATATCAAGATTTGCATAAACATACATTGATAATTGTATGTTAGGGTTTTAGTGTTGGATGCTCTGCATCATAGTGGTATCAGAGCTAAGGAGTATCTCCTGGGAAGATAAAGAAGTACAGGATGTCAGATGAAGAAGGAACATCAAAACTTCTAGCAAAGATGACCAACGCCGAGTTGGTTGTTCTGGTCAAGAAGCAGATTGTAGAGAGCATTGCTATAAAAGTTCAGAATCAGGTGTTGAGAAATGAGTTGGAGAAGTTGAGGGACAGAGTAGGTTCTGGTAAAGAAGAAGATAGGGAAGAAGAAGAGATCCCTAGGTGGAATGCGGAAGATGTTCCTGCAGACCAGAGACCCTTGATTAATGCCCTCAAATCCATGGGAGGAGAACCATGGATGTGAAACTAGATTTGCCAGTGTTTATAGGAAAGATGGATCCTGATTCGGTGATGGAGTGGATAGACTCCCTAAATAACTGCTTTGAGACAGAGGAGATACCAGAACACTAGAGGGTAAAGATAGCCCAATCAAAAATGAAAGAGGTTGCATTAACTTGGTGGAATTTCATCCAAGATGATAGAGTACAAGAGGGAAAGCGTAGAGTTGCTACATGGAAGAAGATAATGGCTTTAGTGAAAGAAGCCTATGTTCCATTAGATTACAGCATCCAATTGCATAAGAGGAAAAAAAATTTGAAGCAGAAGGAGCTAGATGTCAGCTCATATACAAAAGAGTCCATGAAGCTTTATATCAAGACAAAGGTAAAAGAGAGTGAGGAAGAAAAGGTAGCCAGATACCTTAATGGATTGAGGTTCAACATTCAAGAAGATTTGAATCTGCATAACCCAGATACAGTTCAGAAATATTTTCAGTTGGCATTGAAAGTGGAAGAGAAGTTAAAGAGAAGACAAGAACAGAACAATAGTGGAAGAGGTCCTTTCAGAGGAAGAGGACATAGATTTGGATATCACAATGAATCCAATCAGGACAATAGTAAAGGGGATAACAGTCAAAACCAGAGAGGAAGTGACAATCAGCAAGGAAATTTCAGAGGCAAAAGACCCATTCAAGGGAAGATCTCAGGGCAGAGGATCTATCAGATGTTATAACTGCAACCAGGAAGGCCATATAGCCAGCAAATGTCTTGAAAAGGCAACAAGTTCAACAGGAGAAAGGAGAACGAATCTGATACAAGAACCTGATAGCCAAAGTGCAACAAGCTCAGACGCTTTTCAAAGTGTGAATGCTCCTGACAAGTATGGATATCCAAAGAGTGGAGAATCTCTGATGATGAGGAGAACAATGACTACCATGAAGGTACCTGACAAAGAACCCCCACAAAGAAACTCTCTTTTCAGAACTACATGCAAGGCAGGAGGTAAGGCATGTAAAGTTTTAATTGATTCTGGTTCTACTAAAAATTTTGTATCTGATGAAATGGTAACAAAGCTTAAGCTTAGAAGATTGCTCACCCATCCCCATATAAGGTCTCATGGCTTACCCAAGGTCAACAAACAGTTGTAGAAGAGCAGGCTTGGGTAGAATTTCAAACTGGATCATATAAGGACAAGTTGTTGTTTGATATTACCAAGATGGATGCTTGCCATCTTTTATTTGGGAGACCATGGCAGTATGATTTGAAGGCACGCCATGACGGTGTTAGGAACACCTATATAATCACCAAAGATGGTATGGTGACAGAGTTAATCCCATTGACAGAGAAGGAAGAGAAATCAAAAGGAAAAGAGGTAAAGGTGATGCTGATGGAAGGAAAACAATTCAACGTCTCACAGTTGAAAGAAGTAGGAGCAGAAGGTGAAGTTGCATATGCCCTAATTCCATGTCTCACAGTGAACAAAAAATAGCAGCAAGAAGTCAAGAAAGAGAAGAAGTAGAGGTTCATAGACCCAGCTGTCCAAGAGTTATTGGATAAGTATAAAGGCATCATCTCTGATGGAATGCCAAGATCCCTACCACCTATAAGGGATATCAGCCATTGCATAGATCTAATCCTAGGATCTACACTTCCAAACAAAGCAGCATATAAGCTAACTCCAAAATAGAATGCAGAAGTAGCAAGACAAATTAAGGAATTGTTAGACATGGGTCTGATTGGTAAAAGTTTAAGCCCATGTGCAGTACCAGCTGTCCTAGCACCAAAGAAAGAAGGCACTTGGAGGCTTTACACAGATTCCAGGGCTATTAATAAGATAACAATCCGGTATAGATTTCCAATACCTAGGATAGAGGATTTACTTGACTGTTTGGGAGGTGCTAAGTATTTTACAAAAATAGATCTAAAGAGTGGTTATCATCAGATTAGAATTAGGCCAAGAGATGGAAAACAACATTCAAAACCAATGAAGGGTTGTATGAGTGGAAAGTTATGCCTTTTGGTTTGTCTAATGCACCTAGTACTTTTATGAGATTGATGAATGAGGTTTTGAGAGAATTCATGGGCAAGTTTGTCATAGTATATCTAGATGACATTCTAATTTTTAGCAATACAAAGGAAGAACATCTCAGACATATAGATTTGGTTCTCAAGAGGTTACATGAAGAGCAGCTGATAATAAATTTGGACAAGTGTTTGTTCATGCAGGAGGAGATCACATATTTGGGTTTTGTCATTTCCCAAGGCAAGCTGCAAATGGATAAGGAGAAGGTAAGTGCCATATTGTCTTGGCCAACTCCAAGGACTATGAATGATGTCAGAAGTTTCCATGGGTTAGCAACCTTATACAAAAAGTTTATAAGAGGATTTAGTCATATTTGTGCACCCATGCTTGATACTATAAAAGGAGGACAAAAGTGCAGATTTGCTTGGACTGAGGAAGCAGATGATTCCTTTGAAACATTGAAGAAGAAGGTGGCACACCAGCCAGTCCTTACACTTCCAGATTTTACCACAATTTTTCAGGTCGAATGTGATGCAAGTCACATGGCAATTGGAGCAGTACTCAGCCAAGAAGGTAGACCAATTGCATTTTTCAGTGAGAAGCTCAATGATGCTAAAAAGAGGTATTCATCATATGATTTGGAAATGTATGCTTTAGTCCAGTCACTCATGAAATGGAGGCATTACTTGATGCCAAAAGAATTCATAGTATTCATAGATAATCAGGCTCTGAGTTTCATAAACAGCCAGGAAAAATTGAATCATAGGCATATGAAATGGGTAGAAACTTTGCAAGCTTTTACTTTCACATTGAAGCATAAGAAAGGAGTCAAAAATAAGGTAGCTGATGCCTTGAGTAGGAGAGCTCTAATAGTCAACCAGATCTAGTTGGAAAGTGTTGGCATTGATTCATTGAAGACCATGTATGATGCTGATGAAGATTTTGGAGAGATATATCAGGTATGTACTTCTTTTGGAGATAAATATCATGCTGAGTGCTCTGAATTTATGATCCAAGATGGATTGTTGCTCAAAGGTGGACAGTTGTGTATTCCAAGGTGTTCTATGAGGTTGAACATCATAAAAGAGAAACATTGTGGAGCTATGGCAGGACATTTTGGTTTGGATAAGACTCTTGATCTTGTTAGAAGACATTATTTTTGGCCTAAGTTACAATCCGATGTTAGAAAATTTGTAGAGACATGTGTGATATGTTAGAAAGCAAAAGGAAGATCAACTAATGTAGGTTTATATCAACCTTTACCCATTCCTTCCAGACCATGAGAAAGCATAAGTATGGATTTTGTGTTGGGTTAACCCAGAACCAGAAAAGGATATGATAGTGTTTTTGTTGTAGTGGACAAATTCAGCAAAATGGCACATTTCTTGCCATGCAAAACCACTGCTGATGCTTCATATATTGCAGATTTGTTTTTCAAAGAAATAGTAAGAATACATGGATTGCCATTGAGCATAGTGTCAGATAGGGATGTGAAGTTTATTGGTCATTTCTGGAGAACTCTGTGGAAGAAACTTGGAAAAAATTTGTCTTTCTCATCCGCATATCATCCTCAAACGGATGGATAGACTAAAGTGGTAAATTGTTCCTTAGGGAATTTGCTCAGATGTTTGACAAGACAGCATGGAGACAAGTGGGATAATATCCTACCATAGGCAGAATTTTCCTATAATGATACTGTCAATAGAAGCACATGGAAATCACCTTTTCAGATAGTCTATGGTATGCATCCACGAGGTATTTTGGAGCTGAGAGATCTACCTATAGGAGATTCTGTTAGTGCAGATGGTGAAGCTTTTGCAGAAGCCATAAAGAGGTTCATGATCAAGTAAAGACCCAACTACAGCAAACTACCTTGAAGTATAAAAAAATATGCTGATAGAAAGAAGAAAGATGTACAGTTTGATGTTAGAGATTTGGTATGGATTCATTTGAAAAAGGAAAGACTTCCTAAAGGTAAATATACCAAACTCATGCAGAGGAAGATTGGACCATGTCAGATTTTGAGAAAGCATGGACAGAATGCTTATGAGATACAACTTCCTTCTGATCTTGGCTTATCACCTATATTCAATGTATGTGATTTAACTCCATACAAGCATAATCTAGATGAAGAACAGGAACTACTACAGGATACAGCAACTGATGACATTCCAAAACATGATCCACCATAGTTACAGAAGATTTTAGACACAAGAATGATCAAGAAGACCCGAAACAAACAATATATGGAATATTTGGTGGCTTGGCAGGGAAAACCTGATTCAGAAGCAGTATGGATGACTAAAGAACATATCACCCAACATGGTTCAGACCTACATACTCTCATCTCAAGTGGACTTGAGATTTCTTCTTCTGGGGAGTATGGTGCAGGAGCACCCCTTCAAAATAAAGAATAGGTCTACTTATAGTATGTTTTACATTATGATGTAATAAGGTCCATGTGACCAATTCTTATGTTTTAAGTTAATCTAGGTTTATGTGCAAGTCAGTTAGAAGTTTGTTATGCTAGCTGTCCTCCCAGCTACCTAGAAGCTCCCAGCCACTGGGAATCAAGTTTGTACTACTCGAGAGGAGTAGTTATTTATGCCCTAGATCAGTTTTGTTTAAAAAGAGATTAGTATTGCATAGGAGAAACAGAGATATTGTGTATGGAGATTTGACAGAGCAGTGTTGTGCAGTGGGACTATGAAGTCTGATATTTGTATGCATTCCTGAATTTGAAATAAAGAAGATCCCATTGGTGTTGTTTGTCTGATTTCGATCTATCTATGTGATCATCTTTTGTTTTGCAGTTGAGATGGAATCATTCATCCATTCCATCAGTTGATTCTCTGAATCGGTGGAATGGACATGTACAGTAGTTTAGTTTGCATTCTCATTTTTCTATTTTTGCATTTCATGTTTTTGGGATCGAATTATTGCATGCAGTGATCTATCCTAGCATCCTCATGTGCTAGGGTTTGAATGATAAAATCTAAGTTAAAATTGCCCAGGAAACAGATCGGCCCGACCTCAGCATTTTCTGTGAAAATTTGTGAAGTTTCGCGGGCTTTTTGCAAAATGTACATTTGACGGATATACAGTGTTTGTATGTGACATACAGTCTGTGTGTATATCGCATTTGTATCTGTGCGTATATCGCTAAATAGATCAGGTGTTAAAACATGTTAAAAATGCATGTTTCAAAGGTACAAAGGTGAAACAGTTTAGATATACAATTCCTGTGTATATCGCTTTTGTTTGTTGGGGACAATTGATGTGTATATCACTTTTGCATCTGAGGGTCATTTCGTGTGTATCTGTCATTCGCATATCAGGTTTGTATGTTGTGGATTTGGCAAACTGTCGATATACAATCTCTGTGTATATTGCAATTGTATATCGGGTCATGCAAGTTCTATGTATACACCCTTTGTATACATTTTGTGTGTATACTGCATTTGCATGTTTGATACAGATTCTACGTATCCATCAAATGCACTTTATAGTTTGCATCTACCAAATGTACATTTCAAATATACATTGAGATGATACAAGCGAAGTCAATGGTCAACCACCGTCGGAGGGAATATTCCTAGCTATATTCCGTAAATGTAGATTTTGTGGTTGTATATTTGATTGTATGTCCGAACATACATTCCGCAGATACAAGGGTTTGATACAAAGGTAGTCAGCGGGTCAAACATACATTGAGGGCATATCCGGAGGAATATTCGATGAATGTATATCTTGATTTGTATGTATCAGTTGTATGTGGAAAATATACAATGCGCAGATACAAGTGCTAGATACAAAAGTCAACTGACAGTGAGAGTGGAGGTGACCCGCACTGACAGGTCAAAGTTTGCATGTTCTATGTAAAGGAAGCGACAGATACAAAGGGACCGCAGGTTTGGCAGGTAAATGTTTGTATGTATGTACGCAAGCAGGAGGATAACGATCGGTAGAGAAAGTAAGGATGATGCCGACGGGGGGATATTTTGCCGATATGCAAAGGGAGGCTAAAGTATATACAATCGGATTTGTATGCATATCAAGAAATGCATAAACATACATTGATAATTGTATGTTAGGGTTTTAGTGTTGGATGCTCTGCATCAGAGATTGTTGTAGCTTGAAAATTTGACTTGAGACCTTCGTGAGTCAGCTTTCCCAATTCTACTCTTTAAACAATATAGTCATTCACATCAAAATTATTTGTGGTGGCATCTGTAAGTGGTCTAGCAATCTCCACATACCTGATTCCCTTTTCATCAATTAGCCTAGAAACAATCTTAGGTTTCTTTTTCTGAGCCTTTGGTTTAGCAGGTAGCAACTTCTCAATGTCAATATCATCTAGTGAAATTGCCTGCTTTTTTCCTTTTTGGGGTATAGGAAGACAACTATGGGGGTAGTGTTGGAGTACTAACATTTGGAGAAGAATCAACTACCTACTTAGCAGAACTCATGCCAATACCTATTATGGTGACAATAGGAGAGGTGTTGGTGAAAACTGCACTTGTTTCAACATTTTTCTCTAAACCATCAAGAAAATGATCTAGAACAGTTTGTTCTCCAATATCAAAAGAAGGAGAAGATAAACTACGAATAGAGCTAGAAGAACCAAAAACCATCCCAAAACTAGTTCTCACAGAAGGGGGAGTATTACTAGAAGATACAATGACAATAGGAGAAATAGGAGCATTAGAAACCACTAGAAAACTATCAGAAATAGAAACATGAGGCAAAGCTATAGAAACTTGTGGCTCTAGAGAAATATCTTTTTGAGTGAACTTTGATGAACCATCAAGTTGTTCCTGTTCTACATTCTTTTCTACTTCTTTTTCCTTATTACCTTCTTCATCAGCTGGTTTCTCAATCATTTCTACCGGCTCAAAATCAAGGTCTTCAACATTTTATTGTTCTATCTCAGTATTTTCAACCTCCATATTACCAACATTTGTTTCCTCAGCACCTGAATCTGCTACATTAGAACTTCCTGCAATTTTCTTTTTCTTACCTCCTTTTGATACAAACTTAATCCTTGGTTTGGACACCTTGGAAGAAGAAGGAACATTGCTTTTGTCCTTAGTTCTATTTTGAACTTTCTTTCTGGTCTACTCCTGAATCTCTGTCTCTGATCTGGTGAGGAACTCTTTCAAATTGAGACTTGTTGATGTATGTTTTTACACATTCATAACAAAAGTTAAAATTCACAAAAGGAACCTTAGCTATCTTGAAAGATATGAAGAATTGACTAAGAATTCTTAATCTCAAGTTTCTGTATGGTCAGGTCTTGACCTTGTGGATAATTCAGTAGGTTGATGTGAAGCTGTAATGTTCAAGGGGCCTTACACAAATTAAAGTAATCAATGACTCACTGGACTTCAAATTATGCAAACTATTACAAATATCAACAAAGCATTCATTATTTTGCATACACTCACTATTATATCACAAAGCTTTGTATAAATTTTAGTAAAACAAACTTTGCCTTCCAAATTTATATGAAAATTGTCAAATATCATTGCAATTCCTTATTCTCTATTCAAATGCATGACAATTCCCTTCAGATTTCTGCATTTAAGCTAATTAATTTTCAGTTGTTGGAGAAAAGTCAGAGAAACTCAAATTAAAATACCATTCCATACAGGATCTAAATGTTATGCGACTCGTATTTTAAAGAATACAGTAATCTAAACAATTCAACATCATTAAATCTACAAATGTAAAATCCTGAGTATTTTCATGAACATACATAAGAGATTACAAGCTTTCAAAGAATATACTTCAAATACAAGTCTGAATCAGAAAACACTCTGTGATAGATGCAGAATTCTAAGTTTAATTTTATTTCAAGTACAAAGTCATACAAAATTTATAATGTAATAATGACTTATGTTTCCTTGATCAAATCACCAGAGAAACTTACAAACGTTTTGACAGATACACTAAGGAGACCAGACATTCCACTGTTGGATCTAGGGCATACAACTGAGAGGGGGGGGGTGAATCAGTTGTATAAAACTTCTTCTCATTCAAACACTTAACTCTCTGTTGTTAGTTAGCAGCATATCAAATAATCATCCATGGAAGCATAATACATAAACACAAGAGCAGATAAGCATCAACACATTGAACACCAAGATTTTGACGTGGAAAACCCGGTTAAGGGAAAAACCACGGGGTGATTAACCCAAGAATTATTCTCTGTTAGAAGAATAAAGAAAAATGAATGGCACATGCCAATAAGGGCTCACTGCCCGAGCACACTGCTCACAAAGAGGCCCACTGCCTACAAGGAGACACACTGTCTACAAAGTGATGAAAATCACAGTCTTGAACTGGAGAATGACATCTCTACCATGTCCGGATCAGTTCCAATTAAGCCCAACAATCTCTGCTCTGCCTTTCGCACGTTTCTTCGCTATACCATGCTCATCCTCACACCACACCCTGAAATGAACTCACAAACCGTTATTTATACAAGACATCGACTTAGGAACAAACATCTAAGTCGGCAAACAACCATAGGAGTATCCGCAAGATGAATAACACATCCGGTCGGCCATCACAAGAACATTCGCAGGATGAACAACTCATCCGGTCGGCTACACAGAGCAAGAACTTCATCCGGAAGAATAACTTCAATTCCGGGCTCTACCATCAATGCGGACCAACAACACAACCTAAACATGATCCAAGAACCTTCACAAGCCTGTCTGAATGTCCGGATACATCCGCACTTCCTCTGCTTACTGGGATCTCTTGTCTTCCTCATCCAGAACTTCAAGAACACAGTTTGTCGCCACTGTCATAATGCAAGAGGTACTTCCGGACCTCCAAATCATACACAAATCAGGATGACACATCACAAGGACATCCCAAACACTCCTTCCAATCCGCAGATTAGGGTAATACAATTCCGGACCTCACCGGACCTTTTTGTGATCCTCTGTCACCTCCGGATACTTGCCGGACCCGGTTCTATACCGGCAGCCACAACTCCTTCAGATCTTCATGCGGACCTCTGAAATCTTATCTGTAGCATCTCAAGACGCATATCTACTAACCCTTTAATCCGCATCCTCCGGTTCTCATCCTATATAGTACATTTACCTTCTTCTCATCACTGTTCTTCACTGTTCCTGACTGAGGCTAATTTTCTCAATATCCTCAGCACACAGCTCATCAAATCCTTCTTGTCAATGCAATATGAGTATGTTGACATCAAAGACAACACTGGCTCACCTCATACTTGCAACAATCTCCCCCTTTGTCATTGATGGCAACATATGATGTGAAAAACCATTAGGACAAGAACTTCAACTTTTCATATGTCTTCTCTTCCTTTACTGCTCCCCCTTTGATCATCAGCCACTTGTTTTTTCACATGTCTTCTCTCCCCCTTTGACATCAATGGCAAAGGGCTCATACTTGCAATTCTCATGCATCAGAATCATACCAGCTGCTCCCCCTTAGTTGCAGCTCCCCATTAGTCCGGATCACAAGATATGACTGTGATAGCCACCGGACTGATGCACATCAGTGCATCTTAGTTCATCACCGGAGGGGTCATGACCCCTAACTTCTCCCGGAGATATTCAAAAGAGTCCTTGGGAAGGGGTTTTGTAAAGATATCTGCAATCTGATCCTTGGAGGGAACATACTCCAATCTGACTTCTTCCTTGTTTACTTGTTCTCTCAAAAAGTGAAATTTGATAGATATGTGCTTAGTCTTAGAATGCAATACCGGATTCTTGGAAATATTAATTGCACTTGAATTATCACAGAAAATTGTGATAGGCTCCTCATATTCAACTTTGATGTCTCTTAGCATCTGCTTCATCCATAAGATTTGAGTGCAACTACCTGCTGCTGCAATGTATTCTGCTTCAGTTGTAGACAGAGATATTGCATCTTGTTTCTTGCTTAGCCAAGAAACCAATCTCTTCCCCAAAAAGAATGCTCCACCACTAGTGCTCTTCCGGTCATCCACATCTCCTGCCCAATCTGCATCTGTGTAAGCATGAAGAGAGAAATCCGGATCTCTAGGATACCATAGACCATACTCAACTGTTCCTTTCAAGTATCTAAAAATTCTTTTGATTGCCATAACATGAGATTCTCTAGGATCAGCCTGGAATCTTGCCACAAGACCAACAGCCTGCATTATATCTGGTCTAGTTTGAGTGAGATACAACAATCCACCAATCATTGATCTATACTTTGTCTGATCTGCTTTTGGAGAATCATCATCTTTGCTTAGCTTACATCCGGTTGCCATAGGAGTGTTCATAGGCTTTGAGTCTTCCATACCAAATTTCTTTAACAATTCTTTCACATATTTGGTCTGAGAAATGAAGATCCCTTCTTTTGTTTGAGTAATTTGCAAACCCAAGAAGAAATTCATTTCACCAAGCATAGACATTTCAAACTCACTTTTCATCTGATTTGCAAAAGTTTTGCACATACTATCTCTTCCTCCAAAAATGATATCATCCACAAACACTTCAACAATCAGAATGTTTTCATGATCAATTTTGAAATATAAGTTACTGTCAGCAGTACCTTTGTTGAATCCAATCTGCACAAGATGCTTATCCAACCTTTCATACCATGCTCTTGGGGCTTGCTTCAATCCATACAAAGCTTTCTTCAACTTGCAGACCATATCATTATTATCAGACAATTGAAATCCATCCGGTTGTTCAATGTAGACTTCTTCTTCTAGATCACCATTTAGGAAGGCAGACTTGACATCCATCTGATATACCTTGAAGTCTTTGAAGGCAGCAAATGCAAGAAGTAATATGACTGCTTCAATTCTTGCTACCGGAGCAAAAGTCTCTTCAAAGTCAATTCCTTCTATTTGAGAGTAGCCTTTGCAGACCAATCTAGCTTTGTTTCTGATTACTTCACCAGCTTCATTTAGTTTGTTCCGGAAGACCCACTTGGTTCCAATTACATTCCTGTCTCTAGGTCTGGGAACAAGATCCCAAGTATGATTTTTCTCAATTTGCATCAGTTCATCTTCCATTGCTTTGGTCCAGTTTTCATCATTGCAGGCTTCATTTATTGTTTTAGGTTCAATCTTTGAAATCAGACAACATTCATTCTGATCTTGAGCAATATTCCTTCTAGTTTGTACACCTTTGCTTCTGTCACCTATGATCTGATCTTCAGAGTGATTCAGTCTTACATACCTTGGAATTTTGGGAGTATCCAGCACTGTTGTTTCTTGATCAGCCTCATTCAAATCTAACTCTTCTTCCTGATTTACCGGATCAGGCTGACTCTGTCTCACCGGAGAGGATTGAGGTCCTTGAACACTGTCTTGGTCATCTTCATCAAACTCATAAAATCTTGAAGGCTTCTCAATTCCTTCATCAACCTTCACATTGGTGCTTTCTATCATCTTCCTCAATCTCTTATTGTAACACCGGTATGCTTTGCTTTGAGTGGAGTAGCCCAAGAAAATTCCTTCATCACTTCTAGCATCAAACTTTCCTAGATCTTCATCTCTTTTAATATAACACTTGCTACCAAATACTCTGAAATATTTCACAGTAGGAGTGATGCCAAACCAGAGTTCATAGGGGGTCTTACCGGTGTTGTTTCTGATTTGAACTCGATTGAGAGTGTAGACTGCAGTGCTGATAGCTTCTTTCCAAAACATTTGAGGAACATTTGCTTCCAACATCATTGTCCTAGCAGCTTCCTGGATGGTCCGGTTCTTTCTCTCAACTACTCCATTCTGCTGTGGAGTCTTAGGAGCAGACAACTGTCTCCTTATACCCTGTTTCTCACAAAAGTCAATGAATTCACCAGATGTAAATTCACCACCTCTATCAGACCTTAGACACTTTAGTTTCAATCCGGTTTGATTCTCCACCATAGCTTTGAAGATTTTGAACTTCTCAAAAGCTTCTGATTTTTCTTTTAGAAAGGTAACCCACATCATCCGGGAATGATCATCTATTAACAACATGAAATATCTATCACCTTGCAGACTCTTGATTCTTGTCGGACCACACAGATCAGTATGTACTAATTCCAACAATCCGGTAGAAGACTGATCTTTGCTTTTAAAAGAGACTCTGCTTTGTTTGCCTAACTGACATTCTTTACACACACTATTTGTAGGTTTTATCAACTTTGGAAGATCTCTCACAGCCTGAGTATTGCTTATTTTGATGATGTTATCAAAATTTACATGACACATTCTTCTATGCCATAACCAACTCTGATCAATTTGAACAAACAAACAACTTTTATTTGAACCAACCAGATGAAAGATGTTACCTCTTGTCTGAGTACCGGATGCAATTTCAGTTCCGGAGCTTGTAAAGATTCTGCATTTTCCATTCTTGAACCGGAGATCATAGCCTTTGTCCACTAACTGACCAACACTGAGAAGATTGTGCTTCAATCCTTCAACATACAGTACATTTCCTGTTTTTCTCTTACCATCAAAGGAAATAGTTCCCCTACCTCTGATTCTGCCAGCAGAATTGTCACCAAACTTTACCATTCCTCCTTCATATCTTTCCAAATCTAAGAACTTATTCTTGTCACCAGTCATATGGTGAGAGCATCCACTGTCAATAACCCAATCATCCTTTTCTTCCACTTGAGCAGCCAAGGCTTTTTCAACAACTTTGTGATTGACAGATTCAGAGAGCATGGAATCTTCTTCCTTGATGGCTATAAACACCCACTCATTTCCGGATTTGCTTCCTGGTTCTGATTCATCATCTGTTACTCCTTCATTGTCATCTTCTTCGTGAACATAATAGCAATTCTTTTGAAACCTTTGTCTGTGAGTATTAGATCTTGCAGATCTCTCCGGACATCTTGAGGCAAAATGACCAATCTTATTGCAGTTGAAACACTTAAAGGGTAGTTTTCCTTCATACTTACCGGATCCTCTTGGCAGTCTTTTTGCAATGAGGGCTTCAAGTTGAGCTGTTTCTGCTTCTTCTTCTTCCATGTCTCTTCTTGCTTGATCATACCATGACATTTTCCTTGATGAGTTTTCACCCGGATCAAATCTCTGTTTGCCTTTCACATAGGCACTGGCTTTGAAAGCAGATTCAGTCTTGGGTGGATCATCTCCAAACTCGGTCATTTCAAATGCAGCTAGTTTGCCAGCCAGTTGTTCTCTTGTGACAGTTGTGTGGGCTCTGAATTCATCAATGGCAGCAACTTTGATTTTGTAGGCAGCAGGAAGGGATCTTAGGATTTTGCAGACAATCTCATTTTCATCTAAAGTTCCACCAGCATTTCTGATTCCACATACCAGCTCATTTACTCTTGGCATAAAGGTAGTGATGTTTTCATCATCTCTCATTTTCAATCTTTCAAATTTCCCTTTCAAACTTTGCAACCTTGCACTTTTGACAAACTCATCTCCTTCATACAGAAGTTCCAGTTTAGTTAGGATCTCATATGCAGTTGGTAGGTCAATGACATTCGAGAGATCTGAGTCATTCAATGCGCTTAGAAGAGCTTCCTTGGTCTGCAGATTGTTTTCAGCTTCTGTGATTTCATTCAGAGTTGTCAGACCACCTTGTGGAGGTACATATGGTTTTGAAATCATACCCAGATATGCTTTTCCCATGCATTCCAAGTGACACTTCATGCGACCTTTCCAGAGAGTAAAGTTGGTTCCATCGAACTTCGGACTATCCTTCTTGTATGACGACATCCTGGATCTCCTCAAGCGGTTAAGCTCTTGTCAGAGGAACTTGGCTCTGATACCAATTGTTGGATCTAGGGCATACAACTGAGAGGGGGGGGGTGAATCAGTTGTATAAAACTTCTTCTCATTCAAACACTTAACTCTCTGTTGTTAGTTAGCAGCATATCAAATAATCATCCATGGAAGCATAATACATAAACACAAGAGCAGATAAGCATCAACACATTGAACACCAAGATTTTGACGTGGAAAACCCGGTTAAGGGAAAAACCACGGGGTGATTAACCCAAGAATTATTCTCTGTTAGAAGAATAAAGAAAAATGAATGGCACATGCCAATAAGGGCTCACTGCCCGAGCACACTGCTCACAAAGAGGCCCACTGCCTACAAGGAGACACACTGTCTACAAAGTGATGAAAATCATAGTCTTGAACTGGAGAATGACATCTCTACCATGTCCGGATCAGTTCCAATTAAGCCCAACAATCTCTGCTCTGCCTTTCGCACGTTTCTTCGCTATACCATGCTCATCCTCACACCACACCCTAAAATGAACTCACAAACCGTTATTTATACAAGACATCGACTTAGGAACAAACATCTAAGTCGGCAAACAATGATAGGAGTATCCGCAAGATGAATAACACATCCGGTCGGCCATCACAAGAACATTCGCAGGATGAACAACTCATCCGGTCGGCTACACAGAGCAAGAACTTCATCCGGAAGAATAACTTCAATTCTGGGCTCTACCATCAATGCAGACCAACAACACAACCTAAACATGATCCAAGAACCTTCACAAGCCTGTCTGAATGTCCGGATACATCCGCACTTCCTCTGCTTACTGGGATCTCTTGTCTTCCTCATCCGGAACTTCAAGAACACAGTCTGTCGCCACTGTCATAATGCAAGAGGTACTTCCGGACCTCCAAATCATACACAAATCAGGATGACACATCACAAGGACATCCCAAACACTCCTTCCAATCCGCAGATTAGGGTAATACAATTCCGGACCTCACCGGACCTTTTTGTGATCCTCTGTCACCTCCGGATACTTGCCGGACCCGGTTCTATACCGGCAGCCACAACTCCTTCAGATCTTCATGCGGACCTCTGAAATCTTATCTGTAGCATCTCAAGACGCATATCTACTAACCCTTTAATCCGCATCCTCCGGTTCTCATCCTATATAGTACATTTACCTTCTTCTCATCACTGTTCTTCACTGTTCCTGACTGAGGCTAATTTTCTCAATATCCTCAGCACACAGCTCATCAAATCCTTCTTGTCAATGCAATATGAGTATGTTGACATCAATGACAACACTGGCTCACCTCATACTTGCAACATCCACACACTCCTTAATGTAGACACAAGCGACCTCCTTTCTAAACTATAAGAAACGTCCCCTTTATTTCAATAGAACTTGACAAATTACAACCTCAAGCTAAAATTCTAAAATCCTTGTGTAATATGATACAAGTAGCAGAGCTTATTATATAGACTTTGAAGCTTCATACTGCTACGGTTACAAAATCCAATCAACGATTAGCATTCAAATCTTTTAGATCAATGGTAGGAATCATTTCCTAACCATTCTCAAAATATCTCAATGGTATCTTTACTCGGCTCAAAGGATGCCTTTTGAATCTTTTCAAAATAAAAGATACCCGCTGACTTCTTCCTGCTTGTTGACTTTTGGCCAATGATGCTCTTCAAACATATTTTTACTTAACATGTCCTCCCTTTTGATATCCTTCTATTCTTTCAGGTACTCTACAAAATTACCTGTCACTCCCTTGATGAAAGCATGATCACTCTCTTGACTTTTTGCCCATGTAAATTCATGTGCTTTGACTCCTTTCAACTTATTCTCTTTTGTTATCAAATCCTTAACCCTTTTCTGATATTTTTTTATCTTAGCATTTACTTTCATAATTGAATCAATCATCTCTATGCTAAGATGTGTTGCAAGGTTCTCCAAACATGGTGAAAATATTGCCTTAAACTCCTTCAATGTTTTTTCTACTCCATATGCTGGTACCTCTAGGCATTCATGCCCAATGAGTTTTTCTATTATTTTCATATGTACTTTTATCATACTATCAGCAACCTCTTCTAGGTCCCTAGTGCCTATGATACAGCTTCTGAGAATGTCTTCTTCATATTTTAATTCAAACTTTGCTTGTGGCAACTGGTTGGCCATTCGAGGAGTAATGACTCCATTTATTAGTTCTTCTACTCTCTCCTCCATTTCTTCAAGCTATTTTATTTCTGATATGTATTCTTCCTTTCTGAATTGACAACTATGTAATATAACATTACATTTGTTCTTCTCTATCAAAGCCATATCCCAACTTGTTGATGCCTGCTTTGTTACCTCTTCTCCTTTCTGTATGAATTCCTTGAGCCATTTCTCAAAAATGTCAGCATCAATCTTTTTATTTTCCATCTCTTTCACTTCATCCTTTGATAATACTGCCATTTCAATGGGCAATTCTGGTGCTGTGGCATTGGGATCAAACATCCCTCTGATGAATTGCTGCAATTGGACAATATGTCCCTTCAAGTATTTATGTTTATCTTTATCTTTCTTCAATATTTTAGCAGTGGCCTGGTGCATATCCTCCCATTTATTTATATGTTGTTCCCTAGTCATGTGACCTAGATCTAGATTAAGTATTTTATAATCCTCCACAGTCATTTCTCCTTTTGATTTGTCTTTTTGTGGTATAGCTAGATCTAGAATTCTAGATCCAAAAGGACCTCTTTTAATGGCTAACATAGTTCTAGCTTTTCTTTTCTCCTACTGTAGTGTAGAACCACCCAAAAGACTCTTGATATCAATGGGCACTAGTTGTACCTCTACTTTCTCTCTTCTGACCTCTGAGCCTAACTAGGATGGAGCCTCCTTTGTAGCTTCTATTGTTTTTTCTTCATTTATCACCTCTTCCTGAGGTTTCTCCATTTTTGCCTATTTTGTGTGTTGCTCTTGTTGTTGCTGAGGGGGTTGAGGTTGAGGGCCTTGTTCTAGAACAAGTGGATCATCATGCTATTGTGACTCTCCCTCATTATCATCCTCTTCTATTTTAGTGTCTCCTCCCTCTTCATCTTCTGTATTCTCTTTTTCTGAAGCTTCCCTTTATTCTTTTTCCTCTTTATCATTCTGTTCTATATTTTCTCCATCTATATTTTCTTTTTGTTCTTGATGCTCAGTATTACCTTGACTTTCTTCAAGATTACCTGATATCCCCATTGATTCTTTTATTGTTTCAACTTCTTCCTGTACTAATTCAGGTATGTTTGCTTGCTCCATCTGTGAGGGTGAACCTGTGATCTTATTAGGTTCTTCTGTATCTTTTTCCTTCTCTAATTTTCTCTTTGTGTTCTTCCCTTCTATATTTTCTTCTTGTTCACTATGTTCATTGTCTATATTAAAAATATCTAAAACATCAGCACCAGAAGCATTTATCTCTATTTCCTCCTCAGCCTGGGCTGGAGTTTCCTTTATAGCTTTTTTAGGTGTTTCTTCCTTTTTAGACTCTTCTATCTATTGTGCCACATCTTACACATCCTTTATGATTTCAGGTGGCACCAGTGTACCAAAAGGATCCACTGCCTCTGCCCTGTCCTATACATTTTCCTCTTCTAAGTCTTGACTTTGTTCTATTTCCATATATATCTAAGTATCTTGCTCTTCTCCTACACCAAAATACTCACTTACTTCTTCATCATCTTTTCCAATTTCTTCTCTTGCATTGGGATCCACCTCCCTAACTCCACTATCACTACTATCATCCTCGACGTTGATAGTCTCACTTACTTTTTTTACTTCATGCAATTTTAACTCTTGCAGCTTCTCTTCAGTCAATTCTTTCTTAACCTTGGCATATACTTGTCTTTTCTCTTCTAATGTGGCCTCACTATGTATGCCACTCAACTTAGTACCCACCTGTTGAGAACCTATAACTTTACCTTGCTCTGATGTTTGTCCTTTTGATGTTTCAATTGTTATGGCCCTCATGATTCTTTGTCCTATTGGCTTCCTAGCAGTTTGAGTCTGCTCTGCTCTAATGTTATGGCTTGATGACTTTGCCTCTATGAAAGTGCCTGAAGACACTGCTACTGTAACACCTAATGCATAAGGATCCATTAAAGTTGCATTCTTATCTTTTTCACTAATTTTGGTTTCTACAATTCTCCTTTTCTTTTCATAGAAGCATTGCAACTCATCTTGATTTTCTCTTACCCTCTTCTTGCCTTTTTTCTAAAATGTGGGTTCAATCCCCTTGGCTCTAAGCTCTTCTATTCGATCTTTTAATCATGTCTTAGAAAATAAAATAACCAATTTGGATATTGCATCCAAAGATGTTCCCCATGGTTGTGTCTAATCAGGTTCACCAATAGGAGCAAGCCTTGCACTCTCATAGCTGTGATGTAACAATTTATCATCATCCTTAATTTATGGGGGCACATAAATTTCTCCCATAGTCCTCATCTATTCTACTATCAACCTCTTATGAGCTCTTTTCCTCACTTCTTTGTCATTTTTACAATCTGATCAGTAGTCTTCAATATGCACTTGATGCTTGTATTTAGAATCAATAGTTCTCTAGATCCTATGGAAAGGATCAAAGTGTCTTGCTAACTCAAATTCTTCAAAACCATAATACCTTAACTCCTTTTCTGAATATCCTGCCACTTCCTCACTGTAGCAAGAATATTTGCCAATTGCCCAGGGGAGTTTAATGTTTCCTCTGCCCCACTTCTTCTTATACATCCTGAAAGCATTCAGGTTTGATATTAAGAACTCCAATACGATCAATTTATTTGATGGATATTTGGGCAGCATGAATGGCTTCCCCTCAAAACCTTCAGTTCTAATATATGTAAAATTTTGGAATTGTATATACCAAGAACTATGTAACCCAATAGTATCCTCCACATCTTTAGATAACCTTTTATCTTTTTCCCCTCTCAAAACTCTTACCATGTAAGTATAAAATACATCATTTACTAAGGCATACTTCCTTAATGCATTATCCTCTTGTAAATCTGGATAATGGTCATAGACTAATTTCTAATCTGGGTCATTCTCCATGGTCCCAACTCTATCAATTCCAATTATGTAAGGTTGGATCATAGATGCACATGATATAATACATATGATGACAAATAAAAGGCATCATTTTCTGCTTTCTCAACATGGCTTGTTTCCATATGGTTGTACCAATAGCCTTAGCCCAGTGAATTTGTCCATCCTCCTTTTTTTCTTCCCTCATAAATTGAATAATAGTGAACATCCAGGGTTCACACTTAGTTACATCTCTCAACCCTACTAATCTACTCAGCATTGTGATCATTAGATGTATTTCTTCTTTAAAATCTATTCTGTGTAGGTTCTTTGGTACTCTTGCTATAGCCTTAGGTTTGTTCTCTACATTGTACTAGTTGTAGAAGATTCTGCTTTTACAATCTCTCTCATTACTGTTAAAGTCTTATGTGTATTGGTCTATATCTATGTCCACCATTTCCTCTTGAATTTCCAGACCAAATGTCCCTGCTATCCCTTCTGTGGACAAATCTGCAATGACCCAATCTTCATGTATTACTCTTCTGGTATTTTTATCATATATGTTTATACATTCCAAAACTAGATCCTTAGCCTCCATGGCTAATGGGAAACCTGCAGCTTTGTATAATCCTCTATCCCAAATGCACTTCATATCAGGGGTAGCATCTAATGTTGTAATCTTCTGAAGAACATCCTCTGCATCATAAGTTCCTATGCTTGTATCCATCCCGACCCCACTTGTGCTAATCAAGGATGGATATCCTCTATGCACCAGCAACTCTTCTTTTTCCATTTCCTTCCAGGGCTCTCTTTCTTTCTTTCTTTACCTTCTCTTCACCCCCTGGATCTATTCTCTTTTGTTTCAGAGCCATCCTAAGAAAAATCACATATTTAACTTTCTGTTTTACTCCATCTACCTAGGGTTTTACAATGAATTTTTTACGTTTCACATTTACCCTAACCCTTTTTTGTCTTTTCTTGTTTTAAATTTCATGCTACCTAACACAATCAATCAATTTCCTTAATCCAATATAGTAATTTGCCATAATTTGCATTTTTAACGAAATTAAACATAATCACTTTGCATTTTTTATTAACTATATTGTAATGGCATTTAAGAAACATACATGTATTCGTGACAGCTCAACTCTATGAGCATTGACCCACTTTACCGTTTTATCAAGCCGTTCCTGTTCTGAAATTTCGTTCAGCTATGAACTGTTTGTTCAATTTGTGCAATAGTTTTCTTTCTCTATAACTTTAGTTTTCACGATGCAATTCTGAAAGAAAAACAATTTTTATTTTAACCTTAACATGTTAAAATTCATCCTTTCAATGTTAGTTCTGCATTAAATGTTGCATTCAATGCACATACGGCTTCGTCTCTCTATTTTAACCCTTTATTTTGAACATTGTATCTGTTAATCTGCCCTTTGCATACATATCATTTTTTGTATGTCGCCTTGTATATCTTTTTTGTATATCTCTTTGCATGTCGTTAATATACAAGCCTAAATATGCAATGGGTTATAAAACAATGCTACCTTTACCTTATGTTCAACTTTGTATCTTCCGTTTGTATGTCACAATGTATATAAAATAGATACAAACCATTATACAAATGCAACCTATACAAATCATTTACTTTTTATTTCCTGACAGTACACTTTTTACCTCTTTGTATATCGAGATTGTATGTATACAATCCTTCATACATACAAGAGTATTAATCTTATTTCCTCTCCTTTTGAAATCCGCGTCAAGTTTTACCTTTTCATCTTTTGTATCTTTATTTTGTATCTCCCTTTGTATATGCAACATACAACCACGAGATACCATCGTGAGCCCCACTCTACTTAACCGCTTTTATCTCTTCAAAGCAACAATAACTGTATCTGCACTTAGATACAATCACTCATACATGCAAACTTTGATACAACCATATTGGACTTTTGACTTTTCATTAACTGTATTGCATAATCTTTTCAGGTCCGTGCATGTATATTAAGCGAATGCATACTTGTCCAATAATGCGTCAAGAAACAATGTATCGTTAACATCAGATTTGAATAACTTTTGGAATCCGTAATTGTATGTATCTTAAAGATGCAAAACCAAGACATACAAAAATACCATACTACATAAAGTACCCTTTTTCACCTTAATAAACTGCATTGTATACTTCCCTCGGGTCTGTGCATGTATACCACTGTTATGTATATAGATTGCTCTTAGATTGATCATACATACAAACCCACATACAACGCGGATCTGACACCTTATTCATTCCATTTTTGAACACCTATCGGGTCCAACTTGTATACAAAGGCTCCAAACATTGAATATATGCATGCAAACCACCGGATACAAAACCCCAATTGTACTCAACACAACTTATACAAATACTTCACATACAAACCTCTAAAATGATGCATTTTACCAAAAAAACACATATCTCGTAGAATATTGGGAATTTCTTGTTGGTTTAAAAAACAACCCTTATTTATTTTTCACAAAGAATTCACCACCACTCCTGCCTTGTACTTAATGCTAGATATTTTCAATTTTCACCATGGTTTGTAATACTTACGCCTTTTCCCTTTACCACCAAGCACAACCACACACAAACCAAAAGCAACAGCCACAGCAGGGGTCCTCATTTTGCTAAGAGGTAAAATGGGGCATGTTGTGAGGATCACAACAAGACCCTTTCTTTTTAACCATAAATTGGTGTTAGCCAATATAGGTTGAAATCTCTTCCTAATAGAAGTCTCTTCTTTCATAGACCATTTGATTTCTAGAAAAGTTGAAGCTTCAATATTCTCAATGTTACACCTGGGGTCTAGAACATCACCCTCATCTTCCATACCTTCTAGAACATCAGCTAATCCTAGCTCCTTTATCTGACTTAGGTGTAACCTATAGTAATCCAGTTTCCTTGTCTCATTTTGGGTTCTCAGATCAGCCCAAATATCCTCCACCATGGGCACATGAAATACTACCTTTCTTTTGATCTTATCTTGTACCCTTCAGAAATCAAAGTGATCTCTTTTCTTGAATTGTTTCATCATCACCAGCTACATTTTTTATTCAATGGCCTTAGCCTTGGTAGCTAATTGCACTAAGTACCTGTCAATTTCCATAGGAAACTTAATTCCTGACTTCTTCAGTTCCATCTATTTATTATGCATAACAATCAATTGTCTACACAATTCCATCAGAACTACTTTATCACTCAGATACCTTGGTAACATATACGAATATCCTAGATAATATCCAACTCTTAAATAAGTGAAAGTTGGAAATTGGAGAAATAAACAACCAAAAGAATTGACCACTTCCCAAGCTTCATCTGATACCCTTTTCTGCTCAAGCTCACTGTCCCATAAACACATGAAAACTGAGAAGAAGGCATCATTCACCCTACAGAAATGATGAATTGACCCTTTGAGAGTTATTTGTGGATAGTACTAAAACACTGGAACTAACCTCTGATCACCATCTTGAGTCAGACCTGGAAACATCCTCATGCTTGCAGCTGCATATACCAAATATGAGGTCATATAGAACTTAAAAGTTGTATTGACCTTGATCAACTGATCATGTAGAGTATTGTTGATTTGTTCACCCCGGAAGATCTTCTGTTGTCCTTTGAGAATAACCCTGATGTAGGTTTACATCCATTCATGAAATTTGGATGAAGAAGGAAGACCCCTGATTCTACTCAACAATGTGATCAAATCACTGACTTCTTCCACAAAATCACTCCGTGGGAGTTCCTTAGGCCACCTAGACAAATTACTCCTAGGAGTCTTTAACCATTTGCTAGTGATATGCTTCTTTGCAGTTTCCACATCAGTCTCAAAATCCTTCTGACCTTTGGCAAAGTCGATTTCCCCAATATTTACTATAGGTGGACACATGAAAATCTTGTCAAGGAACTCTGCATCTAATCTCATGATTACATTCCCTTGAGAATCAAACACAGTCCTAGTATCCCTATTATAGTGGCTTACCACATGAAGAATAAACTCTGGGTTATAAGCAGCGACAGGAAAAGATGCTACCAGGTGTATATTGCTCTCAACAATCTTTTGCATGTAGCGAGGAGGATTAGACTATTTTCTCCTTTCCACAAACTTAGCCATGTCTACATGCCCTATCTCTGTATCTCTGATCTCATCTACATTTGATTGTATTGAAGTAAGAGGGAAAACCCCTTGGTACTTATACTTCATTATCTTGGCTTTTGAAGGAGACGGCTCTGACATCAGCTTCGAGGAGAACTGGAAATGATGGAGATCATGAATGCTTGATGAAACTGCAAAAGTTCATGATCTCGCAGTTAGGGGAAAAATAGGCAAATTAGGGTTACTGTGAACTGATGATCATGAACATGGGATCATGCTTGAAAGGGCTAGAGAGTGCGCAAGTCAAGAAAATAGGTGAAAGCAGGTCAAAGGTATCAAAAGATGAAAATTCCCAATGTTAGTAATTTTTTCAGGATGACATGCATGGGCTGTCAAAATGACCGCTCTTGCATGTGGGGTAGATCATATGAGTACAGGGTCGGTCAAAATGACTGCCTCTGCAGGTAAGGGCAAACTTAGATTTTCATGTAGGGGCGGTCGAAATGACCGCCCTTACATGTAGGTAAATTGCAAGTTGTTGTGTAGGAGCGGCTAATTTTACCGCTATTGCATGTAGGAAGGACAAAACTTTGTAAGGTGCAAAGTCGGTCAAAATGACCGCTCTCACATGTAAGTGTTGGTAAAACTTTTAACAGATGTAACAGCAGTTATTTCTACCACATGTGCATGTGAGTTCATTTTGGCAATTGGTGTAAGGGTGGCTATTACAACCGCTCTTACATACGAAACTCCTGGTAGTATATGTAAAGGCGGTAATTTTGCCTGTCGTCGCATGTTAAGGAAGATGTACCTTGAGTCTTTTATATAGGGGCAGCGAATTCACCTGCCCCTACAGGTAGGTAACACTGGCAAGAAAGATAAATGGGAGAGCGGCAAATAATCTCGTCAATGCATGTTAAAGAGAAAGCATGTAATAGCATCAAAAATGTCCACCAATACATGTTGGACCAGAAAAAACCTAAATTTGTAGACGCCAAGGAAAATAAAAACCACCATGTATATAAAACAAGGGTTCGGTGAAAAACGGCAAAATCTGTCGATGAAAAATGAGAAACGGTGATAAAAACACATATGAACATCTAGGGTTTCAAAATAACAACAACAAAAAGAAAAGAAAACGCCAATCCATTTCTTCAAAATGATGTTTTAATAGAAACATTTGCATAAATCACAAACAAACACTTTATTACAAACCCTAACAAAAAGAAGGAAAAGGGAGAAATGATGTCATACCTAGTGAAAACACACTGAAAACCCTAGGTACGACCTCACCAACAAAATCCTCGCTCCACAAAATCTGTGATTAGATCGACTTCAAAGAGAGTTAGATGGCTTAGCTCAAGAGGTTCAGAACAAATAATAAACAAAATCAACAATCAAAAGCAATTAATTAAAAAAAAGATTTAAAAGATGTATTAAAGTTGGCATGAGTACCATTAATGCACTCATAGTTAACTAAAACACTCAGGAAACATGCACGGGCGGCAATTTTTTGCCGCCCCTGCATGTTAAGACAAACATCACAAACATATGCACTTGTGGTGAAAATGACCACCATTGCATGTTCCTAAAAATAGGACATATGCATGAGTGGCAGAAATGACCGCCGCTGCATGTATACCTTGAAAAATGACTAACACCTTAAAAGGTCAAAATTGGTATTCTAACAAGCTTACGACCTAGCCAATTTCATGGACTTTGAAAAATCAACTGAGGGGAATGTCATAATTTGCTCCAAGGTGTCAAATGACTTTGCATGAGACCAAGAAGACTTGCCTTAATTTGTGAACTTAGAGTGTAGGCTACGAAACAGACAAGTTTCGTAGGGGTCGTCCTACAAAATGAGCACATCTAATTTTGAGGACAATAGCTGGCTCTAACTGGGGAACTTCCTTCGATCATTCTTTAAAAAGATCAAAGGGAGAAGAATCCAGTCTCTAAGTGCCTTCATCCATGCCATTGGGCTATAGAGTCAAGCTACCAAAACAAAAAGACACAAAAAGACTAAACAAAAATGAAAAACACAAACTATACAAATATACTGGTGAACTTATATGATACTTCATGGATTAAAATGCTTCAGATGTTGTCCACTATGGGGTAGCATGAATGGTGTCCCATCTTAATACTCCAGCAAGAAACTATTCTCACAACAAAGTTGGTGAATGACAAACGGGCCTCTCCATAGGGAATCAAATTTCCCATGCATTCCTTTTGGCTCTCTCCTCTTGTCCCATAAAAAGACTTGATCCCCAATTTGAAATTCTCTAGCCTTCACCTTTTTGTCAAAAAGCTTCTTGACCTAACTTTGATGCTCAGATATACTGTCTTCTACCATAACCCACTGCTCTTCAAGTTCATAACTGTACATTATTTTTTTGTCAATAGAACTTTCAAAAGTTCTATCTTCCACTGCTTTTGCCAACTTCAAAGCTGGCAATTCCAAAGTAATTGGGATCTCTGCATTCAAACCATATAGAAGCTAGAATGGTGACATACCAATTGCCCTTTTAGGGGTAATTTTGTCGGCCCATAAAGCATCAAACAAAACTTTATGCCACATTCTCTGATTGTCTTCTACCGATTTCCTAATAATTGTAACCAGATTCTTATTGCTAGATTCTGCTTGACCATTCCCTTGCAGATAATAGTCAAATGAATGTGAAAGAATAATCCCATATCCAAAGAAAAAACTAGTGATCTCATTTGAAGAAAAATATGTAGCATTATCTGCTACAATTTTGTTTGGAACTGCAAATCGGGAAATGATGTTCTCCTTGAGGAACTTACACAGTACCTCAGAAGTAGCATGCTCAACAGGAATAGCCTCCACCCACTTGGTGAAGCAATCTATTGTAGTAAGAACAAAATTGTGTCCTGCACTTGACGGTGGATTCATGGCACCAATGAAGTCAATACCCCATTGTTGAAATGGTTCTTCAATCACAACTGGTTTTAGTGGTAGTGCAGCTAACTTAGGCTTCCCCACAAACTGTTGACATAGTCCACACTTTCGCAGCCAAATGTATGCATCCTAAAAAAGAGTTGGCCAATAATACCTAGCTCTCATAATTTTATGAGCTGTTACCGGTGCTGAAAAGTGTCCTCCACATGCCAAATTGTGAAAAGACTCTAAAAGTTTGCTTTGTTGTGCTTTATCCACACAACGGAGAAAAACTCCATCAAGACTTCTTTTATACAAAATGTTATCACATAAGACATAGTTTGCAACCTTAAGATTGATAGTCCATTTGTCCTTGTAAGACAAATGAGAAGGGCACTCACCATATGTGAGAAAATAAGTGATATTAGAATACCACTCATCGGTTGTAGTAACAAAGAGAATAGTTAGAACATCTTCAACCTCTACCTCTTCATCACATGTTTCTTTTGGGAAATTATCAGCAACCAGCTGACATAAACCTCTGCCATGCACAAGCTTGGTGGGTTTGATATCAAGATCAAATTCCTAAATTTTGGCAATCCAATTGTTCCTTTTAGTTGAACCAAACTCCTGTTGAGTTAGGATAGATTTCACTGTTGTGTCTGGCACCAAAACAACAGTATGTGAATTCAGAATGTAAAATCTGAAATGCTTCACAGCTTTAACTACAGTGTAAGCATGTTTCTCCATATTTGAGTACTTAAGTTCATGAGCCTTCAGTGGTCAACTCATAAATGAAATTAGAGATTCCACACCTTCCTCATTCAGCTGAACCAGAATCACTGAAAGTGTATGCTCTAAAGCATAACTGTACTTTATGAAACCTTTAGTGTAGTCGGGACAAACCAAAACCAGAGCATGGGCTATGGTTCTTTTAATGTCCTCAAAAGCTACTTTACCTTTCATGCTCCAATGGAAAGTGGTCTTACCTATCATCATATTAACAATATGATGAGTCTTCTCTGCGAATTCCAGAATGAACCTTCACAAGAAATTCACCTTCCCAAAGAAAGAATGAACAGTTGTCTTACTAGCAGGCAAAGTAAGACTTTGGATAGATTTAACTCTCTCAGATTCAATTTTAGTTCCTTCTTTGGACACAATGTGACCAAGAATCTTACCTTCTGTAACCCCAAAAACTAACTTCTTAGGATTAAGAGAAATACCATTTTGACAACACCGTTCCAAAACTTGTTGCAAATGGTAGGCATGATCTTGATGTTTCTTAGAGAAAATGGTCAAATCATCAAGGTACACCACAATGAACTTACCCATTTCATCTTTGAAAGCTAGGTCCATTGCTCTTTGGAAAGTAGTGCCAGCATTAATCAAACCAAACGACATCTTGTGGTATGCAAATGTGCCCCATGGTGTTGTGAAAGTAGTCTTGTATTGATCCACTTCACTGACTTCTGCTTGATTGTAGCCTGAAAAACCATCTAACATAGACAACATCTTTGAACTAGTTACAGTTTGTAATACTTGATACATAATAGGCAAAGGGTAGTTACCTTTTAAAGAAGATTGATTTAGATTTCTAAAATCTACACAAATACAGATTTCTCCATTCTTCTTTCTTACAGGAACAATATTGGTGATCCAAGTAGAATGGTGAATAGGAAAGATTATCCTAGCATTCAGCATTTTTCAGATTTCAGTAAGAATAGTACCTGATATCTTGGGATTATACTACCTCTGCTTTTGTTTGTGAGGCAATGATCCTACCTTGAGAGGAATCTTGTGTTGGATCTCCTTGGTTTTGAAAGACTTCAGATCATCATATGAATATGCCAGCACACCAATGTAGTGGCAAAGAAGTGTAATGAACTTGAATTTCTCATCAGTAGTGCAACATTTCCTGATGTTAACCATCTTAGGATCCACTTCAGAACTTAAGTTTACTTGTTCAAATTCCATTGATGAACTTGAATCAAGTTGTTGTTGTTGTTTGATATATCAATCGTGCTTGTCAAATAACTTTTCTAGAGAAACCAAACCTTTCAAAATTTTATTCCCTTTTAGTTGGAGAATCTCCTCGCCAATCTGTGAATCAACTTTAGAAATATATTCCCGAGATGGAGAGTCACTCCCTTCAAAGTAGAGTTCATCAAAGCTAATTGTCTTCTCTAAGAAAAATATGATTTGATTATCACCATTGAAGACTTGCCAATGGTCAGCATTATCTGGTACACTTGGTTAGAAAACAAACTCAATTGTGTACTTCTCACCTTTAAAATCCTTATGAGGGACCATAAGGGTGGCAGAGATGGCTAATGAATCAACACGATCACTAAACTCTCTTGGTACTGCGGAGATGTCGAAAACATCAAAACCTTCAATGTAGTCCCAGACACGATTACGGTAATGTCTTAGCCTTTCATTCTTGGTTTGTAAAGATTCCTCACCTAACAAACAACAAGACGTATCACCTCATGCATGAAGATTTCTTATCCCTTTAACACAAGGAGCCTCCATTTCGAGTAACATGGCTCGTACTCAACAGTATTATTGGTATTGTCAAACTGTAGCTTATAGGAGAAAGGAAAAATATCACCTTGAGGAGATATTAGAACTACTCCAGCCTTAGATCCAGTGGAAGAACAGCTGCCATCAAATTCTAAAATCCAAATATCATTTGAATTTCCCACTTTGATATTTCTATGACCAACAGACTTTTCATTAGAAGAAGAAGAATCCTTTTTCACCATGCTCCCGTCTAAACTTTCATCTGAATTTTCTTTTGAGTCTTCATCTGAATTATCTAAATTTTCATCTAATGAGCTAGAAGTGTTTTCATTACCCATCCCTGAAGACTTAAATAAAATTTGAGCTTTTGGATCTTCAGTTTGAGTAACAATATATTTTGCTTCCCTTTCAGGAAGCAATTTATGCATGACACCTTTAACAGGTATCCTTGCCTCAGACAAATCCATATTTAGTTCTCCTCCTACATTCTTACAAAAATTACATCCAAGCAAAATACCATAAGAATTTGGAACATCAGCAACTAGGATGGTCATCTTTATTCTCTTCTCTAGAAAAGCTAAGAATGCAAATTGTGCATCTTTAACCTAGCCTAACAAAGGCACTTGTTTATTTTCCATTTAAAAGCATCTCCTGAAGGTCTTGGTCACCTTAGTAGGCATGACATTGTCGGAAGCTCCTGAGTCGATGATACAATTACTCAATTTATGACCATTAACTAACAGAGAAAAATAAAAGGGTTCAATTTTCTATGGAGCAACAAGAGGAGTGGTAACTAGGTTGTTCTAGGTAGACTTATTCTTGGAGGAGTCATGAGCAGTTTTAGAAGTATCTTGCCCTATAGAGGCAATCTTATTGTTAACAAATTTTGCTAACCTTTCAAATTCATCAGGGTTAGCTTGTAAATATTCTACCTCAGACATCTAGATTTTAGTTTTCCTAGCATGGTCAATTATGTCAAAGAGCTTAAATGAATTAGACACAGATGTAGGAAATCCTTCATCCTGGGGTTTAATTGGGGAAGTATGGGTCTGAGGAATAGCAGCAGAAGAAGTAAGATTGTTAGAAGAACTTATTTGTTTATTGACAGCCAGATCCCTTGATTGAAAAGGCAATGGAGTTCCTTGTTTGGCAATTGAAATCACAGGTTGAGGATCTTCTCTTGACTTTCCTTTATTAGCCACTTGCTGATTTGATTGATTTTGACACCTGGTGAAAATAGCATACGCTCCACCATATACATCTTCTTATCTTTTTGCTTCATCTTGATAGTTCAGGAACCCAATAGTAGAGTCGCCAGCCAATTCCTCTTCTCCTTCCATAAAGAGGTTGGCAATGTTTTCCTGATCCAAGTTAGGTTGGAAAGAGTTATCCTATTCAGCTTCATAGTAGCCAACTACTGAGTTGACCGGCGGTGCTTCAATAGCAAGCTTCCCTTGTGTTGGCGGAAGCTTATTCTGCCCTTGGTTTCTCATGGCATTGCTTTTCTATGAAGTATTAGGGAATGTCCTTCTTGGTATGTCCCTATAAGGAGTGGACATATTCTGGGACATTTGCTTTTTTAAAGCCAACAACTCATTGGCTAACTTCTGCACAATGGGATCTGTGGTGCTTGTGGAAGGATTATCAGTAGAGGGTTGCCCTCTACTTCTATTTGTATCCTTTCTTAAATTACCAGCAAGGATAAGATCATCTTCAATCTCGGTAGCTAGAGATTGAGCTACCACCCAGTTAGCTAGATTAGTCCACCGTAGAAGAAAACTTACTTCCGGCAGTTGAGTGTTGATAAAGAAACACTTCAGATTTTTAGCTGTGGGATGAGCAGTGGCCAGAATTTTGTTGGTCAACTTATTGAACTTAGCAATAAATTCCCGCATGGGTTCTTATGGTTCTTTCTTCATTTGTGTAAGTTGGGCCAACAGAGCATGAGCATCTTTAGCAGGTTTGAACCTAGCCTCAAACTTGGTTCGAAGAATGTTCCATCCATTGATGATTTGAGCCGAGAGGTGATAGAACCAATATGCCACAACACCTTGAAGTGTCTGAACAAAAAGTCTCACTGATACATCTTCATGTTCAACCCCAAGAACAACACATGCAATATAAAAAGATGCAATATGTTCATCGGGGTGAACTTTTCCATCGCCATAGAATTTTGGAAAAATCTTTCTTGAACTACGGGGTAGCTCATGCAATGGTAGGGTAAGATTCAAAGGCCCGAAAGCATTCCCCCGTGGGCCTATAGGAGGTGGGTGAGCCATTATGCACCGGTTAAAAGGTGGAATTACAAACCTTGAAACTTGTACAATTGGCGGAGTCCTATGCACACTTGAGGCTTCACTTGGTATAGGTGACCTTGCATTAGTCAGAGGAAAACTCCTTGTACGTTGAAGTCAAGATTTCAGAGGCAAAAGAATAAAATTATTTTGTTGCATTAACTCAAACATACGGTCAATAACTCCTTGAGCTCTCTTACTTCTTGTATACCTTGAGTCTGTTGAATGTAGTACACTTAGAAAAGATAAGAGCTTGAAAAAATTAGTACAATCAATGAGGTCGGAATGCTTCAACTCAAAGCAAGAGGCTCTAAGTTGCGTGTTGGTCCCTAGTAGAGTCGCCAAAAAACTGTTGGGTGAATATTTTGTAATTAACTAGCTAACAGCAAAATGGAAATATCAACCACAGCTATGATGAGAAATTTCTCTCCTCTCAGCAAGGGGAGGTTCCCTTTTCTAACTATTTTGAACTTATTTACAATAAAACTAACTTTGGGGTGATTTCATATCATCCATTTCTCTTTTTTCAGAAATGATGTTTACAATGCTCAATACAAAACTCAAAACAATTTACTATCTGAAAAGTACCTACTTGTGTTGATAACCGAGAAACCCACGAAAACACAAAGTTTCTTGTTGTTTCTTATGCCAATTGAAAATGAAAGATTTCATAATAGAGTGCAGCTCAAAGTCTTCACTATATGCTGAGGTAAAATGACACGATCACGAACAATAATTTGTAGCCCAAAGTCTTCAAATTACTTTTCATTCATAAACTTAAACTCTAATCTCAAATATGAAATAGCAGCACAAAGTCTACAAATTCTGATTTGAGTCACCTCCCAAACACTTGATATTCACGCTCACAATTCAAACATTCATATAAGAACATGTGATAGAAAGGACATAAGAACAATTCTATAACATTCACAAACTTGCTCCAAGACAAAGATTGGATGCCAACTTGCTTCTTAAAATTGCTCGAAAAATAATTTACTAAATAAGCTCAAAGTCTCAAACTGCTCTTCAAAATGGTAGCACTTCGCTTTAATAGTCAAAAGATCAATATTACAATAGAGGCCCTCTTTATTTATAGGGAGGAGCCTAGAGCAAAAATAGGGAATCTATAACTAATTTGACTTATTCAACAAAAGAGTCCTACTTGACTTGTGACTTCTTTTGTCTCACATGTGATTACATTTTAGAAAAATACATGTGGATATGTCCAAAACAAAATACAAATTGCATATACAAAAATGAAAAATAAACTAAGGCACGAAGAAGAATTTCAGCTGCCACCATCATTCTTCTTCAAGAAATTTTGAAACATGGTCCGTACTGCCACCATCTCATATACATCAGGTCCAGCTGTATTGCTTGAAATGGTATGAGCCCTGAGAACTACATCCTTGACTGCCTTTATTACCTTCTCATGCTTTTCAAGGTTATCCTTTAAATTTTCAAAGGTTGAATGATATTCATAAAGATTATCCATTGAAGCCACTGTCAATACCTCATCTTCAAACTCCTGCTGAACCATTTTCTCGAAAACATTGATCATCTCATCTGCAGAGAGAAACTTATGATCTTCACCTGTTAGAGTGCATGGTAGTTCCTCTAACCTGTGCAAAAGTGAGACATCACTATCTTCAATGTTTTCTCGTACTTGGCACAAATCATAAAGCAAGCCTCTTATCACATTAATGCGATGAGTCAAAGATTCCTTGGTCTTGAGATAAGACTCTCGATTTGATACGACACCAGTCATAATCAAATTCTTTATCTTTATTTTCTTCATCTCAATCTATTCCTCTAAATTGTCTTCTTTATCTTAAAGTTCCTGAGATAATGTATCAACAATATTATCTAACTTAGCTTTTGCCTTTTCCATTTTTTCCTTTCTTTCCACTGTGGTCTTCAAAAAAACTCTACCTTGTGCCAACAAACATTCTAGAATATCACCAACCACTCTTCCTCTAGCTTGAACCTTTTCGACCTTTTGAATCAAAGGGTCTTCTACAGTAACTGCCATCAGTTCCATAATTTATGATGATTTCACTATCTTCTGAAGGACAGCAGCAAGCTGCTCAACCTTTGCTTTGTATTGTTCCTTTTATTTTTTATCTTCATCAAATTTTACAAGCAATAAGCTTGTTGTAGCTTCAAAATTTGACTTGAGACCTTCGTGAATCAGCTTTCCCAATTCTATTCTTTAAACAATATAGTCATTCACATCAAAATTATCTATGGTGGCATCTGCAGGTGGTCTAGCAATCTCCGCATACCTAATTCCCTTTTCATTAATTAGTCTAGAAACAATCTTAGGTTTCTTTTTCTGAGCCTTTGGTTTGGTAGGTAGCAACTTCTCAATGTCAATATCATATGGTGAAATTGCCTACTTTTTCCTTTTTGGGGTATAGGCAGACAACCATGGGGGTAGTGTTGGAGTACTAACATTTGGAGAAGAATCAACTACCTACTTAGTAGAACTCATGCCAATACCTGTTATGGTGACAATAGGAGAGGTGTTCGTGAAAACTGCACTTGTTTCAACATTTTTCTCTGAACCATCAAGAAAATGATCCAGAACAGTTTGTTCTCCAATATCAAAAGAAGAAGAAGATAAACTAGGAATAGAGCTAGAAGAACCAAAAATAGTCCCAAAACTAGTTCTCACAGAAGGGGAAGTATTACCAGAAGATACAATGACAATAGGAGAAACAGGAACATTAGAAACCATTGGAAATCTATCAGAAATAGAAACATGAGGCAAAGCTATAGAAACTTGTGGCTCTAGAGAAATATCTTTTTGAGGGGACTTTGACGAACCACCAAGTTGTTCTTGTTCCACATTATTTTCTACTTCTTGTTCCTTATTACCTTCTTCATCAGCTGGTTTCTCAATCATTTCTACCTACTCAAAATTAGGTTCTTCAACATTTTGTTGTTCTATCTCAGTATTTTCAACCTCCATATTACCAACATTTGTTTCCTCAGCACCTGAATCTGCTACATTAGAACTTCCTGCAATTTTCTTTTTCTTACCTCCTTTTGATACAAACTTAATCCTTGGTTTGGACACCTTGGAAGAAGAAGGAACATCGCTTTTGTTCTTCGTTCTATTTTCAACTTTGTTTCCAATCTGCTCTTGAATCTAGGTCTTTGATCCAGTGAGGAACTCTTTCAAATTGAGACCCTTGCTTTGTAACCATATATTGGTGTTAGCCAGTATAGGTTGAAATCTCTTCCTAATAGAAGTCTCTTCTTTCATAGACCATTTGATTGCTGGCAAATTTGAAGCTTCAATATTCTCAATGTTATACCTAGGGTCTAGAACATCACCCTCATCTTCCATACCTTCTAGAACATCAGCTAATCCCAGCTCCTCTATTTGACTTAGGTGTAACCTATAGTAATCTAGTTTCCTTATCTCATTCTAGGTTCTCGGATCAGCCCAAATATCCTCCACCATGGGAACATGAAACATTGCCTTTCTTTTGATCTTATCTTGTACCCTTCAAAAATCAAAGTCATCTCTTTTCTTGAATTGTTTCATCGTCACCAGTTGCATTTCTGATTCAACAGCCTTAGCCTTGGTAGCTGATTGCACTGAGTACCTACTCCTGACTTCTTCAGTTCCATCTATTTATTATGCACAACAATCAATTATCTACATAATTCCATCAAAACTACCTTATCACTTGGATACCTTGGTAACACATACGGATATCCTAGATAATATCCAACTCTTAAATAAGTGAAAATTAGAAATTGGAGAAACAAACAACCAAAAGAATTGACCACTTCCCAAGCTTCATCTGATACCCTTTTCTGCTCAAGCTCACTGTCCCATAAACACATGAAAACTGAGAAGAAGGCATCATTCACCTTGCAGAAATGATGAATTGACCCTTTGAGAGTTATTTGTGGATAGTACTGAAACCCTGGAACTAACCTCAGATCACCATCTTGAGTCAGACCTAGAAACATCCTCATGCTTGCAACTGCATATACCAAATATGAGGTCATATAGAACTTAAAAGTTGTATTGACCTTGATCAACTGAAAATGTAGAGAATTGCTAATTTGTTCACCCCAAAAGATCTTATGTTGTCCTTTGAGAAAAACCCTGATGTAGGTGTACATCCATTCATGAGATTTGGCTGAATAAGGAAGACCCTTGATTCTACTCAACAATGTGATCAAATCATTGACTTCTTCCAAAAAAGCACTCCGTGGGAGTTCCTTAGGCCACCTAGACAAATTACTCCTAGGAGTCTTCAATGATTTGCTATTGATATGCCTCTTTGCAGTTTCCACATTAGTCTCAAAATCCTTCTGACCTTTGGCAAAGTTGATTTCCCCAATATTTACTATAGGTGGACACATAAAAATCTTGTGAAGGAACTCTGCATCTAATCTCATGATTACATTCCCTTGAGAATCAGACATAATCCTGGTGTCCCTATTATAGTGGCTTGTCACTTGAAGAAAAAACTCTGGGTTATGAACAGCGATAGGAAAAGATGCTACCAGGTGTATATTGCTCTCAACAATCTTCTGCATTTAGCGAGGAGGATTAGATTATTTTGTCCTTTCCACAAACTCGGCCATGTCTACATGCCTTATCTTTGTATCTTTGATCTCATCTACATTAGATTATATTGAAGTAACAGGGAAAACCCCTTGGTACTTATACTTCATTATATTGGCTTTTGAAGGAGATGGCTCCGACATCAACTTCAAGGAGAGAACTGGAAATCATGGAGATCACGAATGCTTGATGAAACTGCAAAAGTTCATGATCTCAGAGTTAAGGGAAAAATAGGCAAATTAGGGTTACTGTGAACTGATGATCATAAACATGGGATCATGTCTAAAAGGGCTAGAGAGCACGCAAGTTGAGAAAATAGGTGAAAGTGGGTCAAAGGTATCAAAAGACAAAAATTCCCAGTGTTAGGAAAAGTTTTAGGATGACATGCATGGGCGGTCAAAATGACCACTCCTACATGTGGGGTAGATCATATGAGTGCAGGTTCATTCAAAATGACCGCCTCTGCAGGTAAGGGCAAACTCAAATTTTCATGTAGGGGCGGTCAAAATGACCACCCTTACATGTAGGTAATGCAAGTTGTTGTTTAGGATCGATTAATTTTACCTCTATTGCATGTAGGAAGGATGAAACTTTGTAAGGCACAAAGTTAGTCAAAACAACCACTCTCACATGTAAGTGTTGGTAAAACTCTTTAACAAATGTAACAGTTGTTATTTCTACCACCTATGCATGTGAGTTCATTTTGGCAATTGGTGTAAGGGCGGCTATTACGACCGCTCTTATATGTGAAACTCCTGGTAGTATATGTAAAGGCAGTAATTTCGCCTGCCGTCACATGTTAAGGAAGATGTATCTTAAGTCTTTTTTGTAGGGGCGACGAATTCACCTGCCCCTGCAGGTAGGTAACACTGCCAAGAAAGATACATGGGAGAGCGGTGAATAATCCTATCAATGCATGTTAAAGAGAAAACTTGTAATAGTGTCAAAAATGTCTGTCAATACATGTTGGACCAGAAAGAAACCTAAATTTATAGACACCAAGGAAAACAAAAACCACTGCGTATATAAAATAAGGGTTCGGCAAAAAATGGTGAAATTTGCCGATGAAAAATGAGAAACAGTGATAAAAACACATGAACATCTAGGGTTTCAAAATAACAACAAAAAGAAAAGAAAACGCCAATCCATTTCTTCAAAATGACGTTTTAACATAAATATTTGCATAAATCACGAACAAACACTTTTATTACAAACCCTAACAAAAAGAAGGAAAAGGGAGAAATGACGTCATACCTAGTGAAAACACGCTAAAAACCCTAGGCACGACCTCACCAACAAAATCCACTCACTCCACAAAATTTGTGATTAGATTGACTTTCAAGAGACTTAGATGGCTTAGCTTAAGAGGTTCAGAACAAATAATAAACAAAATCAACAATCACAAGCAATTAATTAAAAAAAAGCTTAAAAAGATGTATTAAAGTTGGCACGAGTGCCATTAATGCACTCGTAGTTAACTAAAACACTCAGGAAACATGCACGGGCGGTGATTTTTGCCGCCCCTGCATGTTAAGACAAACATCACAAACATATGCACTAGTGGCGAAAATGACCGCCATTGCATGTTCCTTAAAACAGGACATATGCACAAGCGGCAGAAATGACCGCCAGTGCATGTATACCTTGAAAAATGACTAACACCTTAAAAGGTCAAAATTGATATTCTAACAAGCTTACAACCTAGCCAATTTCACGGACTTCAAAAAATCAACCGAGGGGAATGTCATAAGTTGTTCCAAGGCGTCAAATGACTTTGCATGAGGCCAAGAAGACTTGCCTTAATTTGTGAACTTAGAGTGTAGGCTACGAAACAGAAAAGTTTCGTAGGGGTCGTCCTACAAAATGAGCACAACTCATTTTGAGGACAACATAAATGAATATGTAAAATATTTCTCATACATCAAAATACAATTGTTTATCCATTACCTGAACTACAATTCTTGATCCACTACTTGAAGCCCAAATTAATATAGTTTGTATTTTGTAATTATTTTGATGCTTTTCTATTATGAACAATAACACAAACTCGATTGTTGTGTTGTTTCTTTGTGCTAAGCAATGAACTGACTGTATAATATTTTAATTTTTATCATGAGATATATTTATTTCTTATAACTGACATATGGACATTGATTCTACATGCTCAATGTCTATAACATTAAAATGGACTCATCTTCCCATCAAAATCATTTATTTTTCTATTTACAAATATGTTTTTGCAATTGTTGGTTCAAATGCATTCATGTCTGTCACTTTTACTTCTGTACAAATACAATCTTCTTCCTCCACCTCTTCTAATCTCTTGCTTTTCTACATTCTACCTTTCACAACCCAATTCAAAGCACAAGAAGTAATAGCCACTACTAACACTTGTCATACTAGAAAAGAAAATTGAAATAAATATTAAAAAAATGAAAACATGGTTAAATAAATTATGAGAATATATTTAATAAACATTAAGACAAATATTTAATTACACATTATTTTATAAAACATATATAAATTATTAAAAAATAATTTAAAATAATTATATATTAAATACCATTATTTTCTTTTAGCTATTTTAAAAAGTTACTGTCAAAATTTTGAACACCTAAATTCAACTTAAAAAACTTCCAGCTTTAGTCAATACTAGTTCCAGCTATTTTATTTATTTGAGTTATTTTATTTTACTTTATAACTATTTTATTTACTACATACATACACAAACACAAATTTTAATTTTTAGTTAAGAATTATTATTATTTTTTTGATCAATTGATTTGACCTAAGGGGGTCGTACCCTTATGTTAACTATAGCAAAAAAAAAAGTTTAGAGAGTTGCTCCATGGGAGGAGGGCTATTACATCAACAAAAATCCCTAACTAGCAAGCGTACCATATCTCCTAACTAGCCTAGAGGATACATCTTTTAGTAATTACAATGCCTATAAACAACATACATATTACAAATCGGTGCCTTGCACATTTTCATCGCTATCGTCCATGTTCTTTGAGTCGAAGGCAAAGGACTAGTTAATACCTTCCATCAAAGTGGCCCCAGTAGCAAACTTCAAAAATTCTATACCACATTTGGCCTAGTGGCATCGAGCTTCGTCATTGCACCTCATACCGATAATACAAAAGGAATCCATTGTCCCACAAGTAGCTTGAGAAATGGCCATGCAACCTCACCTGGTCAAAAGCCATAACCTACCACAACCACCTATAAAATGTGGCCAAGCCCTTGTCTCCACTTTGGCTTGATGAGTGACTCAACCACCTTTATGATTATTTCTTTGGTTACACCAACTTCAAAGAAAACTGGCACCAACATGGAGGAAATATCGGAATTAACCTTGTAGTGATGTGTAGAAGACAAAAACAACTCACCGAATGTGATATGAATGACATAAGACACACTCCCCCTGAATCCTGAAAATGATCTTGAGTCTTTGGTTTATTATTTCTCCCATGAAAACAATTTAAGGCTTCTTAGCTGTCAAACTAATGCAGTCAAGGTAGGAGGGTCTGGTGAGGGACAGTCCAACCTTGCATCCTTAAACAATTAACTTCATGGTCATACAGATATGCAACAGAAGCTTATAGTTTAACAACAGAAAGATAAAATAGATTCATGAACATAGAACATCAGATTTATCCTGGGAAAACCCTAACAGGGAAAAACCCAGCCTTCAAATCTCCTTCTTCATATATTATACTTCAAATTGAATTACACATGCCTCAAGGGCTTTACAGATGCTAGGCTGCAGCCCAGGGATTACAAAAGATTCATATAACAATATTATTTCATGATTTCTTTCTTCTACAACTTAATTCTCTGTTTTGCAACTCATTCTTCTTCCTGCTCTGCCTTTTAGTTTGTTATGCTACTCCTCCAGATCAAAACTCCTTCAGATCTCACTTCATGTCTTCATGCTATCAATCACTGCTTAGAAACAATCCTTTATCTCTTATTTATATCATTCGCAAGCTTTCAAATCATCACCAGGTCGGCCTAATTGCAACGGCTAGCTTATGTAACGTGTACAAAAAATAGGTCGGGCCTAAACATAAGGCACTGCTCCACAAATGCATAGAACTTTGTGTGGACCTCACTGAAGGTTGGCCAAGTCATTAAACTTCATCAACCCATTCTTCTTTTTGCTCTGCAAGTCACGGAAATGATCCACAAGCCGATTCCACTTCACTAAACATAGTCAGCTTTGTTCTGGTAGAACAGTCAATCTTCAAACAATGATAACTTTCCGGAATCAAAACAAAACAATCTGAATTCTTGATATGTTGTAATTTCCTATGTCTAGATACTAAGTCTACATCCGTAGCCCGTCATACTCAAAATCCAGAATTCTCCAAGGTCACTTTCTCTGCATATTCAAGCTTCTGTCAACTTGTCTCAATGGTTCTAAATTCTTCCAGATGCTTCTGCATCACACTTCCAAATGCTCCTGCATCAGAACCTTGGGGTTATTTGAGAAGTGAACCCCTTCGCTTAGGTCTGTATTAAGTTAGACTCAAGGTTTGGTAATCTGTTTTCAGGTACTTGCAACTGCCTCAAGGTCAGCAGTCTGTTCACGTCCACCCTGCAAAACTACCTCAAGTTCATCATCTTGTCATGGTCTAGGTTTGGTGGTCTACCTGCAAACCTTGCACTGCCTCAATGATCAGCGGTTTGAGCAAGTCTTCTCTGTAAGTTGCCTCAAGATCAATGTCTATTTTAATCAAATTCATTCATGCATCCTCCGGGACAAGCAAGTTACTTTCTGATCCAACAAATACACTTCCTGAACTTCTTTGTAACACTTTCCAATCCTGATCTCAGATACAAGTTCTCTCACACACCTCAAAATCTTCATTTTCTGCCCTGCATATACTACTTCAATACTTTTCTCTATTTCTTTACCCACATTTGCTTTACTCCAGTACACAAACTTTCTCCTCCGGTAGAATATCTTGTCATTCCCTCTTTCTCTACCACATGATCTTCCATGCTATGCTTCACATTTGTTCACACAACTTTATCTTGCACTGCTTTATCAAATGATTTTACACAAACTCTCTCTTGCTTTGCTTTCTCAGTTCTATAACACAAATCTTCTTAAGACCAAATCTTCTAGTTTCTCTATTAAACTCAATGATTCAAAAGGTTCTCCTTCCTCTTCTACATAAACTATCTCTGCATCACTTTCTTCCGGTTCCTCTGTCAAACTTAGTGATTCAATCAGCTCTTCTTCTTCTGCATAAATCATTTATGTATCAATAGGCATCTCAACCTCTGTACAAACTATCTTTGAACTACTTATTATTTCTCCTTTATCAACTTCTTTAGTTACAGGTTCTCGATGACTTTCCTTTCTTGATTCTTTTCTCCTCCAAACTTGAAAATAGGTTCTTCTTCTTGCAAATCCTCTTTCGTTCTTTTGGTATCCTGCACTATGATAAGTATTATGACTCCTGTCACTTCTCCCTCTATAGTTTGAATTTCTTTCCTTGTTCTACTCCACATAAGGTCTTCTTTCTTTGCATCCTAATCCAACATATGAACACTTTAGTCTATATCTTCCTCTGAACATACCAGTAACATGTCTCCATTCATGTCCATCTATCCACCCATAGTTATTATGTATACAACTTGTCATAGGCTTTCTTCTATTTAACTTATCCCAACACAACTTTTTAGAATCGTTCCTCAATCCACATAACTTACAAGGGTGTATATCCCAACAAGTTTCCTCTTCATGTCCATGCCTATTACAATGTGAACAAAACATACCTTTTGTACTTTGATTTGATTTAAAGTTTACCATAACCTCCTTAGCTCTGTCATATCCAATCCCTTCACTCCTTGATCTAATCACGGGTTCAATAGGTTCTATAATCCCTTGTTGTTGCTTTCCCAATCCTTGTCCTTCATATCCCATTCTTTGCATGATTTTGAAACCAATACCATCACCAACCACTTCAGGTTTAGTCACACTATCATCTTCATCATCACTTCCTAAAGAAACTTCTGCTACATCACACAAGTCATTAGTATCACAAGAAACATCACATAATATAGGCTTAGATCTTAAATTCTCATTCTCTTTTCTACATGCTACAAGTGACTGCTCTAACTAATTAACTTGTTCTTTCAAATCTAATATTTTACTCTTCTACAAACTATTTTCTTTCTTCAATTCTTCCAAACTTTCTTTTAGATTGCTGCTCCTTTCTTCCACCTTTCCAAACAACTTGAATCCTTCTTCCAAGTCTGCAAATTTCTTTTCAACATCTTCAAACAATTTCAACTTTGCCTCTAGGTCTTCATTTTTGCTTCTTACATCTTTCAGTTCTTCTTCAAGGGCATCAAACTTGTCTACTCCTAGATCTTCCATCTTCTCCAATAACTCTGCATTACATTTCTTGATTTCACACAATTCCCTTTCCAAAATATCTCTTTCACACATTAGGGTTTCATTTTATTTCTTCATCCTCTTTCCAATCTTCCCCATCTGAAACAAATTAAATAAACAACTTAATTTGAAAAGCTTACCAAATATTCCTTTCATTGATCTTTCTTCTGTGATGATTTTTGTATGCTTTAGGGTTTCACACTTCCTTCCAACAGATTCGCAATTAGCCCAGCAGATTCAAAACTAGCTCTGATACCACTTGATGCAGTCAAGGTAGGAGGGTCCGGCAAGGGATAGTCCAACCTTGCAGCCTTAAACAATTAACTTCATGGTCATACAGATATGCAACAGAAGATTATAGTTTAACAACAGAAAGATAAAATAGATTCATGAACACAGGACATCAAATTTATCCTGGGAAAACCCTAACAGGGAAAAACCCAGCCTTCAAAGCTCCTTCTTCATATATTATACTTCAAATCGAATTACACATGCCTCAAGGGCTTTACAAATGCTAGGCCGTAGCCCAGGGATTACAAAAGATTCATATAACAATATTATTTCATGATTTCTTTCTTCTACAACTTAATTCTTTGTTCTGCAACTCATTCTTCTTCCTGCTCTGCCTTCTACTCTATTCTGTTACTCCTCTGGATCAAAACTCCTTCAGATCTCAATTCATGTCTTCATGCTATCGATCACTACTTAGAAATAATCCTTTATCTCTTATTTATATCATCTGCAAGCTTTCAAATCATCACCAGGTCAGCCTAATTGCAACGGCTAGCTTATGTAACGTGTACACAAAATAGGTCAAGCATAAACATAAGGCACTGCTCCAAAAATGCATAGAACTTTGTGCAGACCTCACTGAAGGTTGGCCAGGTCCTTAAACTTCATCAACCCATTCTTCTTTTCACTCCACAAGTCACGAAAATGATCCGCAAGCTGATTCCACTTCACTAAACACAGTCGGCTCTGTTATGTCAGAATAGTCAATCTTCAAATAGCGATAACTTTCTAGAATCAAAACAAAACAATCTAAATTCTTGATATGTTGTAATTTCCTATGTCTAGATACTAAGTCTAGATCCACAGCCCCTCATACTCAAAATCCAGAATTCTCCAAGGTCACTTTCTCTGCATATTCAAGCTTCTATCGACTTGTCTCAATGGTTCTGAATTCTTTCAGATGCTTCTGCATCAAACTTCCAGATGCTTCTGCATCACAAGCACACATTGGAACATGCATACTACATGTTGGGACCAAAAACTATAGGTCCCTAATCCTAGAGTATGTTCATATTTTCTAGGCTAGGGGATGTCATTAAGAAAATAGAATAGGGAATCATCCATAGATTCAAGATGGTTGAAAACCAACCACAAGAGTGGGTAATCTCTTTCTCTCTTCAAGCTCAGCTAGACTTAGGAGGGTAATCCTGGAGATATCCTTTAACAATGATTAAAAACTACATGGTAAATGCCTTCAAATTTATAATTTTACAACAATACCTAGTTCAATATTATAATCTCAAATGTTATCACTAAATTAAAACACACTTGTCACATAAAATGAGCTTTGTTTAAGCTGATGATAGCAACCTTGTACAACTACAAGTTGCTAGTATGCACTTGTGATTTGTTTTAAACATCTCCTAAACAATTTACAATGTATATTCCCTGGTTGTTTTGTAAATCACAAAAGGCACCCAGATCTGACTACTTCAATCTCAGACTAGATTGATTTTATTTGATTTATAAAGAGTTTGGCTGATTAAGAACACCTCCTAGACTAGTGTCTTCATTGGGTTATACAATTTTCAGATTATCAAATGGGAGAACAATAAAGAAATAGTATGTAGTCGCCTAACTAGAACACCCAGATGCATGAAACTTGAAAACAAAAACAAACATTCTTATTCATCCCTTCCCACCTAATATTCATTCATTTGCAATCTCAAAATGACCATTACAACATGTAATATGTACGGATCTGTCAAATCCTTCAAATGAAGATAACAATCATACCACCAATCAATGCAAGAGGAATCCTAAAAAATCTAAAATTCCCTAAATGGATACCTAAAACAATGGAAACATATGATTCTGCTAAAAAAATGTTCATAAATTCATCCACACAATTTGCATATGTTGACCCTAAAGATCTGAAACTTTCACAGTATTTGAAACCCTACTCACCTTGCACTAGTCACCTGGAAATGTCAAAGAGACCAACCCTTGGAAAGAATTACCAACTTCTATTTATAGCCTCTAAATCTCGGACTTAATGATGGAATGGGTGAGAAAACCCTAACCACCCCACAAATAGCATTAAATGCATCATTTTGACCATCCAATAGCATTAATGGTCATCCGTGGAGGTTTCTTGTTCATTTAGAGGTAGTTGGAAATGTTTATTTTTCACCTTTTTATGCCTAGAAAAAAAAAGTGAAATCCTGAGGGGGTCAAGGATTTGCGAAAGTTTGGGGGGATTTACAATGTGAAGAATGGAAGGTCATTGGGATGTAAGGAAAAAAAGAGGTAACAAGATTTATGGGGAATTGGGAAGCATCAACATGTAGGACTTTGGAGGGTGACCAGATGCGTGATATTGGAAGGCATCTGGATGTGGGGAAATTAAGGGTATCAGGATGCGGAGGTGGAAGGGAGACCGACATATATGCCAATGGATGAGGACTTTTTATAGAATGGGGCGTTGAAGCAATACATGGGAAAAAGGACACTCGAATAAAAGAAAGAGGGGAGCATCCAAATACGAGGAATAATGGAAGAAGTGGATAAATGAGGGTTAAGGGGATTAGTGAGGAAACTAGAGGTAATGGCATATATCTAGATGCCATTAGAAAATGTGCAAAAAATCTTAAGGGAAAATCTTAAAGACATTTGTGGGGAAGTGGGGAAAAAGAGGATATGGGGATGTAACATCCCAACTGAAATATTAGATATCCTTAAACATAATAAAAGAAAAATCTCACTTATTTTTTTTATTATCTATAATCAAAGATATTACATTTGTAATTTCAAGTACAATACATATATTTAGAAAATGGTTGCTTCACATGCGACTAACAAAATTCCACATATAACAAATGGGCGTATTTCTTACGAATTACAATTTTAACAATATCTTTTACAAATAAGTAATGTATTCTTGTTCACAAATCTTCATCAATCAATTGTAAGAGAGAGAGCATCACCCTAGTGCATTTCCTCCAACCACAGACTAGCGGTCCCTTGCACACCTTCCTACTAGAAGTGGCCCTTCCCTTTATGAGGGTATTAGATAATGAGAATCAACGGATTCTTTATGCCATCTGAGAACTAGTGATGTGTCCTAGCTAATGACAATTGGGTTTACAACTCTAGTCTAACTCTAGCTATGTACGACCCATTCTGATTGTTCAACTATCTAGTACACCGTAAACTGGCAATGCAAGTAGTGACTTTTGCATTACTTTGGCCAAAGTTTCATATAAATGTATAGTCATATGTTTACTCACTCTTTTCTTGACTTGGAGACAACATTCTTATTTTTCAATTCATATCATATATAAATAATTCTTTTTGACTTGTTTATACCATATTGGTCTTAAAGACATATTACAATCCCTTATCTTCTATACAACTAGATAAGTATAGGGTGAGAGCCTAGGTGACTATGTATCGTACATTGAATCCCTCTTTGCATCCTTGCAATCATGGGTCTATGACGTCCTATCATCTACTCAATGACTTATCTACCTATTTTCATGCTCATCTGTGTTCCTTTATCATAATTTACAAGATTCTAACATTTAAGTCATATGGAATAACAACTAAAGACTCTTTATGTCTTAGTCTATGAATATATGTAATCAACTCATAATCTGTCGAAGATAAATAATAACTTATAACTTACGTTTTGAGGACACTTTCTCATGAATATCGAAAGAGAATTCCCATATTAACATGTAGTCTAAATCCTGACCTTTAATTGTCGTAACGAGTATACCTCTCGACAATCTTGTGGCTATTCTTAGCCTATGATTGGGCAAAGAGAACATTCCCCTTAAAAATAGGATTAAAATATCTCTAGATAAATATCTAAAACAACTTATACTTCTTCGTTTATGCTCCAGAGTAGCAGCCTAATGTCAAGTGTTCCTACACAATGGCATAGACTCATTAACTAGCTTTAAGCTTACCAATAAACTCTCTACCTTCCCGGTCAACTACTGCTATGAGTTAAATTCTAGGTTTAATAAACAACCTTCTCATATGTCTCTCAATAAACCTCTATCGATCCATATCAATTCTTTGAAATAAAACATGGTTTCTTTTAGCAATCGGCCCTTACTAATCATAGTTAGCCATTGTTTGATATAGTCAGTCTTGACTTAGCACAGTCAGCCATTGTTTGACACATTCAGCCTTGACTTAACATAGTCGGCCATTGTTTAACACGCTCGTCCTTGACTTAACACAGTCGGCCATTGTTTAACATTCTCGGTCTTGACTTAACACAATCAACCATTGTTTAACATTCTCAGCCTTGACTTAACACAGTCGGCCATTGTTTAACATTCTTGGCCTTGACTTAACACAATTAGCCATTGTTTAACATTCTCGGCCTTGACTCAACACAGTCGACCATTGTTTAACACTCTTGGCCTTGACTTAATATAGTCAGCCAATGTTTAATACTTTCGGTAGAAGTTATACTAATACAAAACCTACGTTGAATATTGTTGCCATCGGCTTGTTGACACAGTCTTCAAACCATTACACCATCAATTCCATGGTGTAAGGTTATCATTAAAAAAAACTTGTTTAAGATATATATAAACTTGACGCTCTTACCTAGAAGCATCAAAATATATGTAGTCATTTAATAACTACCTCTATTCGACATGGAATGGCACACTCTTCATATTAAACATAACTCTATCGATTTCCTTTATTCCATAAAAGATATTGAGATAATTCTATGTTCAATATTTTAAACAATGATAAGCTTAACTATCATTTAAATCATTGATAACCACCATGCCAAATGACAGTTAAACAATAACTCTTGCACATTTTACTTACAGATATCAGCAAACAAGGAGCTATATATTTAACTTATTTCATGAGTTATGATAGACTTACCTATTCAATGTACAGGTAGAATATCACCATAGCTACACTTCCTCCCAATATTCCTATGCTCTTAAGCTTTTCTCCTCAGTCCACTATGTTTTCAAGCCTCCTTTGCAATGACCAAAGGTTTCTCCCCTTCATTTCTCCCATTTGTACCTAGTTATGGGATGAGAAGTAAATGCTCCTCCACCAATTTCTCCCAACTCCCCTGCGGCTCTTCACATGCAGAACTAAGTGGAAGATATGGAATTATAGCTCCTACGCCCACTTCCCAAGCATATAGGAAGAACACCTAGGGTGAAAATAAAAAGACTTTTACCACTACTAGACAATATTCTTTAATCAGATTTAGGATTAAATAAAAGATAATAATAATATAAAATAAACAATAGTACACATATTGTATAATCATTAATACATATTGTCAAATACTTAATTATGCTAATTCATGAGCATAATTATTGATGAACGATACTCACAAAGTTGACTAAAACCTTAACGCAAAAACATAAACTTGTTTAGTTGATTCCTCGCATTGAAAATGCATTCAAGGGTAAATACTACGTTACTATCTGCCAAGATAAGAGGATTTAGCCATTGACTTGATGATGACAAAAAATGACAAGAATAAAATGATCTCAATACTTTTAAAAATATTTCTAAGATAACCAAAGACGTAGGGATTAAGACTTAATCCAAAACTAACTTATCCTCCAATAAGTATATGTGTGTGTGTGGGTTTCCATATGTATAAGGATCATTGCATTCACGTGATCTAGCATCCTCTCCATGGTGATACTCTCTCTCCTTACATCAGAGGAAAAACAAAATTGTTCCTACATCCACCTCAGTTACACGACAATAGTTAGTCCATTTCATCCTTTAACCATGTGATCAATAATAATGTCATAAACAATTATTCTTGCATTATATTAATATAAAGCAAATGCATTTTCCATCTTTACTATAATCATAATAGTTTCTTTGACTGACTATCTGTCTTCTCAAAAATAATGAAAATAAATACATTTAAATGGGGTGTGACATATCTCCCCCCTTAGAGATCATCCTCCTCAATGATTAAGTCCAAACCAAAAATAATACTTCAAACATGTTCTTATATATCATGTTATATGAAAAGTTGTGGAAACTTTTGATAATTATCATTGTAATCCTCCTAGGTAGTATTTTCCTTCGAATATTGGTCCCACTGGACCTTGCACTGGGTAACCTCTATGTTACGCAGGCGGAGCATGCATACCTCAAACACTTTGAGAGGCTTGATCATGACCACCCATGGGTCCTGCACCTAGAGAGCATTCCAATCAAGTATATGATTAGATCATGATATATATTTCTTCATATATGACACATGGAAAACATCATGCATTCTAGCAAGAGCTGGTGATAGAGCTATCCTATAAGCAACTAGATTAACCACTTCTAGGACTTCAAAAGGTCCAACATATCTACACGCTAGTTTGGAAGACTTTACAAACATAATTGGGCTCTTATGTGGGTTGACTCTTAAGAGAACTTTATCTCCTACCAAAAATTGTCAAGGTATTTGCTTGGCATCAGCATAGCTTTTCTTTCTATCATTTGCTTTTTTCAATCTTTTCCTGATCAACTTTACTTGCTCTTTCATTTCTGAAAGCATTCCTAGCCCAAGGCAAATCCTATCCTTTAGTTTATCCCAGATTATAGGAGTCTAACACTTCATGTCATACAATGCTATGAATAGAGCCATCTTAATTGCATAATGATAAGAATTATTATATGTAAATTCAACTAGTGGAAGATACTCTTCCCACTTATACTGTTGATTCATGCAATACATCCTCAACAAATCCTCATTATTTGATTAACTCTCTCAGTTTGTCCATCCATTTCTAGATGATAAGTTGAGCTTATATTCAGTTGTGTTCCCAAAGCCAAAAACAAAGTTTGCCAAAACCTTTAATTTATCCGAGCATCTCTATCTGAAATTATCTTTTCTGGAATTCCATGCAATCTGAAAACTTCTTGCGGGAACTTCTTAGCTAAGATGGGCACTCCATCTATAACATTACCAAGTATTAAATGAGCTACCTTAGAAATTTTATCCACTACTACAAGAATAGCATCATGCTAATAGTGGGACATAGGTAATCCTTGGACATATCCATACTAATAACCTACCATTTCCATTTAGGTATGTCATGAGGATACAAAAGTCCTACTGAGTGCTAGTGTTCAGCCTTAACTCACTAACACTCTAGGAATCCTACCACAAATCTTGCATCATCATTCTTCATTCCCTTCCAAAAATATAAGGGTTTCACATTAGATAACAACTCTGTCACTCCAGGATGACCTGAATATGGTGCAAAATGTACTTCTTTCCACACAGTTCTTAAATCTCCTTGATTCAGAACATATATTCAGTTATTGAATCTCAATAACCCATAAATTTAAAAATAAAATACATCATACCTTATATCTTGAGGAGTTTTATTAGAGCTTTCAATATTTGCTCATAATATTCATCACCGATTGAATTCTTCAGTATTTGAGCTCTTAAATCAGAGTGCACTAATGCTATTGCCAATATATGGTTTCTTCGACTCAAGGCATCAGCCACTCAATTTTCCTTACCCTTAATGTAGTTAACCTCAAAATCATAGTCAGAGATGAGATCTAACCATCTTCTTTGTCGGGTGTTAAGATTAGGTTGCGTGCGTGAAGATGTACTTCAAACCTTGATTATCAAAATTTAGTTCAAATTGTTTTCCCAACAAATAATGCCTCCATACTTGAGGAGCATGCACAATTACTACTAATTCCAAATCATGAGGGGCATAATTCTTCTCATAAGGTCGCAACTCATAGGCCACAACTTGGTCTTCTTGCATGAGCACTCCTCCTAACCCTTCTCCTGAAGCGTCAATCACAATAGCAAAACGATCCTCTGGGTCTGGCACTTTAAGAATTGGTGTTGAAGTCAATTTCATTTTAAAAATATTAAATGCTTCTTCACACTTATCAGACCATTCAAATCTTTTTCCTTTTATCTACAAAGAAGTAATAGGATAGGCAATTCTAGAAAAAATCAAAACGAACTTCTTGTAATACCCTGCTAATCCCATAAAAACTACACACTTCATGCACATTTTTAGGAGTAGGCCATTCCAAAATAGCCTTTATCTTTGATGGATCTACAACAATTCCTTTAGATGAAATGATATGACCCAAGTACTACACCTCTTTTTGAAAGAAGGTACATTTAGATAGTTTTACATAAACTTTGTGCTCCCTGAGTCGTTGCAGATCTATCCACAAGTGTTGATAGTGTTCCTCCTCATTACAAGAGTAGATTAGCATATCATCTTAAAACACTAGAATGAATTTGTCTATACAGTCTCTGAAAACATTGTTCATCAAATTCATGAATGTTGCTAGAGCATTGGTCAAACCAAAAGGTAGGATTGTGAACTCATAATGCCCATACCTTGTTCTAAAGGATATCTTGTGAATGTTTTATTTTTCAATCTCAACTGATGATAACCTGACCTAAGGTCAATCTTGAAAAATATAGTTGCATCATGCATTTGATCAAAGATATCATCTATGCATGGTAGAGGATACTTGTTCTTAATCATTGCTTTATTGACCATACGATAATCTATACAAAGACGCAAAGTGCCATCTTTCTTCTTAACAAAGATCACTGGTGCTCCCCAAGGTGACACACTAGGTCTAATCAATCATTTTTGCAACAATTCCTGGAGTTGAACCTTTAGCTCCATCAACTCGGTAGAAGTCATCAGATAAGGTGCTTTGGACATTGGTTCAGAACGAGGAATAATATCTATTGCAAAATAAATAAAAATTTTGGGGCAGACCTAGAAAGTCTTCTGAAAACACATCCTAAAAATCATAAAGAAAAGGGTATGCTTCAAAAGAATTTTCCTTGGGTTCCTTCTCTTCATCTTTCACCTCCTCCATTTTAACTACAAACATATGGGATCCTTTCTGTTTTGCTCTTTTCAGTTACATCACAGAAATTTTTCTGATTTTCATTTCTCACTGAAAACCTTGGATAAGGACAACATTTATGTCATCATCAAGGCATTCTACTATTTTAGAAAGACAATCAACTTTTGCCTTATGCTAAGTTAACCATTTCATCCCTAAAATGACATCATAGGATCCTAGAGGTGCTACATAAACGTTGACCTCCATGGAAAAAGTAGGTAGGGTTAATCTGGCTTCAAACAAGCATTGCTCTACCCAAGCTCTTGACTAGTTTTTAAACTCTATTGTCCATGAATTAGACATGAAACCAACTTTCCTAGATATTTTATCGAGTATTCTACGGTTCACAAAATGTTTAGTTGCTCCTATATCCATAAAAATTGAAATTGGGGTGTTCCAAAAAGAATACATGTGGTTTCAATAGGAGTACCCTGATACTCAGCTTGATGACTACCAAGGGTAGCATGAATCCTTTGCTAAAAAGTCATTTGTTGTGAAGGTAAAGGTTTGTCTCCAGAAGAATTCCTTTGACTCTTCATGGGGCACTGGTTAACATAATGATCTCCTCCACACGTGAAACACCCTCCTGGAGGAACTCTCTTTCCAAAAGATCAGTTGGAATTATCATCATTCTTTCTAGGATTGAAATCTTTGTTTCCATCCCTAGATTCATTTCTGTTAAATCTGGAACTTTTACCATGGTTCCTCTCTCTAGATTCCAGATTCATGTTTCTCTTTTTGAAGGATGTCAAAGGATGACTATAGTTAAATTTATTTTGAGATCTTTCTTGATACACAAAGATAGATTTGAGCTTTTGCTCTTGTTTGATGGTTTGCTCAAAGACTTGATCCATGGTCATGGGTCCATGGACATCCACTTCTCTATCAATCTGAGCATTCAAGCCCATAATAAACTTCCTTATTTTAAATCTCTCATCGTTTTGATATTGTAGTACATACTTCAATAATCTGGTAATTTTTTGTTGCATATGTGTTGTTATTGATGTTAACAGTGGTGTGAAGTGTTGATCAATGATGATCAATGATGACAACAGAGATGCCAAAGGGAGATTGATGTAGTATAGTGATCAGTGAAGACAATAGAGTAAGTAATCAGAAGTTGTTGTGAGACAAAGAGAAAAGTAATGAGTATATGCTATGATGATCTAAGAAGAAGACAAAGGTGTGAGATTAGTTAGAGAAGCTATGAAGTGAAGGAGATGGATCAATATCATCTATACACAATTTACCTTATCTACTAAAGTTCATAGACATATACAAGTTGATATGTTCTAGAAGATACTAATATGAAGAAGTGATTTCTTGCTTATGTTGAAAGAGTTGTGATTAGTGTGTATGGTGTTGTGATTATATTCTCTATTTTAATGAATGGCGTATTCATTGTTTCTTGATGCAAAGCATTGCTTTAGTAATGAAAGAAAGTTTCCAACAATTCAAGGCACTAGAACTTGCACTAAAGAAGCTCAGTAGAATGCTCCACATTTCTCTGTATTTCTCCACATTTTAAGATATGGATTTGTGGTTTGGAAGTTAGACAGAGATAGGTGTGATGTATCTATGTTCCTAATTTAAGAGCACAAAAGTTATCGCAGAAGATTCTAGAGCTTGTAGAGTGAAGACAATGGTTCAAAGTTATTGCAGTTAGGATGAATCAGGGAAATGCTCTGCATTTGAAGATTGGGTTGTGCGGCTTGGAGGATAGGTAGATGCAGATGAGAGGTATAATATATTCAAGTTTCAAAGGATATGATGTACCACAGAGATTCTCTGGATTCAGCAGAACAAAGACATGTCATGTTGGTGATTAGGGTTGCTAGAAGGAGAAAGTGAAAGCCACCACATTTCACTGCATTACACTTTGTGTCGTTGTTGTTTGCAGGATGTGTTCAAATGGTCAGTATGTTTGCTAGTTCCATGTTTCAGGTGATGAAGTGCACTGCAAGTTTGTTTTTCAATGCTCTATCTCAAGACTGTGTGTTCATGTTTGCCAGTGATGTTGGGCTCTATGTCTGTTGATTTACATCAACATGATGCAGCTTGAAGTTGTAAAAGGAATATTTGAAAATGTGTTTGCAAGTCATAAAATATTTGTGAGGTGATTTATATGATGCTAATTGACCTCTCTGATACTCTTTTGGGTCTGGAGCTAATTTGTAGAAGAATAAGTGTTGTTGGGATGACTTGGAGTGTTTTGATGATTGTGTCTGATGTTTGGAAGTGTGCGCCAGAATGGAAGAATGTGTTAATGAAGGATGGTCCTTGTTATCACTTGATTTGAACCGCATTGGATTTCTACATCTTTTGGAAACTAACTTGGTGTATCCGTTGCACATTTCATGTTTACATGTTTCATCTTGGCTAACGAAGGAGAAAGATTTTGAATCTTGCAGAGGATATAAATAAAATATCTTGTTTGGTGTGATATGGAAGAGTGTGTGAGAGTGTGCAAGGATGTATGTACGAGTCTGGAAGTGAGTGTGTGTGTGTGTGTGGAAGTGTGTTGAAGGTAGCAGTGTTTGTGTGAGTAGAGGTGTTGAAGTTTTAGGTCAGTGTGGAAGGTATTGATGTTGCGGAGGTGATTGATTTATGGAATTTATCAAGTATTCTATACAAAGGTTGTAGCCTCTTTCTGTAAGTGTTGTTGCATTGTAATTCAGGGAGTTGTAACTTCCTTTGGATTGTAGCCCATAAAACTTGTAAACATGTTTTATTATTTGTGAGGCTGGATTTGGACAGTAGATCCAAGCAGCTTGCTCACCATGGTTTTTCCTTTCTAGGGTTTTCCATGTAAATTTGGTGTTATGGTTGTGTGTTTATGTGTTGTGCTTTGAATTGTTTAATTTGCTTTATCATTTGTTTAAGGCAATAAAAAGATTTGGTTGATGAAGTTAATTTGGATTAAGTTTTGACATATACTAATTCACCCCCCAATATATCAGTGTGTTCTAACATTTTTTTCTAGTATTCAATGACAGTCATATCTCCTTGATGTAGATTTTGGAAATTTGTCAATCTATAGTCAAAGTAAAGTTGAAACAACCACCTTTTCCTGAAAATGACCATGAATTGGTCCCAAGTTAGACTCAAGGAACTCAATCCTAATTCCATTTTCTTGTTCATCCACCACGTGGATGCTTCTCCAACTAACTGGTATGCTCCCCATACAACCTTGGTAATCTCAAAATAATTTCTTATCTCAAAATATTTTTCCATCTCTGTCAACCAGGCCTCAGTTGCATCTCCACTTACCGTTCCATCAAACTTAGGAGGTATAACTTTCTTGATATCTCGGGCTAGCTCACTGGTAAGATGAGTTTTTGCCTCATTATGAATTTGTGAATCTTGATTATTCACTCTTGGTTCACCATGAAAACTAGATGTTAGGATAAGTTGCCATTAACTTTGCAATCCTAACTAGATTCACGTGTGTCCAAAATTCTTGCAAAGTGTTCTCCAAAACATAGGAACTTGAGAGACAAAATAATATTTAATTATAGCACTATGACATGTTGTCGATAACTCCTATGAGGTAGGACCCAATTTGGGCGCCCACTTTGGAAGTCGAGTCCATGGAGACTTGTAGTTTACCCTTTGATGTCTATCTTCACTTGGTGATACTTCTTAGGAAGTGGGAGCTAATTTGGGCGCTCACTTTGGAGGTGTTTCTAATGAAGACTAGGAGTTTTCTTTTTTTGTGTGCATGATTGGTTAATGTTGATACATTTTGCATGAACATGATGTAGCAGTTAACAATGGAGTTAGAAATGCATGATATTTGCATGAACATGATATAGTAGTTAACAGTGGATTCAGAGATGCATGATATTTGAATGAATATGATGTGGCAGTTAACAGTGGAGTGAGAGATGCATGATATTTACATGACTATGATGTGGTGCAGTTAACAATGAAGTTAGAGATGCATGATATTTGCATATTGCTTGCATGAACTCATAAAAGCTTGCATGGACTTGCATGTTGTTGCATGTTACTTGCATAGACTTTCATGTTGTTGCATGTCACTTGTATTAGTTTGCATGTGTTGCATGTTACTTGCATGGACTTGCATGGACTTACATGTCACTTATATAAACTTGCATGTTGTTGCATGTTACGTGCATGGACTTGCATGTTGTTGCATGTCGCTTATATGAACTTGCATGTGCTTGCATGTTGTTCCATGTCACTTATATGGACTTGCATGTTATTGCATGTCACTTATATGAACTTGTGTGTCCTTGCATATTGTTGCATGTCACTTAAATATGCTTGCATGTTGTTGCATGTCACTTGCATGTGCTTGCATGTTAGTTATATGGACTAGCATGTTGTTGCATGCAATTTATATGGTGTTGCATGTGTTAGAGGAGATATGAACAATAGTATCAAACTACTTAATATCAAATAACTCAATGAAATTGATGCAAATACAATAAACAAATATATTACCTTTGTAGATCGATTCACCTCGTAACTTCCATTGTTGCCTATCTCGTATTGATCTTATGTATGATTGGAGCTCTCAGAAGTTGTACTTCCTTGCTATTGAAGATGAAAATGGGAGAATGGTTATAGATGGATAATGCAATGAAGGTTAAACTACAAATGCAATTCTATGATGATGGATAATGGAGATATGGAGACATGGTTGGATAATTGTGATGATAATGGGATTATGCAAATGCAAATGAGGATACTTTACCAAAGGCATGCTGGTAGGATTTCTACAGAGTAAGATTGCTAAAGCTTGAGTGATATGAAATGAGGGAATGAAGGTTCCTTTTATAGGCTTAAGAGAGGCCAAATCCAAGTGCCAATAGATCCATGACTGGAGGAATTATTTGTGAGGTGTACAGTTGAGAAAGCTTGAGGGAATGTGTGTGAATCAGAAGAGGACAAGTGTCTAGGCCTCTTTCATGAGTTATGGGAGTTAACAGAATAGATTGAGGAGTTAACTAAATTTACTGACCAGTTAACTGAATTGATTGATTAGATAACTAATTTGACTGATGAGTTAATTGATCTTGATTGGAGAATAAATAGGACATGTGGGTGAGGTAAATTAGCTAATTAAATATTAAAATATTTAATTATGTGTGCAACATTGTGAGGTGAAAGATGAAGTGGAAAGGTGATGTGGATTTATGAAATTAGGACCTTGGGATAGAGGCAATTAGGATTAATTAAATAATTTATGATTATTTAATTAGATAAGACATTAGAGGAATTAGGATATTTAATTAAATAAAATGATTTTTATTTAATTTTGGGATAATGAACTGATCAAATAAATTAGAATATTTATTTGATTGATAGAAGAATAAGAATTAAAATACTTATTTAGTTCAACATGAGCCAATTTTAGGTGTATATATTTTGCCCCTCTCTGATGCAATGTGTTTTATCATGTTGCTTCAAAGAATAAAATTTTTTGGTTATGATACGTGCCCCAGTTTGCCTTTAGTACAAGTTTAATGATGATAGGATGCCCCCTCGGGAGATTGGTCGGGTTAGATGATGTTAGCGAAAGGTGGACGAACAATCTCACAATACGTAAGATTTTACAACACAGGCTATGGACAAAAAGTTCGGGTGACAGAGAAAGGCAAATGGGTGAAAAACATGCCCCACACTCACAGGGTCAAACACTTCCCATTAGGGTCCACTTTGCTATATATAGGCATGTGGAGTCACAATCCTAGCCATTTGCACACTTGTCTTTTGTGGAGAGATTATAGGAGCTCTGGTGTAGTAACAGCGCAAAGCAGTCAGCAGAGATGGATCAAATTCTGATAGCAAGCCACCGATTTGAGAGGATCTGATGATTCAGGCGGTCAGCAGGGTACGGACCCCTAGTATGTACCCTTTGAAACTTGGTCTTTTGTGCATTTATGGCGGTCAAATTATAGGTCAAAGTTTGCATTTATGAATGCGCGTATGTAGGGTTTTTGTGCAAATAAGCAAGGAATCTATGCAAATGACGCGATTCCGCGCAATTAAGCCAGGAATCAATGCAATTGCAAAATTTTTGCAAGTGATAGATATTTCTATGCAAATAAATAGGGTTTTGATGCATTTAATTATTTAGGCGCATGCAATGAGCAATCCTATGCATGCAAAATAAAGTTGCGCAATCATTGTAGAAGCACGCAAGTGAACAGGGATTAGGCGCATCCATTAGGAATCATCGCATTCATGACAAATTGGTGCAAATGATGCCTGAAACTACACATTTGAGCAAAAATGTATAAATGATTAGGGGTTCTGCACTTTTGACCCAAAGCTGTGCATCTGGTAAACAGAGTTGCAGATCTGATAAAGTAAGTAAATTACTTAGCTAAATTGGTGAAGTCGGCATCGAGTGCGATGTTGGCCAACTGGTAGGTCATCTTGGAGATTGATATAATCTCCAAAAAGATGATAGGATAGGATCCTAATAGGATAGCTAAGTAACTTGTTTGATTGGATAGAAATGTAGCCTGATTGTGGTGTGTTTAACGTGCTTTGTTATCGATTGCAGGAGATTCTGGATCATGTACTGATGTCATGGGAGAGATTCCCTCTAACGCAGCTACTGAGGCCCTATTTGACTGAGACTGACCACTTGGTGGTTGGATCTACTAGTTTATGGTATTTTTGCTTTATGCCTGAGATGCGGGCTAATCTCAGATTACTAGCTGCATTAGATGTGAGGTACCATAGTGAGATGAGTACATTTCACTTGTCCATAGGAGAGATGATGGTGACCTTAGAGGATGTGCATCAGATTCTCTGGATTCCTATTTAGGGTGAGCTGGTTGAGTACAAGTCTACTACTAGAGCTGGATTGGCTGAGTGTAGATGAGTGTTCGATGACCCAGACTTGGAGAGCAGAGAGATCAGTTGGGTGGATATGTTGGCAAGAGACACTATATGGATTCATGATTGTTGTCATTGATGGCAACAAAGTTCATCCCACACATCTGCAAGACATGGTGTGTCTATACCGGAAGTCACAGTGAAGAATGTTGTGGTCTGGTAAGCAAGAACAGAGCATGTGGCGAGGTCTGACAGTCAGGTCCGGATCTCTCAGAGGAAGTATCTTGGTGAAGTGCAGATTTGGGGAAGTCAAGAGGACTACCTTGAGTGATAGATTCCAAGGATTTAGCCTCCGGTGATAGATGAAGAAAAAGATATGAATACATGAGTATCGGGTTCCTGATTGACAGTATGGACAGAGGAAGAACTGACTGGCAGAACATCAGACATTATTCTGGATGTGTTACTGATGATGGTAAAGGTTATTAAGGCATAATTTATGATTGGCCGACATGATTGATGACTTCTACAAGTATATCCTTGATCCGCATTACATGGTAAGCAAGGATTCAGCCGACAGATCAGAGTTTGTGTAAAAGATTGACTATTCCGGATGCCGACTAGAAAGGTGATGAAATCACTTGTGCGGATATATATACAAGATGGATTTAGTTGTGAGAAGTGTCGGGGTTTTTGGTGATGTGCGAAGAAAAGTAGTAGAGCCGAGAAAAAGTAGAAAGGAAGGTCTGGTATGTGAAAGGAGAACAGCACAAAAGAAGAGGAAAGATGAAGTGCAGCAGATCAGTATACTGAGCCTAACCGGAATTGAACTCCAGCATATGTTGATGCTCCTTATCAGTTCAAGTATTGTATTACACTCTTTATAAATTGTAGACAATGTGTCTCTTGTAGGCAGTGTACCTCTTGTGAGCAGTGTGCTCGGGCAGTGAGCCCTAATTGGCAAGTGCCATTTTGTATTTCCATTCTTCTAATAGAGAATACAATCTTGGGTTAATCACCCCGTGGTTTTCTTCCTTAACAGGGTTTCCACGTCAAAAATATTGTGTCATGTGTATTTCCATTTCATGGTTATGTTTGCTTATTTGAATTAATGCTACATTGATTATTAAGAAAGTTCAGAAAGCAGAAATAATTAGGATAACTGACTCACCCCCACTCTCAGTTATCAAGAGGATATTGCAGAGTACTATGAGCCCTTGCCATCCATACTAGCAAGTTTGATTGGAGGTGTTATATGCCCCAACAGGAGATCTCGTGGCTTCTAGGTTGGTTGGGAGTAGACTATAGAGAGGATGGTGCAAGAGGGGACATGGTTTGCTTGGGGTCCTTGCATCTTGGCCCATTTGTACCATGATTTGCATCAGTTTGTATACGATGGAGCTGCTAGTCTTTCTGCTGGTGTTTCGTTGCTTCATATTTGGGCTTGGTTGTATATAGTAGTGACACGACCTATTGGCATGGGGGTGAGGGGAAATGACAGACCTTACTCTTATATGTTTTAGGAGACACTTTGCCATCCCAAGATGGGAAAGCTAGAGTACTAGCGTCACACATTGGATAATGTGGATGAGGTTACATGGCGACCATACCTAGAGTGCGAGGTGTGGTACGAGGATGCAGCAAAGTTGCATTACTATTTCTAGACGTGATGGCTAATAGGGAGGACTCCCTACATACTAGAGAGCCACATTGTTACTCGTGCTCTGATAGTTTGGCAAGATTCAAGGCATGCCCCAGGGTACTACTATTTTTGCTCGGATGCACAAGCAGCGTCCACTTTGTGGTCCTATGGCATCATATGAGACAACGAGGATAGATTTCCTGCAGATTCCCTACCAAGCATGGGATATGGGGTGGCAGATAGTGGATGCATGCATGACTACATATTTTGAGGCATACTTCACTGCTCATCTGGTTCCTAGATACTCTGGTCCTGGAGAGCTGGCACTAAGACTCGAGGACAAGGATGACGATGATGCCTCTTAACAAAGGATGGAACGACGGTGAGGCGAGAGGGGTGGCCGAGGTGGTAGGGGAGGAGGAGATGATGGAGGTGATGACGGGGATGACGGTGGCAGAGGTGATGGAGGAGATGATGGGGATGATGGTGGGGGTGATGGTAGGCAGAGGAGGGCTAGATAGAGGAGAGTGCCCCGGATGCAGGCACAGGCACAGGTGCAGCCACAAGTACAGGTTTAGGCATAGGGTGGAGAGGGTGATGGAGAGACAGCAGCATTGTAAGCCTAGGTGGCTTAATTACAGGCTTAGGTGACATAGTTGCAGGGGTAGGATGGTGGTGAGATGGCATCCTTACGAGCCCAAGTGGCTCAGTTACAGGGGTAGGTGACACAGTTGTAGGGGGATGCCCACACTGCGATTCTTGAGCAAGACACAACCATACAGAGATATACTAGGGTGGAGACCCTATTATAGTAGGTATAGTAGATGGTAGCCTAGGGTCCACATAGTCAGATTGTGACAGATATGGTTAGGGCAAGGTGGGAGATTTTTTACTAGAGAGGACTATATGAGCAGGTTGTACCAGCAGAGCAGAGGGTCAGCAGTTTCCACCCTAGTTCACATAGCAGGTCGAGACAAACATAGACAGAGAGTGTAGGGATGAGGCCACCACCTCCTCATGGGCCATCAGGGATGGGCCCTACAGGTCCATAGCCTCCCCCTTAGCAGCCACAGGATCCTGCACCTTCCGAAGCTAGTTCCACATAGCCACTATTTTGGAGACATGCATCATATGTTGAGCTTTTTTTGTTTGTATACACCATTTTTGACCGGGTGAGATAGATGCTTTTTATGAGATCATTGTATACTTGGACATTTTTATTATTGTTGATTTATGATGATGATCTACGTGACTTCGACATACTACATGCATGTGTTCATATGGATGGATGTTATTTATATGTGATGGATGTTATCTATTATGCTTATACTGTGATGATTCTAATGTGTTTATGTGACTCTATGATGCACTTGATATGTATGCGACATGATGTTTTTATGCGATTTATGATGGACATGATGACTTATATGCATGCTTATGATCCTATATGCTAACATGTTATGATGACCTAATGTACATTGTGGGGATATTGTAAATGCAACACATGATGGTTTAATTGCTTCATGTATGGATGATGATCTAATATGCAAACACTATGATATCTATGTTTTTGTAGATTTTTGCTATGAAATGTTATGTATGAGACCTATGTGGGTTAAATGACGTCACTAGTATGATCTAAATGTTTAATACAACTAATGCACCTAAATGATAATGACGTGATGATGTACAAACCTAGAATATGCAAAATGATAATGATGTATTTTTGTTATGCCAAGTATACTCAATCATAAATGAAACAACACTTAGAAGAATTTAGACAAAAGATTTGGACAAATGGTTAATTGACAGTCAGGACTCAGATCTTATGACACTTGGATAAATGGTATGCATGGAATGCTTATAAATGAAATGAAATTCAATTGGGAATGTATTATAGTGGATTTTGTCATCTTCTTGTACAAGGTTTTGAAGTACTTTGTTTCATCATTGATCTTTTAAAATGTTGTAAGAAAATACAAGCATCTAGGTATAATTAAACCATGATGACCTAAGTATTACTTACATGGATTTTGATTTAGCAAGTTAATACAAGCATCTAAGTATAATTGAACCAAGATGACCTGAGTATTGCTTGCGTATCAATAGACAAGGATTGCCCCCTTTCATGCTTAGACCCATAATGTCCTCAATGATCTTTTTCTGATCATGTCGTTAGAGAAAGTCGTCACAGTACTAAAGATTAATCCACAAACAATAAACAAAGGAAAAATAATCATGCCCCCATCATAGCTACTCTAGTTTTTAGACATCCTCGAGTAGCATAGGAAACATGATAACAAAAATCAAGACTCTAAGAGTTAAACATATAACAAGCATCAAATTTTCTTTCCATAGATATGTTTTCTTGAAATGAAATTACATATAATCATCATGATAGTTTAGGCTCATTGTTGTCTGATATAGGTCAAGTTCCTGTGTCAAGTGTTTTGTTGAAAAGGTTTGTATTGCTGCATGTTGTCTAGAGATAATATCGCAACCCGGTTTGCTATCCTCTAAGATTTTGTGGCATTCAAGAATCCAATTCTCAACTAGGTCAAGGAATTTTCCCCCAGTCAAGAAAAGGATCGATTTATTATGGATGAACTGACAATAGATACAAAGAAACGGGCCCTAAGGGATTGACCTAGTGCCTCGAGGGCTCATTGATAAATGGCCTTGCCTACGTGACGACACAGAGGCAACATAGTTCGAAGTGTGGACCATGTGGACCTAAGACCTAGGCGATGGGAACATGGGTCGAATGGATGGGAAGACTCAGGGGCTCATCAATGATGGCCTTGCCTACGTGATAGCTTAGAGGCAACATAGTTCGACAATGGTAGCAATGATTGGCTTGAGGATGGATAAAAAGATGGACGCAAGTTTGCGTCGACAGCCAGGTGGGATAAGGCGATAAGGATGAGCGAATAATAAGCCATGGTAGGTATCCCAAAGTGATTGGGTGTTTGTGGTTAGAAGAGATGGATGAGGAACAAGGTCCAAAAAGATGGAGGAAGCAGTTTATCACAAATGGTGCCTGTTTCCAAGTTTTCACCACTTGCTTTTATTTGCATGATAGTTAAAATACACATGATGCCTGTTTGCCAGGTTTTCATCATGGTATCTATCTAGAGCGCCTGTTTACTAGGTTTTCACCAGAGGATGATTTTTTTGCTATTTTTCCATTTTTTTTTACGCCCTTGTATTAGGGTTTTAGGTGTAGAACTTGCGAAGATGCATGTTGTTGATGGGATCATCCAATAGTTCACCTTCTGATGTGGCCAATTTATAAGCACCTAATCCATAGGCAGCAACTATGACATAGGGACCCAACCAATTGGGTTCAAATTTCCCCTTTTTGTCTCTATCTTGTTGATTTCTTGGATTCTCTCTTAGAACTAAGTCACCCACCTAGAAGACTCATGGTTTGACCCTGTGATTATAACTTCTCAACATTCTCTGCTGGTATGCCTTAAAATGGTTGAAGGCATGTTGTCTTCATTCTTCTAGAAGCTCTAGCTCCTGGAGTCTTGATACTCTGTATTCCTCAACATTTATGAGACCCTTTAACGACACCCTGAGGGAAGGTAACTCAACTTCTATATGCAAGATGGCTTTAGAGCCATAGATGATGGTGTATGGTGTCACACCGGTAGGAGTGCGTATATTGGTTCTGTAGGCCCACAGAGCGAGGGTTCAATTGCATATGCCAGTCATGGCTAGCATCATCGACAGTCTTTTTGAGTATCTTCAGGATAGTTTTGTTCGATGCCTCAGCCTAGTCGTTACCTTGGGTAGTATGGAGTGGAGAAGCAATGTTGAATGTGGAATTTATCATAGAGTTCTTTCACATCCTAATTCTTGAAAGGTCACCCATTATCCGTGACAACGGATAGTGGAATACCATATCTGCATATGATGTAGTTAAGGATGAAAGAGGAGATTTGTTTCCCTGTGACATTGGTTAATGGAATGGCCTCAATCCTCTTTGTGAAATATTCAGTGGCTATGATAATGAATTTCTGGCCATTGGCGGATGAAGGGTGAATCTTGCCTACTAGATCAAGTCCCCATTGGCAGAAGGGCCAAGGTGTCGTTAAGGGTTACAACTCTTGAGCTGGTGCATGTATCAGATTACCATGAATCTAGAATTTCTTACACCGTTTGACAATATGATAGGAGTCAGATTCCATGCTTGGCCAATAGTATCTAAGACACATGAGCTTCTTCACCAAGGTAGGACCACTGGAGTGTGTCTCGCATATTCCTTCGTGTACTTCACTCAAAGCGGTCTAATATTCCTTACTATCCAAACACCTAAGGAGAGTACCATCTAAACCTCATTGATACAAGGTGTCTGCGATGATGGTATATCAAGATGCTTGGCGTATGAATGTTCATTTCTGGTTGTTTGATAGGTCAGGTGGTAGGATATTCTCTTTCAGATAGGTGTAAACTTTGTAATATAAGGGAGAATCGGACCCTACGATGTGGTAAATGGTGCTAGTTTCTAGGATTTCATAAGATGGATGGGAAACTGGCTCCACTAAGAACTCATAACGAGAATGATTTTCAAGTATGTCAAGGAGGGATGCAATAGTAACCATTGCATCCGTTGCTTTGTTTTCCAATCTTGGTATCTGCTCAAAGGATATCACAACAAATTACTCTTTGAAATCATCCACCATATGCTTGTATGGTATCAGCTTCTCATCCTTAGTTTGATAATTGTAATTTATTTGATTAATGACGAGTTGTGAGTCCCTGTACACATGAAGTTCCTTGACCTTCCAATCTACTGCCATCTTTATGCCAATAACCAGTGCTTCATAATTGGTGTATACTGCAGTTCATTACCTACTAGTGTCTTGCTGATGTAGTAGATTGCTTGTTCCTTTCCTTCGTGGTTTTGTTGGCTAGCAGAGCTCCAAGAGCTGTGGGTGTAGCTAAGATGTAGACTAGCAATGGCTTGCCCTGAATTGACGGCATCAAGAATGGTGGGTTCATTAAATACTCCTTTAGATGCTAAAATGCTTGTTCACACATGTCATCCCATTTAAATAGAACATTTTTTATGTAAGAGATGTGTGAATGGATGACACTTAGCTGCCAGTTGAGAGATAAACCTCCTGATGGACTGTAACTTTCCTTGTAGAGATTGCAATTGACTCAGATTCTTAGGTGGCGACATTTCCATGATTGCTTTTACCTTGGTTGAGTCCACCTCTATTCCATTAGCTGATACGATATATCCAAGGAGTTTACCGGATGTGACTCTGAAAACACACTTTTTTGGATTTAACTGTACATTAAATTGCTCTAGTCTCATGAAAATCTTGTCCAAGACTTGTAGATGCCCTTCTCTGGTGAGTGACTTGGCTAGGATGTCATTGACATAATCTTCCATGATGGTGTGCATCATGTCATGAAAGATCATAGTTATTGCTTGTTGATATGTTGCCTTCGCATTCTTTAGTGGCATGACGCACCAACAATAAGTACCCCACAAACATGTGAATGTTGTTTTATGCTGATCCTCTGGCACTATTTTGATTTGGTTATAGCTGGAGAATCCATCCATTAATGACAACATGATGTGCCCTGTCGTTAGATCGACAATGATATCTATGTTTGGCAGGGGAAAGTTGTTATGCCCCTACTTCTATAGTGTATATGGTTATGAATAGTCGGCTTGTGGCTATCTTAACTCTTAATTAAGTCATATTATCATTATTATATTATTATTTAGTTGTTTAGGTCAGCCTAAGGCTTCTATAGGGCTATCTAAGTCGGCCTGAGTGATATCCTAGGCATAAATAGGTATATATAGGGGTAGTGAGTCTTATTAGATCATCATATTGTGTATTGTGTTCTCATTGAAGAATATTGGAGGTATCCCCCTCGAAGTGGATTAGGAGGTTGCCCCCTCGAAGTGGCATATTATTATCAAGTATTTGCAGCATATTTACTATTATATTCACATATTGTGCAAGTTGTTTCATTACAAGTGGTATCAGAGCATGATCTTGGCACCGTAGAGGCAAAATTTTTTCTCATCATTGGAGGCGATTTTGGGAAGAGCATAACTTTCAGATTTTAGTGAATTTTTTAAACATTTTTAAAGGGTTTTTGAAGACAATATTAAAGAAGATACAGTCCAGATTTCAGAGGAATTGGAGCAAAAATAAGCACGTTATTGCAAAATTAGGGTTTCCAACAAATTCGCTCTCAAGGCAGCAAATTTGCTAATTTCTAGGATTTTTTTTTGGGTAAGTGGTATCTTGGCCTTAGTAAGTTACAGTAAAAATTTTAGAGAATTTTCAATTCATTTGTGTGATTTATTTCAAAAATATTGGTTTCCATCATGACGGGGCCTGCAACAAGAGGCAAAAAGAATGCTGTCACACTAGGGAAATCCTCTGATAAGGATGATGAAATAAGTAAGTTCAAGAGGGATATGTGTGACCTAAGAGGAGATATATCATATATACAAAGCATGTTAAGTGCCTTAATGAAGGAACCAAGAAAGGTCTCAAGCAACAAAGAAGAAGAAGAAGAAGAAGAAGAAGAAGAAGCAGCAGACAAAGAAGAAGAAGAACCAGAAGAAGAAGCACTAGAAGAAGAAGAAGAAGAAGAAGCAGCAGACAAAGAAGAAGAAGAACCAGAAGAAGAAGCAGAAGAAGAAGAAAAAGAAGAACCAGAAGAAGAAGAAGAAGAAGAAATAGAAGAAGAAGAAGAAGAAGAAGAAGTAGCAGACAAAGAAGAAGAAGAACCAGAAGAAGAAGAAGAACTAGAAGAAGAAGTAGAAGAAGAAGAAAAAGAAGAAGAACCAGAAGAAGAAGAAGAAGAAGAAGAACCAGAACCAAAAGAAGAAGAAAAAGGAGAAGAACCAGAAGAAGAAGAAGAAGAACAAAAAGAAGAAGTGGAAGAAGAAGAAGAAGAAGAAAAAGGCAATGAAGAGGAAGAAGTGAAAGAAGAAGAAGAACTTCCTAGTCAAGCTATTCAACCAATGCAAGGGTACCATGTACTTTTCCTCACCTTTTCCTCTATGGCACATCAAAAGGTTCAAGTAAAGGAAGAACACATTCATCACCATCAAGAGCTAGATGCAAAGGGAAGACACATCTTGGAGCTGAAGTTAATTTTCCAAACACACCTGAATAGGCTGAGGACATCAAGGAAATATCTTCTAGTTGAAGTTGCCACATGGGAAGATGAAGATTATATAAAGAAACTACCACAATTGATCAGCGTTGAGGACAACGCTTTTGTAAAGGTGGGGGCATGTTATGCCCTTACTTCTATAGTGTATATGGTTATGAATAGTCAGCTTGTGGCTATCTTAACTCTTAATTAAGTCATATTATCATTATTATATTATTATTTAGTTGTTTAGGTCAACCTAAGGCTTCTATAGGGCTATCTAAGTTGGCCTGGGTGATATCCTAGGCATAAATAGGTATATATAGGGGTAGTGAGTCTTATTAGATCATCATATTGTGTATTGTGTTCTCATTGAAGAATATTGGAGGTATCCCCCTCGAAGTGGATTAGGAGGTTGCCCCCTCGAAGTGGCATATTATTATCAAGTATTTGCAGCATATTTACTATTGTATTTACATATTGTGCAAGTTGTTTCATTACAAAAGTCATCTTTTGGACAAGCCTTGTTTAGATCTTTAAAGTCATTGCAAAGTATTATCCTTCCATCAGGTTTGGAAATAGGTGCAATGTTAGAAACCCATTCCAGATAATCAATGGCTCTGATGAACCCCACATAGAGTAAATTCTTTAGTTCCTCTTTGACCATTAATGCTATATGTGGGTGCATTTTTCTCAATTTCTATTTAACTGGCTTAGCTCCTGGAGCTAGTGACAAATGATGCATTATAAGGTTTGGATCCAGTCCCAGCATATCCGCATATGAAAAAGCAAAGTTAAACTATTTTCACTTGAAGAATTCAGTGAATTCTGGCTTTTCTTGTGTAGATAATGATTGTGCCATATGAATTGTCTTTGGGTTCTCTTCTGTGCCGATGTTTATTGGTTGAGCTGGTTCAATCAATATTGAAGATCTCTCCTAATGTGTACGGTAGGGGAGAGTGTCAATCCCTTCATCTGTTGGCGCCTCAGAGAGGTTTTCACCATTAGATACGTCTTTTCTTTTTACTTTTTCTTGATTTAACACTGCTGCAGAATGGTTTTCACCGTTAGATCTACTTTTTACTTTTATATTTTTTTGACTGAAATGATTGGCACTCTCTCCAAAGTATGTCATGTCGTTAAGTTCGATGGTGAAGCCAGCCTTGTGGTCCCCTGTGGGTAAATGGTCCCTGAGCTCTAGATAATCGATAATAGCATCATCATTTTGGAATGTATCTAGTTCAGAGGTGGTGTCCTGCAAATCCTAGTCTATCAATTCAGGATGCACTAGGGGTAATGGATCATCTGGTTGATCTGATTCCAGGGTGGTGATGGTTAGAATGGAGGAGTTGTTTGAATAGGTAGAGGTATTGATAAGGTCTATTATGGTACTCTCCTCAAGTTGGTTTGTAAGGTGTGACATCGTACTCTCCTCATGAAGTTCACATTCATCATATTGTGGATCAAACTCTTATGATCTAGCCCTAGAGCTTTGTCCCTCATGCATCGTATAAGTAGAGCTATATTGTTGAACCACGTCAACTTCTTTATCTTCACAAGACATTTCTAAGAGGCTGTCCCATTCATACTCATTGGAATCTGTTTCACTAGCTTCTTGTAAGCGATGAATTTGTTCCACTTGTTTAGTGGTCACTACTTGTTTATCTTTTGCTTGGAGTTTCTCCTTACCTTTGATCTTCTCTTTACCCTTGTATCCCAACCTAGTAGTGTCCCGGGTTGTGGAAGTAGAGGGTTGAATTGGTTCTATGAGACCGTCTTTCCTTTATCCTATGGGACCATGTCCTTCATATCCCATCCTTTGTAAAATAGAAAACCCTTGGCCATATTGTGTAGTGGGTAGCTTAGGTTGATGATCATTTGATGTGGTTTCACTATCTTCATCTTTGTAAAGCCACTGTAAGACATAGTTTTGCTCACTCTCATCCGATAGGTTTCCCCATCTAATGAAAGGACCCTTAGAAGTCTTCAATGACTTGGCCTTGTTCAATAATGGCTTTCCATATGATCTTGGCACTACAACAAAACAAACAATTAGCGCCTAAAATAGCACCAGAATTTAGTGCATTTGAGTTCATGAATTGGATACTTCTATCAGCCACAAACTTGGCACAAACATGCGTGTTCACTTTGGCCCTAGATTTAGCACCAGGTTTAGCGTCGGGTTTAGCTCTGGGTTAATGTCAGGTTTAGCGTCAGGTTTAGTGCCGGGTTTAGCATCAGATTTAGTGTCAGATTTTGTTGCTTCCAGTTTGGCTTCTGATTTTGCTTCTAGTTTTGCTTCTTGTGTTGCTTCCAGTTTTGCTTCGAGGTTTGCTTCCAATTTTTCTTCGAGGTTTACTTCTGGTTTTGCTTCCAATTTTGCTTATGGTTTTACTTCTAGTTTTGCTTCCAATTTTGCTTTTGGTTTTGCTTCCAGGTTTGCTTCTGGTTTTGCTTCCAATTTTACTTCCACTTTTGCTTCCAATTTTGCTTCTGATTTTGCTTCCAGGTTTGCTTCTGATTTTTCTTCTAATTTTGCTTCTAGTTTTGCTTCCAATTTTTCTTTTGGTTTTGCTTCTGGTTTTACTTCCAATTTTGCTTTCATTTTTGCTTCCAAGTTTGCTTCCAAGTTTGCTTCCAATTTTGCTTCCAATTTTGCTTCCACTTTTGCTTCCACTTTTGCTTCCACTTTTGCTTCTGGATTTGCTTCCAATTTTTCTTTTGGTTTTGCTTCCGATTTCACTTCTAGTTTTGCTTCCAATTTTGCTTCCAGGTTTGCTTCCACTTTTGCTTCCAATTTTTCTTTTGGTTTTGCTTCCAATTTTGCTTCTGATATAACGTCGCTTGTTGCTTCCATTTTTGTGTCTTTTGTTGCTTCTAATATGGCTTCTATTATTGCATCTTTTGTTGCTTCCAAAATTGCTTCCATTATTACTTCTTTGTTTGCTACCTAAATTGCTTTTCCTAGATAATGCCAAGTTTTGCTTCCAAGATTGCTTCTAGTTTGGCTTCCATTGTTGCTTTCTTTTTTGCTTCTAAAAACGCTTCTTGTTTTGCTTACATTTATTAATTTAATATGCTTTGTTTCAATTTAATTAGTTAAATATATCATGCCTCTTAAATAACTCATATGATTATAGAGTAAGTAATTTAATTATTTAACTCATTTGATTAAATAACAAGATAATTATATTTTTTGGGTCAGTAAAAGGCATTATAGTGCCCACATATATTGATATTATGTAAAAAGGTTTACATACAAAATTATCCATTCTCTGGATATACTGCACAGATTCAAGCTTATACAAAAAATTACATTTGTACATATCGACTAGATGTGCCATAAAAAAAAACCTGAATGGAAGACACCAAAAAGAAGAACTTCAAAATTACTCTTGTTGATAGAATTCATCTAATGCCACAAAAATGTTAAACAGTTGGATCCACAGTGGAGAATCCTCCCAAATCATGCCTATTGCTCATTGAATAAAATCCCTCCCCCTACAGGCCCAAATGCAATGTGTGATCAACTATTGACCAACCAGATCTGTGAGGAAGGGGAGGCGTTCGACCACTGCAACAAGTTCTAGAAGTTTCGGCAAATCCCCTGCTTTCAAAAATTCCATTAATAAGATCTACAAAAACACAAATTTCAACATCATCACCAAGGAGATGGTCCTTGAAAGTCTCCCTCAAACACACCAATGTGTCTACTTTCTGCATTCCCAGGTTCAGAAATGACATAAGAAACTGAGAGGTGATATCTATATTAACCCAATATCGATCCACAGACGAAAGGAAACGGTGCCCCAACACCATCTTCACAGCTTCAATAAACAACTTTGAACGAACTTTGCAAATTCCAAACAGCCGAGCATCAGAAATTTGGCCCAAAAAAGCAACCTATCACTTATTGCTGGTGAGACGAATAGGAGTCTCCATTCTGAAAATATGATTTGCAATTTCATAAGGCTAGAGAAATTTATAAAATTTTGACTGACAATGCCTTAAATGCCCTTCAATGTATCAATGAACGAAGTGTTGGATGAATGTCTTGTCCCAAAGGAATTGGCATCCAAGGAAGAATAACATGATAATTAACTCGCATGGGAGAATTAATGTTTATGCAGAATAACAAGATAATAATTTAAACATGATCATCATCTATAATTAAAACAAGTGAGTCAAATATCTATAATTTAATTGAATTTGAGAACATCCATCCTGAGCAGTAAATTAAAATCATCATATGTAATAAATATCCATCCAAAAATCATCGACCACTTTCAATATATATAAATTGACAAGTCAATATTGATAAGATCGTCATCATATATAACTAAAACAAGGGAAAGTCAAATATGCCAGTAGATCAATAACATGTCAAAATGATACATGTCCAACAGTTGACATAAGTCAAAATCATACATGTACAAATGATATAAGTAAAAATAATAAATTATGTAACTCAAAATGATACAAGTCAAGATGATACATGTCTAAATGATATAAGTCAAAATGATACATAAATTTATGATACAACTCATTAATATGGTACTGCAGGCCGTGAAAATGATACATATGATAGTAACCATGAAAAGAGGCATCATAACGATATATCAGCAATTATCCATGATGTAGTCTATATGATCATGAATGTCATTGGCTACTACTAGCAACTACCTCATCATCATCATCATCATCATCATCACCATCGTGATCAACATCATCATCGTCGTCGTCGTCTTCGTCGTCGTCATCATCATCATCGGCCTTGGTGTCTTTTGTATCTATGTCATCATCATCCTCTGCCATGTGATCTGTACCAGAATGAACGCAATCTGGATCTATATCATGAGGATCATCTTGATCTTCTGGAAGACCCGTGTTCTGCAAAAAAAAACATTTAAAATGAAAAGTTATTATTTATTTCATGCAATAATTTATTTTTTTGTTATATATTTAATATTACAACATATGAAACAAAACCATAATCATATTACATTATATCAAAGTGCACATACCATAATAAAATTTCAAAAATGTTACAGCTAATATGTCATTCCAATGATGTAAAACATGCAACAATTCTAATAAATGTTAGTAAAGATCATAAAAAAAATTGTTATACAATTTAACTATCAACTGTAAATTATATTACATAACCTTAAGTGCCACAAATTGTTTGGTCCATGTATGTTCTTTTTCACTATTAATCTAAATCAAAATAACCTATTGCCACCATCTTCCCATACTTGTATTGCAAAATGCAAAATAATAAATCAGCTCAATTGATGCCCTAACCCTAATAATCCCGCAACATCCCCACCATTACCCTCCAAAAAGAATAAAATTATTTAATTTGACTTAAGGATCCTTTAGAAGTCATAAATCAAAATATCACTAGAAGAATACCATGTCGGGAGGACTCACTTTAACATCTCCTCGATAGCCCGATGTGATAAAGTTAATTTATATTTCGCTGACATTAGAAAATCATGTCTATATATCGAAGAGACTAAAGGATATCAGGAAGATTAAATCATATTCTCTTCGATACCCCGATAATATCAAGCACATTGAAGGGAAATGTGTCCCGCTAATACAATGATATCCAAGTGTAAAAGCATTTCAAGGAGACTTGAGGATATCGAAGGGACATAATCTCTGGTCCTGCCGATACAATGATAAAGGGCATTTTGAAAGGAAATAAAAAGGGTTCTATAACATATAAAAGGATATCGATATGACATAATGGTATTGATATGACATTATCAGAGGTCACTCCGATACCCAATGAATGGTGAAATAATATTGAGGAAGGAAAAGGGTGACATCCCGATAAATCAGTGACATGACTATTAGATATCTATCAAACGGCCCCCAATTCAAATGAAGTAATTACTCATGAATTACTATTGCATTTGACACATATACGCCATCAATGAACCAGAGTCGAAAGGATTAATCTCTAAAAGATTTTTAACAGGTGGGGAAAATTAAGGAGACGAAAGATAGAAAAGGGCAAGTTGCAGAACAAGGAAAGCTCGTCCAAGTAAGTACTCTAGACCTAAATTTAAGATTACAGAGTACACTTCAATTATGAATTCATAAACACATGAAACCATGGAAAGTAGGAATGAAAACCCTAAGAGGATACAGAAAACAAAAGATAGACATCTAAACCAAGACTTGATAGAACAATACCCAAGGTCTGGGAAGAGATTTAGAAGAAATGCCCAATTGAATCCACATGCTGAAAAACTCGAAGATAGTAACAGACATGTAGGAGATTCATGGACCCCCATCAAAGGATATGACCTATTTATATACCACTACAAGAAAATGCATAGACACAACCCAGTCTCTAATCCATGGAGGATGAACTTGGGGAAGTTAGTAGTGCCAAATGTGTTTGTAAATGTAGAATTGCTCAAAATGTTTGCAAATAACTATAACCCCCAAACCCATATGATTCAGCTAAAGGATGGGTCAGGGTTTATTCCTATTACTCGGGATTATATCTCAATGGTTTTTCAATTAGACGCGATCTTTGATATGGTATTCAGGATCAAGGACTTATTAAATGAATACCGGAATCTGAGTAACATCTATAAAAGATGGAGATTACCGTTTCACAGGCCTCGGGATGAAGATAATCAACTCAGAGTGTTTTCAGGAGTGGAGGATCCCCTTATTCGATTGAACTGTTTGAACCATATTTCAAATATACCTATTATTATGTCTGTCAAGTATTGGGTGTGGATGCCCCTGCATATATGGATATAGCTCCAATGGTTTTAGCTACTGATATACAAAGCCCAGATGCCAGAACATCAGACTATGTTGAATATCTCTCTAATGATATTCATAATGATTTAAAATCTATAAAGGAGAGCAAGAGGGAATTTAGGTTTATGCATTATTCTTTGTCTATACATCTTATGTCATATGAATGGCAAAATTTGAGTTTATGGGATGAATCTCTTAGGGTTAGAGATCTAGACAGAAAGGGAGATATCAAGCCAGTACAAATGTGGACAGCTGTATGGGATAGCAGATGTGATCGATCACATTATCTATCCTTTGAGGAATATTTTGTAAATCCTTTATATGCTCTATTTGGTCACCCGTGCAATTATAATTTGTCACCTAATATACAAAGATTTCTCAGGCCTAAGGATATGGATAAGAGTAAGAAAATCAATCACAATTGGGGTGATTGGTATGTATACATGGATTGTATAAAGATCAAAGTTTTTGGATATGAAGGAGCACCATTTTTGCTCCCAAAAACTTGCCCTGATAGACTAGCATATTTAGAGATTGTTAGGCAGTTGGCCTATTCTGATTTCATGCACTTGAGGAAACACAATAAGCAATCTTTCATGCCAGGTACCCTATGTTTTGGGGATTTTACTACCTTTTATGAGAAAGGGTATGAAGAAATTGAAAAGAGATTAGATTATTTTGGGCTACCTAGAGGAAATGCTAGGGAGAAATTTGACCCTGTGCACTTTATAAATCATGTCAACATGAATCAGAAGTTAAAGAAGTATCAGCATGCTCTATTTATAGATGATGATCTAATCAAAAATACTGATGAAGCTTCTGTAGTTGAAAGGAGACAATTGTATCATAAGGTCATGATAGCTGAGGCTTCGAGGGTAGCCCAAAACCCCAATTATAAATGAGCCTTTCCAAAAATAGATGATCCAATTGACAGATTGAGTATGCTAGTTTCAAAAGCACAAGAATTGATTGTAGATGTCCCACCTGAGGTTTTTAAAAGTAAAGGCAAAAAATTTAGAGAAACACAAGCTAGATATGAGACTCCTTTGAGTCACCTATCTCCTCAACCTATGCCTGATATCAATTTTTCTATGGATACTATCTTTACAGAAGATGAGGGATTAGAAGGTGAGGATGAGACTGTGCAAATTTTTGAACCCGTGATTGACAAATATGACCCTCCTATGGACAAAGAAGCAGTCAATATAGAATCCCCTGATAAACTATCAGAGGATATGAGACATATGGCCAGCCAAAAATTTATCTCAGATAAAGATTTTATAAAAAACCCTGAGTTTTAAACATTTCTCTATGAATTCAAAGGCAAAAAGGCTAGGGAAAAGTTGAAGGATATTTCCCCTGAGGTACAAAGTGAAGTGTTGCATGAACTCCAAAAAGATATTGACAAAGCCATGGATAACATGACCCCAGAAAAGGGAAGAGAACTGTTAGAGGAGGCAGGGGTTATGTTAGTATCTAGCTGGGATATGACATCTGCTATTATTTTTGATACTTTCAAAAGAAATCAGGATAAGAAAGTGTAGTTAAGCATTGAAGTTGTGGACAAGGTTAAGATAGGTTCTGGGTATGATCCTGATAAAGAAGCTTTGTTGATATGGGAACTCTACCCTCCACACCAAAGGCCTCAAATCATTGATGATCCAAACAAAGCATTTGGTTATATTATAATATAGAGAGTTGAAGATACTAACCCACTTGATACTGTTGAATTGAATGTAAATGTTGCCAAACTGACAAAGGCTCGGACAGAAAAAATTGGTTAGAAATAACAATGCTTATGTAGCAGAGAATACAAAATTGAAACAAGAAATTGCTATGTATAAAGATAAACTAGCATCATCTAGTAGTCATTTACCTTTTCAAGAACCAAACAAAAGAATGATGGAAGCCATAGATAATGCAAATTATTGGAAAATAAAGGCTGAGAAATTCCAAAAGAAAAGTGACAAATTGGAAAATAATATAAAGGTTGTCAAGTACCAAATGGCTTCTGAGTTGATAAACAAAAGATTTGAAATGATGATGAAACACAGTGATCAGATATGGGATTTACATAAAAGGACCCATAATGTTCATCGGGAACATAAAAGATTGCATCTCATAATGCTTGAGAAGAAAGAAGAGCTAAAAACTAAGGCAAACATCAATGAGCAAACACTTAGGGAATGTAATGAACTGATCACTGAACATTAAAGATTTAATACATTGTTGACATGAGATATTAGTGATTTTGACCTGCAAGGGGACATGGCATTTCCTAATTTCTTCAATAATGAAGGAAATATACAGGACAAAGGTCTCTAGAAAGAAGAATTGGCTCAGTTATTACCCATAGCTCTGGAGAAGGTAAACGATGAAGATAGGGTGATAGAGAATACACATAAACAATTGGATAAAATCTTCAAGCTAGAATTTGTCATGATGGATATAATTTCCACAGACACTTGTGTATCTCAGAAGTACATTGATCACATAGCCAAGGTAAACTTGTTTATTGTCAGAACAGTATGAGAAAAGCATAGAAACAAGAATTAAGTTTCGAAAGTTTTGGTGATATATAAAAGCAATGTATTGCTTTCAGCAATGGGAACAGGCACAACATATTCGATAGGAACTGCAATATAAAGAGGAATACCTTGCCAGGCCTATGGTCACAGATATTCTATGAAGACTAACAGATTTAGATCTTAATCGAGTTTGTTAATACCTATAATCACTTTTTCCTAATTATGTTTAATTATGAAAAGATACAAAATATGAATAGTTGCATCTATTCAGGCCTGAAGCTTGTTCGCTTCCCGTATATATGAGGGAAACCAAGGCCTTAGGAATCATCATCATTCAATCCGTTCTCTGCAAGATAATTCATACTTATATATTTACAATCATATTTCAAGTTGAACAAGACATTACCATGATATTTTAATATTTTAATGGGCAAGGATGATCAAAATTGTGGATATATCTATGGTGTTCTGATATTCTATTGATATTAAAGTTTATCAGTTGTTTGATTGTCTCCATCTTGGCTATTTCCAGTTATTTAAATCCCTAGATATATCAATTCACATTTGTTGTCATTGTGTGGATGCTTTTTGATTGGTTTTTGTTAGAAGTTGATTTTATTCCTTCTGAGTGGTTTAATATTTACTGGTCTCTGTTTTGAGTTAAAACCTTTAAAATAAATCATATTGGTGGGTTTCCTTCAAATACAATTAAATCCTTTCAGGCAAACACAGTAACTTGAAAGAATCAACTGGATATTAAAGAAGAGTCTAGCAGCTAACCATACAACTACAAACTATCTAGTGGTGGGAGCTCAAGCTATTAATGCCACATAGTTCCCTCTTGCTCAACACATACCTAATTGCACCATATGTCATGAGACTCGTGAAATTTTCCACTACTGCAAAAGTGAAAGGATGTTCCTATCAATTACTAGTGCAAGGTTTGTCACACATCTACCCATGACATTACAACCTACAAAGTAGTACAAGTCCTCCACAAGGCAAGAGGAAAACAAAATTAAACACAACCATGCAACCCCAGTCACAACCACAATAGATGGTGTTGTGCTATTAGGAGCCATAATATATGGAGCATGGAGGAAATCAAGGAGGCCATGGTAGAGTATGCAATAGAGGAATCTATTGCTACTAGTGTGGAGAACCTAGGCATACCTCGTGTAGTTTTACAAAGTTTCCAATGTATACTTATTATGATGTTGATCACAAGATAGAGGATTTCCCTACATTGTTGCAACTGTTGGAATATTCAATGATGTGCCTTTGATAAAGATATCAATGGTGTGCCTTTGATAAGGGACTTATCATTTTCATAAGTTCTATCACCACCTAATGATTCAATAAAGGATCTGTTGTCTATACATTAATTCAATATAAACAAATGTTTGGATGATTCAGTGGCGTGTTCACATAACTCACGTTTGTATATAAGTGATTGCCCTTACAATTGTTGAGCTTTGTGGATTAAAATTATTGTGAAAAATGTCCAAGGATTGTTCTGTAAAGGTAAAAAGGTGCATTCATAACGAGAGTGACTAAAGTTCAAATCTCAACACTACAATAAGGTAACTAGGAGGACATGTGCACATGTCTAGAATTGCAAATAATGGGACAATTGAGTGGGATCTAGGGCCAACAGAGAAGCACTTTAGAACTCATCCTACGCATCAATAAACAACTCAACAGAAATGCAAATTGGCATATTAACACAACAATATCCAACTAAGTTATTGAAAGTCAACTATTGATACCTCGTTCTCCATCCAGATTACAAAATCGGTCCACTTTTTGCTTTGTAACATTTCCTTTTCAAATTGGGTTGGATGCCAACCATATTTCTCCTCCTGTCAAAACATGGCACATGGACTAGTTAAACTAATTAATATGCAATCATTTACTTTTTCCTAGGAAATAAAAAAATATATCATTTAACTTATTAAATATACTTACAAATGTACAGATCAAGGCATGTAAACCTTTCTGGCCACTGTGATGCGTGGCACGAAGTTTGTAAAGCCTAGCCTTGGAGGCCTTGTCCTGAAACATATACTAATTCAATTTAAAAATTGTTTAATAAATCTGATATAATCTTATGAGAAAATTCAAATACCTGCGTACTCTCCTCACCGGACTTCCTCTGTGCATCAAACTTCTCATATGCTTTTACAAGCTCTTTCCATACTTTCAAACTTAGATCAATTGGACTTTTTTTAAGCCTTAGCTTGGGAGGGAGTTTTTTTATCTTCTTTGTTTGGTTGCACCGAAATCTCTTGCAGTTTTGAGACATTCATAGATTTATCTTCTTTACAGACCAACCTGTGCCAAATTCAGTCTCCATGTCTTGGATAACTACTTTTTGCAGGTACATGGGTATCTTTGAGAATGGCAAATGTAGATGGTCTTTGAACCATTTAAGGCATGATTCCTTCAACCTATTCACAAACTTTTTTCTAGCATCTATCATTTGGACTTCCCCTAAAACCACATCGTATTATATCTTGGTATCGTAGCTACCAATGCAAGATGCAAAACATGGCATGGTGGTTGAAGAAGTTTGTGTCCCAAGAGTGGCTGGGACATTGGAAGCCTTTGCTCCCTGTTCCACATTCTTAGAGGTTATTGTTATTGATTTCCTCCTGGATCTTTTGCCCGATCCATGACTGGTTGGGGAATCAATTGATTCCCTTTGACACTGTTGATTTGGTTGCAATGTTTTAGGGGCTTTACTAGATCATTTTTCTATGTATCTAGCAAGCATTGTCAAGTCCACACCATCCAATTTTTTCACTGCCTCTACCCCCAATATGGAAGCCAATGCGTCTTTATCTTTGTCACTCTCATGTCCCTATATATATATATATATATATATATATATATATATATATATATATATATATATATATATATATATATATATATATATATATATATATATATATATATATATATATATATATATATATATATATATATATAATTTCTTCTTTTAAATTTAGAAATAAAAAACTAAAAACTAAAAATCAAAGAAACAATGGAAACATTTACAAATCTATAAATTGACAATGAATTACCTCATTGTGGCCAGAGTCTGCTCCCTTTGCTCTCTTCCCTCTATTGCTTGAAATTTTGAGGCGACCCAGGGCAAATTATTTTCGTCCAGTCTGTGGAGGCAAATGAAGTACACACTGCCAGGTATGAAAGTTTTCATCCAGTTTTTCTGTATTCCTCAAGGTTTTTGACCTTTACTTTGTAGAGCAAATCATGAAGTTGTTTTCCTCTATAAGTTTGCTACAAGAAAGTAAGCTTATACATCAATTGAAATAAAGTACACATTTATAATATTATGGAATGTGGAAATTTGTCATCTATTATGAAAATTCTTGCTCAAAATTATCTTCAACAGATGCCCTATGAATATTACAAGACCTGCATTTGTCCAAATAAATCCAACATCTAATGGGAAAAAAAGAGTAGATGAAAGAGAGGCGATGCCCTTACCTGGCATGAATAGAAGAAGAACAGCACAAATTGAAAGGCTGAGATATCTAGAAGCAAAGGTTTTCGTGGCTCAAACCCAGGACTTTTGAGATGTAAGAAAGTGAGTATGCACTTTAGGTATGGAAAGGAAATTGGGGTTGGAATACAAGTCCCGCCATTGCCAAGGATCTGCCCAAAATAAGGGCGAACACAAAAAACCCAAACACTCAATTTCCAAACACAAAATGAACACCAAAAATTAATAAAGTTTTGTTTTGTTTTTTTTTGTTTTGGGGTATGTGCAGGTGGGAATTTTTTTTAAAAAAAAATTATCCATTAGTCAGCGCTATAGTCAAAGCAGTTAGCAATGACTTTGGCGTTAACTTTTAGGCCTAAATGTAATCTTTTTGGGGCATCAAAGACGGCGTAAAGTGCGCCTAACTTAGCGCCTATTAGTGCAAAATGATGTATTTTGCTTGGAAGTTGATATCACTATCTAATGGAATGCCAAATTTAGTTGCTTGTAGCAACCTCCCCAAATTTGGATTGTCCTTATGATAAGTAACTATATCTTGTTTCCATGATAGTATTCTGACTTCAAGCTTCTCTTATGATTAGCTCAATAATGACTCTCTTTCATGACCTTACACAGATGGTTGGTGACAATCCTTATCCAAGTGATATGGCTTTGGAAAAACCAAACAACTCTTCTCTTACTATCATGACATGATATTGGGACTATATTGACATGATATTGGGACTATATTGGGACTATATTGTGATTTTCATTTCTATGTTCTCATTAACCTATTTTAGGTTGAAACATGGTAACTAACCCACTAGCTATTATGACAGTCATAAAATGACTAGACAATCCTCTCCACTTTGACTATGGCAGTCCTATGCATGGTGTTTTCTTCATGACAGTCCCCAATAATGTGAATTATTGATAGTAGCTAGTTCAAATGGAGTTTTGGATGGTGTAGTAAGTTGTCCCTATGGCTCATGATAGTGCATGCCTTGGTTATGTCCTTGTGACATTACTCTCTAGATATCTCCTCTTTATAGTGACAAGGTTTCAAGAACATGACAACTTGGGTAAGGTATCAACTTGTCTCTTTAACCTCTAGATTGTCATTTTTCAAGAACTGATCTCATTGAAATGCAAAGACAACATGTTGATTGATGACTAACTACATGTTACTATGATAGTGACTTAACCTGGTCACAAGATTAATGAGACAATTTTATAGTAATAACTCTATGGATACATACCTAGTTATCCTAGGTGTACTATGGCAATAATTTAATATTGCTAGTGTTGCTTTTAAACCTCCTATGGTTGTTACCTATGCCTCATGGTATGACAACCTCTACAATGTTAATTATGATATTCATATGATGGTAAATATTGGAGCTATGGTTTGGATGACCTAATAACATGTGTGATGGTCCTTTGGGGTTGTGATATACCTTTTGGGTTGTAACAATACTTAGGACCATTGTCCATCAGCTATAACAAGGCATAATGGTTGTCCTTGATATCATCCCCCTATAATGATAGTAGGTGGGTGATATCATATGGTGGCTACCCTTTATTCCCATATCAGTCCATTGACTTGCTAATAAAGATTCTAAATCATTGTTAGTATAACATTAGGTGGTATTTAGATGATAGCAATGATATGATAACCTTTGAATCCTCAAGATCCCACTACAATAGTAGATCAACACTATGATGGTCCCCTGACTTATCATTTTGACACCAATTATTTTAGTTGGAGCCATGACCTTCCATCTAACATTTCAGAGTTGGATTTGGGATTAAGGGCAACCTTAAGATATGTGATAGGAAATTGACAACATTTTAGCTAAGTCATGACAATCTTTGTTTATATTATGTGACTTCGCTATAATATTGAGGCCCGGTTTAAGAGGATTTAGGTATGTGATTAACCTAACAAATATCTAACGATGTGATTTCAAAATTAACATTCAAATCATTTTTCCCTCCATCAAGAATTTAAAATTTTCGTGTCAAAGACTCTTTGAGACTGTCTTGAGGGTTCTATGATAGTTTTGAGGGTTTTATGGCCACTTGGAGAGATATAGATAGCCTTAAAATGACCCATAAAAGAAAAAGGAGAGTCAAATATGAAATAAATGTCTTTTTGATATAAATTTGTAGTCATCTTGTAAACATATGATTTGATCTCTTGTTGTCAAGATTTCGCATGTAAACTTTTTGTGAATAGCAAAATGTTGCAATGTCCTATTTTGTTTTTCATAATGTGTCTTAATGAAAAGCGAGTGTATTAACAAGATAATTTCAACAATATCATCTTGGTGCACAGTTGCTATGTGACTATTGTCATTGTTGTGTATTATAGGATCCAGAGGAGGCCATGGAGAGAGGACATGGACAGCGTAGAACTACTAAATCGCAGAGACGAAAGTGGGTGGAAATAGATCTGACAACGGAATCTATAGATATAATAGAGGTAAGAAGAGAAAGCAACCTCAACCAAAGGAGGAAGGTGTTTATGAATTCACAAATGCTACAACATAGAGAAAATAAAGTCATTTTTTTGTCCATGAGGCCTCTGAGGTCAAACTTATTGGTTGAAAATGCACAGGAATGGTGATTAAATGTGATTCTATGATCAAGGGAAAAGTTCAAAAATTAGGATGGCCAAAACATGATATAAATATGTCAAATATATGACTAAAGTGAGGTTTTATGTTAGATAGCGTATTCCTTGAAATGATATAATTGGTGTACTAAACATTATTTACTATGTTGTGTATTATAGGGGCCAAACGAGGCCATGGCAACAGATCGTGTCATATCAAATGAGGACACAACGAATGAAGCGGGACATCAGGTACTCAAATTTTGACTTAACTTAGGAAAAAATGATCTGATGGCATTTTGTGATACATCCATCTTTTTTCACAATATCATTGAAATTTATAATGTATTATCCAATCTTGACATAAATTAATGCATGTTGTTGATTATTTTAGATGGAGATTGGAGCAAATGCAAAGCCTAAGCGTTCAACTAGCAAAAGAAAAAGATATGTACGCGGACATGGACCTAAAACTATTAAATCACAGAGGATAGTGGGTGGAAGAGGATATGACAATGGATCTTGTAGACACAACAAATGATTGCACTGAACAAGAGGTTGATCAAGACTATAGTACATGGGATGAATACTTTGAGAAAATTGTTGTTTGTCGATGTTCTGTATGTGGTGGAAAGAAACAATTCAAACGAGTGATTGTACAAAGACATTACATAAATGATGAGATTCCATTCGGTAGTATGCCTCCTACAATCGATTCAAATCCAATAGGAATTGTGGTAAGGAATTTTCCAATTTGATATAAATAACATGTATACTTCATTTAAACATTGTTTTATATTATTTAACTAACTAATTTTTTTCTTAATGGATACTTGTAGGATAAAGTTCTTGGTTTAAAGTTTCTTGGATCACCAACTTCCAGCCTAGATGGCAATGATCGTTTATCAGATGATACATCCAACAAAAATATGTGCCAATGTACTAGCTCGAAAGATGAAGAATTGATGAAAACAAGCAACAGAACAAGAACCGGTTTAAAGATGCATAATTTGCTTAAAGACAAGGGGAAGGTGGACTACATACCCTATGAGAATGAATGTAATGGAGATGATGACTTGCCCCTGAGTTTGAGATCAATTTACAAAGAGACATTTGATTGTCAACTATATTGCGCTTGGCCTAGTGATCAACAACTACCTAGAGTGTACGATGTGTTTCAGTTTTGGGGATACAACTACATGATACGACCCTCCAATATTCATGGAGGGAATCTAGGCATTTTTATTGTCCAAAATGTACATGTGGGATCTAAACATAGAAACAATTCAAAATAAACAACTAGGAGATTAATGTCATATTATGGTTCATCATATTACAGTGGTGAATGGAGAAGGCTAGCAGAATATAAGCCTAGCATGTCAGCGTATGGTCTAAATTCGAATATGTATACACATAATCTCCAATTGGAAAGTGGAAAAGAAATGAATAGAGATCATCTTATGTATATAGATGGACGTGTATACACACAAAAATATTGCAAGATTTATAAATAGTAGTAAGGGAAGGGACCCTACTGTAAGACCGAATTGTCAATTTGTTGAGGTTATAAATGATAAAGATGGAGATATGGAAAGAGAGGTTGATAGATTGATAATGGTTGAGGCTATTATGGACCTTACCATTGGGGATGAGTTATTGATTGATTACACCTTCTTAAAATGCACTCCTGCGTGAAAGAAGAGGGAAGAACAAGGTCTCCCTAAGGATGTTCCTAAGCGCAGAAAATCAAAGAATAATAAATGAGTGTGGACTGATGTTTTATAAACTATGTTGTCAAAATTGTGTTTTATTTAAACTATTATATAAAAAAGGTAGTCTATAAAATAATGTTCCATTATTCAATTGATGTATATATGTTCATACAATTTATATTTTTATTTTTTAATCCATATTTGATTATATTTCTTTGAAATTGATACATTTATAATTTAGCCAATTGTTGACAAACATTAAATAATGCTTGTGTTTGTTGATAGGTAGAAGATGTTGATGAAACACATACTAATACCCAAGATCCAACTGGGTTATTAAGATTTGGATGGGATGATCCAAACCATCCTTTAAACCATACCAAGGTGAAAAGATCAACATTGAAGAGAATACTACCAGCTGAGAAATTTGAAGAGCTGATGAGATCTGCATACACTAATGACATGCCACCTAGCCTTAATGATGATGATTATGATAGTGAAAATGCAGTACATGAAGAAGGATTGAATGAAATGCTTACATATTTCTTTGGGGATGGAAACAATGATGACAATACTGATCATATGGTTGATAGTAACGATGATAGCAGGGGTAATTACCACCAATGTAATGTTGATGAAAACAACCTGAATGAATCCATCAAGCAAGTAGCAAAGACACCCATGTTCAAATCGGGTGCAAGTAGATCCTCAAAACTGGCATGCACATTAATATTATTAGAAATCAAGTCACTATTTGGTTGGTTAGACAAAGGTTTCACTACCCTACTTAAGTGAGTTGAAATCTATTTCTTACTTTGCATTGTCAATTGGTGTACATAATTCATAAACATTCATCAACTTCATTTATATTTCTTTAAGGGGATTTTAAAACCATATATTGTATATAAACAGTCCTAGTATAAATTGACATATTAAACATGTTCATAATAAGTCAAACATTCAATTGATTTAATATCTGGCAATCTTACAGGGCACTAAAAACTAAAATATTCCCTGAAGAGAATGTGTTGCTATCAACTTGCAGAGAGGTGCGTCTATTGTTGGTTGAGTTGGGGATTGAATATAAGCAAATTCATTCATGTAAAAATGATTGCATTTTATACATAGATGAATATCAAAACAAGGTAGAATGCCTTGTATGCAAAGAGAAGAGATATCATATAGATGTACAAGGTCCCACAGTTCCAAAGAAGGTTTTACGTCACATGCCAATTATACCTAGACTTCAACGAATGTCTCGTTGCAATTCACTTGCACAATTGATGGAGTGGCATGCAAAGAACGGGAGTAAAGATAGATTCATGCAAATTCCAGCTGACTCCAAAGCTATGAGGCCCATTTATTTCACTTCCCTATTTTGATCATTTCATATGACTGTTGTAGACATTTAGAGACTATTGTTTTCCATCATGCATATTTAGACTATATCTCCTAATTTTGGACTAGCTTTGATTAGTTATGTGGTGATTTGATTAGATTCTGTTTTGATGCTCTTATGATGCTAGACATGTGAGATACATTTGATTATTATTATTGATGTTGATTATGAGCTCATTATATGGATTTGTTATTTGATTCTGATTATGAGATAATAGATAGAAAATGCAATTTTAAATCTTAATTATGATGTGACTTATTTAATGTTGTGTATGAATTATGCGACGACATAATTATTACAATCTATTGCTTTGGCTATGATATATCTATGTCAGATTGACCATTTGATCAAGTGAGTAAGTGATTTTCCAGGCCACGAAAAATCAGAGGCAGATCTCACACTTATGTGTTCCCTTGTTAAGTCGATCCATTCCCAAGAGGGATGAGGATCATGTTTGATCGAATGATGTTTTCGTGAATGCTTGAATTTTAATTAATTGGCTTAGTTCACCCCTTTTATTTGATTTAATTTAGTGTTGTAAAACTTGTGTTTTAATTTACACCATTTGGTATTCTTTTTATTTTTGGGCCATTTAATGTGATTTTACACCTCCCTAAGTATTTATTTGAGGTCCAAACTTACATAGGTGGTACCCCTAGGATCTAGGGTCCATTTGGACTTACTAAACCCTAGGGTAACTCCCATCTAGTCACCCTAAACTTGGGTTAAACAAAAGTGGCGAAAATTCAAAATGGCTAAGGGTGGGAGATGAGTCATGCCTTGGAAAAGGCCCATCTCCCTTCCCAAGGCTTGGGGATTCCTCCACCTTGAAGACTTGGGGAGTCTTCAAGACCCCCCAAGTGTGTGGAACCTTCCTCCAAGACTCTCACACATGTGTGAGAGCATCTTGGAGTGAAGGGGCTCTCTTGAGGAGTAAGGTGATGACATGTGTCATCCCTTATCCTTGTGGAGCCATGGGGAGAGATGCAACCTCTCCACATGTGAGAGAGCACAAGTGGAGAGGATGAGGGTTTGAATGGATCGGAGGGTGACACTTGTCACCCTCACATTCCTTCTCCCTTGCAAGTGGCATGGGATGAGGAAGGAGATGGTGACATGTGTCACCTTCTCATTCCTCAAGGCTTAGATTGGAGGCCTATTTTATCTCCTCTTGGAGAGGAGTTGGGGGTTCTTACTTTTTGAAATTTTTCTATCTTTGGAGGTTTTTGGGAAGGAGTTAGAGGAAATTTGAGGATTGGGGGCTTGGAAAAAGCTTTTGGGCTCTTCTTCAACGTGCATCCATTGTTGGGCTCTTAAAGTAAGCCCTATGGAATTAGCCATTCCTTATGCTTGTTTCATCTTGCTTGTGTGCTTAAAATTTTGTGTTGGGTGTTATTTTCTTTTGTGTGGGTTTTGGGTGTTGGTAAGAGCCTCTCTATTTGGAGAAAATGCTCAACTTGTATGGGGTAGGGGAGAGTGAACCTCCTCGAGGTCACCTCCTGGTGTTGGTTTGTTTATGGCCTTGAGGGCATTCTTTGGTGTATGGGAGTATTTTGGTTGGCATGAGTGCCATGGTGATTTTTGTTGTGTTTCATGGAGATATTATTTTTGGCTTGAGGTCATGTGGTGTTGAGACTATGAGTTTTGGAGTGACCTCTTGAGTCGAGGGGTCCACTCCCCTACCCTCAAAACTCATTTTTATGAGTTTTGTATTGTGCATAAACCATGGTGATTTTGTGTTGCATTGAGATATTTGTTGTGGAATGTTTAAACCCGTGTGAGATCTACCTCCCAGCTCGGGGGTGACCCACTAGCGGGTCTATGGTAGCGAGGAGGGCGATTTTTGTGGCTTGGTTTCCCCCTTTTTGTGTTTAAATTTATTGTAGGTTATCTTGGTGGTTTTGGAGCTTTGGAGAATGGCCATTATGGCATTATTTTCATTATTTTGTTGGTTGTTTTGTGAGCCATGGCCTTGGAGGCCTTATTGTATTTTGTTGTCAAAATTGTACTCTCAATGTTGAAATGGTGTAATGAAATTTATTCCTATGTATGCAAGTAATTTTTCTAATTGTAATGCATTTATTATTTGCTGATATAAAATGCTTCTTGCTGCCCTATGATAAATGTTATATTTGTTGGTTTATCATATTTCTTGTTGTCCTAAAATAGTTGTTTAAATTCTTGGTATCACAATGAATATATTTGAATAGTAGGAAAGGAAATTGTAGTTGTTTTTTTTCTAGAGAAAGAAAATAGTTAAATTCCAATTTAAGGTTCATAGAAAAGTATATCCTTCTCTTAATGCTTGTTGTTTTACAAGAAAAAATAATATGACTGTTATATTTATTTGGCAGTCAAAAAGAAAGAGATAGAGAGAAATTTGTTTTCCAAAAAAATATATATAAGTATTCTATCATTATTTATTTCTACAAAAAAAAAGTGTATGAAATTGTTCCTCTAGTTTTCCTAAACTTATATTATTAAATTAGTTGAAATTTCTGCCTATTTGTGTGTGTATATATATATAGTTAAAAGCATGTGTTATAATTTACTATCTAAAATTATCTTAAACTATGTATATATACCTCTGTGTGTGTATATATATAAATATATATACACACACACACACATATATATATATACATATATAAATTTTAATATAAATGAAATTGTTTTAAAAATAAGAGATTGAATAGCTTTTTTTTATTGTTGATCATACTACATATATTACCTCAAAAAAATGAAATGAATAGAAATTTTTGAATGGAGACTGAACCCTAGAAGTTTCTAGGGTTGTAAATGTTTAACAAAAAGAAAGGGCTGTGGACAGTGACCACCGGCCACCGCCCATAGCCCGTTGATATTAAAACATGGGGGTGTGGGGAGGGGGGTTTGGCCCCCCTCCCCACACATTACTGCCTTCCTAAAAACTCAGACCTGTGTTCCTTAAAATCACGACATCGTCCCTCCGTCGGTCGCCGCTTGGCTGCTACACTTGTAAATCAACCCTTTTACATTTTGATTCCTATTATAATTTCTGCAAAAAAAAGAAATAAATATATACCGCGTATCAGTATTTTTAAACAATGAAAATTATATTCTCTGATCTACCTCATTAAATACTTATATATATATATATATATATGGGCATTTTAAAACAAAAAAGGAACCCCGTGCATATATAATGAATATATACCTCTGTGTGAGGTATTTTCATGGCTGCCCAAGCCATTGAAAAGAAACCCTACCTGCAAAACAAAGCAAACAAAACAAGAGAAACAAAATGGAGGCAAACAAAAATGAAAGAAGAAATGAATGAGAGAAGATAGAGATAGGGTTAGGGCAAAACAAAAAGAAAACAATAAAATATTAGAGTGACTTTAGGGTTGTGAGTTGAGAGAGATATTAGAATAAGTAATTTATTTTATTTCTTTTCATATGCACATGACTTTTGGGTTTCCCTCTCTCCTTCTCATTTGAAGTTTTATTATATTTTCTTTGATGATTTTTAAGTTGGGTTCCTTCCATGGGTGAAGGAATTAATTTATTTATTAATTATTTGTACTAGACTTTTATGTCACTTGGGATTTGTAAATTATTGTGTGGGATTTTTAATTGGGCAATGTAGTTAGAATTTAAGTGGGTTTTCCTTTCCCTTTTGATTTTAATTTTTAGACCTTGTATTATTATTTTCCTAGTGGGGTTTAATTTAATCAATTTGGTAGTCTCATTTATTAATTTAATATTGTTATTTGATTTTGTTGGGTTGGATAAAGTCATTTTAATTCCTTCTTAGAGAATTTTACTTTTGACGTTCAATTAATTTAATTATTGAAATTTATTGTTTGTGGACCTTTATTATTTGGGGTTAGTTATTTAATAGTTTTATTTATTTTGATTATTTGGGTGGTTAATCTTTACAAGGTTATTTAAGTAAATTTAATTTAATCTTTTTAATTAATTTTTCTCCTAAATGATTCAAGGGAGACTCTTTTTAAAATGTTTATTTCAAACGTTAAAAACGCATTATGCTGCCGAAATTTTCTGAGACTTAGGGCAGTTATTTTTAATGAGATTCTTTGGCATTAGTTAACATTTATTTTACCTTACAATTATTAGTTTTAATGAAGGTGTATTTTAATCTATTTTTATGCTCTAGAATTAGGTTTAGATTTTGACTCTTGTTGAAATCATATCACTCACTTAGGAAACTTAGGGTTCGGGTCTATTCGACCCTAACCCTAGTAGCGACACTACTCGTGTCGTATAACCCCCTAGTTGGCTATCATCACACAAGGGATTGCGTATGTAAACGCTCTTCCCCAAGATTGATTGACATATTTAAGTCTTATGTGTATTGCCACCAAACACATTGACGCGTGCGAGGGGGTTTCTAGGGACATGTGGAAAAGTTTTTGATATTTCGTGTCATGAGCACATGACAAATGTGGACATGACACGTGTGTTGCGTGTCGTGACTGCATGGGAAATGTGGGCATGACAGAAGCAATGAAACACATAGAGGAAAAATGGCCAAGAAAATTCAAAGATAAACCCCGTAGTATCAGGTTTGGTCTTGCAATTGATGGAGTGTGCCCATTCTCTTTCTTGAGCTCAAATTATAGTGTTTGGCCAGTCAAATTGATAGTATACAATATTCCCCCATGGATGAGTGTTAGAAAGGAGCGCCTTATGCTGACTCTCATTGTTCTAGGAAAACATCAAGTTAAAAACATGGATGTTTATCTTGCGCCTATTATTGATAAGATGCAATTGCTATGGAAAGACATAAGAATGTATGACATATCACGTTCCCCATCATATAGGTCATTCATGTTGTATGGTGTGCTATGTTGGACTACTCATGATTCCCCAGGACTTGGTGTTTGTTCTGGTAAGATAAAATATTTACATATTTACACTCATAATTTATTTTCATCCCAACTTTCATACTTAGTTTTATACTAATTTTTTGATGTTATTAACATTACTTATTGAATTGCAGGGCTTCAAATAAAGGGGATATTTGCATGTCCAAGATGTGCAAAATAATTTCAAGGGCAGTATTCTAAATATCTACATAAATTTATTTACACAAACAACAGGGTTTTTCTACCACTAGATCATAAGTTTAGAAATTGCCTGAAGAATCAATATGATGGAAAAGTTGAAAATAAAGGCTCTCCCATGATTATGGGTCCAGGTTATTGGCTTAAGAAGTATGAAGATGCTGAATTGAAATCTTGGGAGAATTTTTTTGATCAGGGTGATTCAATTGAAGAACCAAAACAAGTTGTAGTTAATATGCGAGAAGAATGAAAAGGAAATCCATATTTTATGAGCTCCCTTAATGGAAGGATCTATTAATATCTCACCTATTAGATCCTATACACATCTTCAAAAATGTCCCAGATTCTATATTTCGACATATATCAGGCAAAGAGGACACCTTGTCTTCGAGGAGAGATATTGCTCTTTCGCGTACCAAAATTGATAGAAAACATTTGTGGCCAAACAGGGAAAATGAAACATATGTAGAAGCTCCATGGATTTTGAAAAAAAAAAAGAGCTAGACCAACTAAAAAATGTAATCCGTTCAATAAGGACACCTACTGGCTATGGGTCATCATTGGCTAAAGCTTTTACAGTTGATGGACATATCACAGGATTTAAAACACATGATTTTCATAATTTTATGAAGGTATTATATATCATCATTTAACATTTACTGGTAACATTGATTAAGTACTAAATATATTTTGATATTTTGTTATGTGAGAAAAAATTACTAATGACCTTTTCATAAATGTGTTTGATAGCATATCATGCCATTGGCAATTAGGGGGGATTCTTGTCTTACAGTTGACTTAAGGAATGCCATAAGTTGATTGTCAGCATTTACAAGGTATGTGGTTATATGAATTGTTCGTGTGTGAGAGACAGAGATATTATATTGCATTTTAATTTTTGACTCAAGGTTCATACTAATTTACTATTCTTATATTAGGTGGGTGACCTCCAAGGAGATCCATGAATGTGAAGTGCCAAAATAGAAGAAGGAAATTGCAGAAATTGTATGTGTATTTGAGAAGGAGCTCCCTACAAGTTTCATGGACCTACAAGTCCATTTACTTATACACCTAATCGATGACATTGAATTGGCGGGTGACATATCAATGAGGTGGATGTTTTTCTTTGAGAGGTATATGAAAATTCTAAAAAGATATGTCTGATAAAAGGCACATCTAGAGGGTTGCATGGCTGAAGGGTATGTATTGAATGAAGCATTTTTCTTCTTGTGTGAATTCCTTGGTAAAGATTTTGAAGATGGGCCATGCTTCTGGGATGAAGAATGAGTGTCATATATTATTGATGGAGAAAACCCACATCTAATGGTGTTCAAGTAGAAATTAGTAAGTAAATTCATGATTAGTGTGGTTGTTTTTCTTGCAATCATTAATTTACTCTGTAATTTATTTGTCAAATTAACAGCATGACATATTGAAATAAGCATGTTGAGATGTAATAGGTGTAGACAAAAGTGCTATACTCGACAAATTCATTCTATACCACATGGACTTTATGAACAAATGGATTAATCTATATGATAAAAAGAGAGAAGAAGTGTTAGAAGTAAGGAGACAGTTTAAGAGATCGAACCCAATGAATACTCCACTTCCCACTGATCTGCTTGGGGAATGGGGCAAAGATTGCACACTGGAATGGGTTAATGAAAAAATTCAAAATCAAATAGAAGATGTAGGTATAGATTCAGACATAACAGAAGATGAAATCAACATGTCTAGAGGATGTGAAAGAAATGTACAGTTAGAATTTTACAAAATGTTGTTTCCTTACAATTTTGACACTATTGACTATTTTAATATTTGTCATTATATTTGTTTTCACTGAAATAAATGGTCTTTCATAGGCGAGGAAATATCCCACAATATGGGCATATGGTCGACATTATCGTGTAGAAAGTATAGATGTAAAGAGACGATCCTTCGATTGTGGCATCATGGTTGACTTCAAGCAATCCAGTCGATCAAGCTCAAAAGATAAGAATATAATTGAAGGGAATCTACAATATGTTGGGAAAAAACAAGAAAATATTGAGTTGGATTACCGCTCTTTTAAATGTTGTATTTTTAAGTGTAAATGGAACAAAGCATTTGAGAGGACACGAAGACATGATACCCATAGTGGATTGTTTTCTATAGATTCCTCATGTTTCCTACCGGAGGATAAGGAGCCTTATGTTCTACCAATTCATTGTGAGCAGGTATTTATTTAACTCAAACAAGAAGCGGTAGTGATCATTAATCTATTAATTCATAGTTTATTGCTAATATATACATGTGTTTATTAATCAATAAAATTATTATACCATATGTCTAATATATGTATGTTGTTCATGTGTAGGTATTTTTTTATGAAGATATTTTGGACCCGAAATGGATATTTGTCATACATTATGATCCAAGATTAAGGCATGTATTTGATGATGCATTAGTGGATACTGAGCAAAACAATGATGGCCAACAAAATGAGAGAGAGGGATTAGAGAACATTGAAGAAATTGACATCCACGATGATGTTGAAGATGGTTATGTTCAGGCACAAGAAGACAACAGTCCAGAGTTAGATGATATTATGGAAGACAACAATATGGATGGTATAGAAAATGATGATCCAAATACATCTGGTAACAATATAGATGGTCTATAGTCAAATTTCAATGATGATGAAGATGATGCAAGTCAAGATGAGGATGATGATAATATTAAATACTTGAAAGAACATATGAACATTGACAATGATACACTGGATGACATTATAGCAGACAATAATGTTAATGACCAAGACTTCTAAATTTTCACAATTATTTACAATCCATGTTTAAAAAAGGATGATTCTTATGGCCTAAACTTTGAAATGCTTCAATAATATTATTTGTGTCGATACAAATTACCTATTGCAATATCCTGAAATTGTTCAATCTTTGGTAGGAATTGTTGGCAGAAAAAATTAGGATTACTTGGATGCAATTTCCTTTTCATTTCTTTATATTTTGCTTGAATGTCAAGGTCTCAACCTAATCCTCATTTTGCACTAAGAACAAACCTTAGGCTTAACTCTACAATGGCCTCGATTCATTGCGAGGAAGTCATGATTGAGGATTTGATGACTACTACATATTTTAATGGGGAAGATGTTTTTCATCATGATGCACATGTTACACATATGGATGAGCAAGACATGAATCTTACTACACAAATACTTATATCATACCTTTACGAATTTGGGCAATAATGTTAATTATTCAAATTTGATTGATGTTCTTCATAACTTGTTAATGGATAATCCTTATGTGATGGAAATATTAAGTGATATAGGTCAAAGGATAAGCTCATCAAGTTCCTTAAATAGTGTGTCTCGTCCCCTTCCTTCACAAGCCTCTTCGTCTAGTGTGCCTCCTTCCACATCTTCTCTTGCATTAGCCAAGCCATATATTTCTTCTCTTCTTTGTATTGCTTATCAATTTTTCATAGCTCCTATCATTGATCCTCTCATTGTACCTACTTCTCATATTGTACCTTCCACTCATCCCCTAATTGTGTTTACTTCTCACCCACTTCTAGTGCTGTCATTCCAACTTCATTCTTTGTCCCCCAATAAACCTACACCCCACGTATTATCTCATGTTGCCACTTCCACTCCCATTTTAATCATAACTCCTAATGTTCATCCTTCCAACATAGATGTCATCCTTAAAAGAATTGATGAGATGCAAAGTAAAGTTGATGCATTACCCCTAGTAATCAAAGGATATCATAGGAGAAATCAAGCATAATCCACTTTCATTTGAGTTATTTCTTATCCATTTCTAGTTTGTTTGGTGACCCATAGTTTTGTAATGTATAGTGGTAAAGGGGACCTTATGACACAATTGGGAGTTTGTTTTGATTATGTTTATGATGATAAACTTTTTACAAAGCTCTTCCCTAGAAACTAAAAGGATTATGCAATTGAATGGCTTTATTCTCTTCCTCATAGTTCTATTCATTCTTTCAATGATTTGGCCAATGCTTTTGTACATCACTTTAATGTCAATATTGGTTTTGTTGGTACTCAAATTTGCAAATTATAAAACCCTAAAGATATGCCAAATCTTATGATAGAAAACCCATATTCTTGAACCTTGAGTAACCCTTAGCTACTTAGATTCAAAAGAAAAATATACACAACTTGGAGACAAATAACCAAACACATGCAACGAAGCATTACTCATTTAAAAACAACATGAAATTGATAAATTTTATGTATACGGCATCCAACATATAACTCATAAACTTACAGCACAAATAGAGCAACCCAAAGAACCTGTATTTTCATTACTTCTCCAAAATTTTCCAAGTCTTCAACAACATTAAAATGAGTGATATAGTTCCATTATATAACAAGAACGTGTACCCTCAGCAATTAATACATTGTCTTTCAAATTCAATGAATACAAAGAAGCACCCAAAGGCGCTGAGGAAACATTAATTGCACTGGAGGAAAAAGAAAAGAAGTGGTTGGCCTTGAGAAACATGAGGAGCTACCTGGGGATCTACATTGTTGTGGTTGGAAGATAGTAGCCAAGTTGTCATTCTTTAGATCCATATCTGTCCTTCCACATACCGTATGTACTCTCAACCGGCCAAGGAAATGAGATGACTTCTGTTATCTTACTATTGTGGCTGACATATTGTGCATCTAGGATACTTTTGACATTTTTACCAAATAATTCAAATGTGATGTCCACCATATGCAACCTTTCAAGTGTCCAACTTAACACATGCAGAGCTGGATCTCCCTTATCGCAACAAGATGGAATTAACTGATTACCATTATTGATGATTTCCTTTTTCCTATTGTTTATGTCCTTTGTTGTCCCATCAGCTTCTAAAATGTGAGGTAACCATTTTGTGTCATGTTTCTCAACTGCTTGCATTTTATCCCTTAGTATTGTATCTAATTTTAATTGATAAGTAGCCACCTCCTTAAATTTTTCCAACATTCCTACTACCAACTGCAACTCAAGAGGAGCATCTGGATCATATCTAGAACACCTGAGAAACTCTCTATTTTTTCCAATCCTTGGTAACCAGTTGGTCTTCATAGTTGATAGCTTCTATTTGTTTGATTCATGCTTTTCACGTGTTGTCCTTAATAGAGAGTAAGACCTATGGGTCTCCTCCAACCTGGCCAATATCCTGTTGATTCTATACGTGATTAAATTTGTGGCTACACCTTCTACTTTTCCTTCTACTTCTCCTTTCAACTTCTTATTTTCCTCTTTCAGCTCCTCTATTTCTTAAAGCAGGGGTTGTGTATCCACTGGTAATGACTCTGTAATTTGTATAATTGAAAGTGTTTGAGATGGACCAGCTTCCAATTGAGGTTGACTCTCATAAACATTAAGTCTGGCTATTGCCTCTGTATATTTCCCCAATAATTCATTGTAATCTTTCTACAGTTTGAGTGTTGTTGCCTCTGCAAAATGTGTTGTCTGTACATTCAAGTTGGCTGCCTGAGGAGCAGGGGTGTATGACACCCTCTTGATGATAAAATTACTAGTCATTTCTTCCAAACATACCTTTAGTTTCTTATCATTTGGGGCCAATGCCCAAATAGCCAAGGTATCAAATTTAGGGTCAAAGATAGCACCCTGCAATGCCCCCTTGGCTTGTTCTTCACTTACATCTACATCATCCCTGGTAATGGTATAAAATGCAATAGCATCTGATAGTGTCCTGTGTGACAATAGTAGGATTTTGCTTCTCTTCACAAGTGCTCTCCCTTCCTCAAGAGTCATGGCACTGATGTCCTTGTTCACTTCACTCAAAACCCTCCTTATGATAGCATCATACTCTGAAGGGTTTGCACCACGTTTTGCTTCTTCTATCTTTTTTTGAAATTCTTCACTCCTCGTTCTCAACACAAAGGATTTGAATTCTAGAGTGGCAATGAATGCATCATCAGAGATAAACTGATTGCACACCACCTCCCTCACATCTTCGGTGTCCACCTCATTGTTGACTGTGGATCTTGTCAACCTATTTTCTAGGGAGGCATATGGTGCTATCCTTGGGGGAGAATGCAATTTATGTGAGGGTTGTGGGTCTTGTTCCTCTATCACCTCCTCCAGATTCACAACTTCTATTTCTTCTTTTGTTTCAAGATTAATTATTTTTGCTCTCTTTGGGCTAGGGGCTTCAGGGGAGTCAGGGGAACTTTTTCTAATGTACTTACCCCTTGAACTGCTTGGATGATAAGTGGGCCTCTCTTCTCCAGCAGGTGCCTCGGCAATCAATTCATCTCCTTTAGCAAAGAACAGTTTGATTCTCTCAATGGGGTTTTGAATCTCAATGAAAGCCCCTTGATATGCAAAGTTAGCATTATTTTTCCTTTTCTCTACATCCATTATTAATTTCCACTTATTTCTCAATAAAAACACTTGATGCATTGATTCACAATATCTGACAATATCCTCATCAAATAGGACATGGTGCAGGTATGCAGGCCTGCCAACTTTATGCCTTGTATCATGAATAAAACCTTCAGGATCAAAGAGTCTTATTTTCTCCATAGTCATCCTATAACATTGCAACATGAGACCAATTTGGTCCAAGCCACTCTTATCAATTGTAATAAAACCATGAAGCTTCAGATATGTTGGGATAAGAGATCCCTTCTTATGCTTTCTAAAGTGTTCCTTGTCTACTTCATTTAGCTATCTAATGATCTCCATAAATCCTATTCTTCTAGGCACAAATTTTGGTAAGGAATAGGGCGGAGCCTCACACCTATAGACTCTGATACAAGTTGTATTTTCATGTAAAAACCAATCTCCCCAATTATGATTGATCTTTCGATAGGGGGTCCTCTCCATTAGTCTTAGAAAATCCTTAATCTCCTTTGGTATCCTCTCTACAGCTGGCTCCAGGAATCCCAATACTTTCCTCACAAAATGCTCTTCAAAAGTGACATAGATAGCATATTTGAAATGCATGTCTAGCATGCAAGTTCACATCTGAACTGGCATGGCCTTGCCTTATGCATCAGTCATTCTCAAATACAACTCCTTGTCCCAATGGCCAGACAGAGAAAACAGGATCATGTGGCACATTAACGAATACCAAGTGAATTTTACATGGGGACCTAGAGTGTACATATTGTTCTTAATGGCCATCATCTGCTCATGCATCCTTTTTGACAAGTAACCTACATAATCATATGACTTGTTGGCTCCATAATCTTGGATATATGTTGCCATCATCATTAGAGACACCGCATTCTATCTGATGCATCTCTTCCAAGCACATGACACAAGCTATGATAGGTTTTAACAAAATATTCCATGAACAGGCTGCATCGAAGAGGCTCTTCTTCTGAGTCAAGGATTTTGATCAAAGCTCAATCAACTCCTTTCAATCTATGCTTGGACAATTTATGAGACATGTATGCATATCTAACAGTTTTGTATTTTTCCTTAAAAGAATTCAAATCTATGGGTATATCCACAGTAGGGTCAAGGTTGAAGACAGTGGTAATATAGGCCTTAGTGAATCTAATGATAACACTACCATTTCCAGACAAGACAAACATGGTCTTAGGGTCATACCTAGTTGCTACAGCTCTCATCAAGTTTGTGTTTGCGAAGACAACAGGGCATATTAATTTAGCCAAGTCAAGGGTCCAGGCATGGCAGACTGGGGCTCTATAATCACTTCAATTGTGCCAATGCTCAAACAGACTCCAAGCAGACATAGGGATCCTAGCATCTCAACAATCTACACAACGATCATATATTTTATCATTTCTACCAACCTCTCTTAAATTTGTCAAAGGTCTCTTAGATGATCTGGGGCACTGAATCATGATATCTTCATCCAAGCTGAAGCCTGACCTAACTGAAACTGAGGGCTTATGCAATTAATGGTTGCCCTAAATATCTCAAAAAATTCTTACAAATAGAGAACTAAGTGCAGGGGAGAGAGAATGACTTACTAGTTTTTTACACCATAGAGGTGTAAAATTGTTTCCCCTTGCTCATTTTGATGATTCTCTGGCTCTGAACGTGATTGCTCCTTGAAGAATGACAGAAAATACCTTGAATTATGTTGTTATAACATTGAATTCATGTACCATTCTGCATATTAATGGAGGTCGTGGAAACTATAACTCTACTCGTGCCACAGTCATTTGAAGATTTTCTTTGTTTGCATTTTTTGAATTCAGACCGTTGATCATTTGTCACCTTTCTGAAATCCACGACCTTGATTCACTGACTAGATTTGACAATCTTAGTCATCTTGGTTAACAAGCCACCGCCCAATGAGAATGGGCCAAATCATCTATACTTTCCTCGCACATCAAATCATCTTTGGCATGAACTAGATGCGTGTCACCTTTTTGCAATGTCGTAGTCAAAGAGGCCCCACCATACATCTACCACACGATGATGCGACATAGCACCCATGCACCTTTATTATACTTGCTTTTTAATTGGTGGATGCCACGTGTCGTCATCTCACCATCTCATGGCAAATATTCCCTCTGAAAAGATTTCCCTGCACTGGCGCGCAACCATTGGATCTTAAGTTTGCTCTGCGGACCATTAACATTTTGACATGTGGCAATGGACACTTGGCTGGGGCAAAGGTTAGATGGACAGGTGGTGGCCTATCGCGGCATCATAGCCGAGTACTGATGTGATCCTAACATGATCCACAACAGTGTAATTTTCATTTTATAAGACTTTAAGACCTACCGGCGGCAACAGGTAACGACTAGGTTAAGGGGTCGGTCAACCCACGGGCACCAAGACTTAAGGTTGTTACTTAAAAGATCAACAACCAATGAAAATGGTCAACACAAGAATATAACAATAAAGTTCATGACCTAAAGGAAAGGGGCAAAGGGATTTCGAAACCGGACAGTTAGAATTTTTTTTTAAACATAAAACCCTAAACCAAGGGGGGAACCACCAATGCCATGGTAAGATTTAGGTGTCTACATTTCTAATAGTGCATTAGTTTTTGGGTCGATGAATAATGATCACAATTTATCTATGGTAATTTTTTCCTTCACCATATGATCATGAGACAATTTTGAGGACCAAAATTGATGACAAATTTCTCTATGGGTTGCCCATGTATTTATTTTCCTTCACTAAGATAGATTGGAGGAATAGGAGAGCATCAAACAAGGATCAAATGAGTGCAATCATGATTATGTTATTAGATTTCAAACTTTGTCAACAAAGATACACTATCAAATTCCTATTGATGAATTGCAAAGAATATTTGTTAATGGCTTATTACCTACTATCCAAGCTGAGACAATGTACCTAAACAACTATTATTCTTCCATGGATTTATGTGCAAATGTAAGAAACATTGAATTGAAACTTCTTAAGTCTATTGCACTTAAATATGGATCTCATCCTTCAAAATTTCAATAGGAAAATTTAGTTTTTAAAAGGGTGAAAATAAGCAAGAAAATCAACAAAATGCTCACCATGTTGCAGTTAATTTATAGTCAACTTCAGATGTTATTTAATCTAATTCCCAAGGTGGACTAAGGGACAATCCTATATTATCTATTAATATAATAAGATCATAGAATATATAAAGGAAAATAGATATGTAAACCAAAACACATTCAAATATAGAAGGGTTCTAACATATATGTCACTTCTATTCGAAATGGATGAAGGAAATATATAGAGAGGTAAGATGAACAAATGTACTCAAACTTGTATGGTGCCAACTAGATCATTGTGGCATGTGGCATATGTGGACATCACCATGTGTCAGACGCATACAGTGCCAATTATATGATCATGTTTTGCAGTATAAATGTCATTAGGTGACACACGTGTATGGAAGCATAACATGTTGTTGTTGATGTTCCATGTGTCTAACTAACCACCAACATATGTAGCAATGTGTATAGCCACACTATCTAGATCCTTGAAGATCCGTAAACCCTGAATAATGCCCCTAAACCCTAACCCCTAACCCCTAAACCATAAACCCTAAATAATTCCCCTAAGCCCTAAGCCATAAACCCTAATCTTGAGAAACCCTAAACCCCTAAATCCTAAACCGCAAACCCCTAAACCTGAACACTAAGCCTAAGAAACCCTAAACCTC